>OY723391.1:2099377-2268264 GCA_963210295.1 Ophion ellenae
GGCAAATGGCCGTCAATGAAATAATGTTATTATATATACGGTTTGCGGTGACCAACATTGCGGCGAAGTGGATCATCTGAAAAAAAAATGCGAATGGATTTAGTCAAATATAAGTATAAACTAGTCTTTAATCGAAGGATTTTAAAAAATATTCATTTTTCACTAAATGGCGGACAGTCAAAGTTAATGGTTCGATTTTAACGAAAAAAACGGCCGTTTTTTGGCTATAAAACGGCCATTTTTTTTCGAAAAAAAAATCGAACGATTAAAGCCTACATTTTTATGTATCAAATAAGCCTGCAAAATTTCAAGAAGATCGGTTCATTAGGGTTCGAGTAATCTTGGTCACCGACTTCAGAAATGCCATTTTGAGAAAAACGCGTTTAAAGTTTTTCTTTCAACGCTCTTTCAACGCGGATTCTTCTCTTTCAACGCTCATATCTCAGTCAATTTTGTTCGGATCGACTTGAAATTTTCAGGACATATTCTCAGATACTTATACTTCAAAAAAATGCAATAAAAAAAATCGATTTTTTCAAAATCGCAAGTGGGGTAACCCCTTAAAGTTTTTCGATGTGGATACGGTATTATATGTTCGTAAATATTTTAGCTCGATGGATGAAGCTAAACTTGTTTTATGTATTTTGATCCGCTGAATCCGAATATCACAATTTTTTCCGCAAAGTCGAGCATTCAATTGTTTATAGGCAATTGTTAAAACAATTTTTCAAAAAATTAAAGTTTTTCGGGATGAATTTTTTTTAAAACATTTTGAGCAATTTCAAAACCAAAGTATCCTTTCTAAAATGTTGCTAAAGTTCATAGTTTTTGAGTAATACATTTTTGAAAATTTCTGAAAGAGTTTTCCAATTTTACACTTGATTTATGTATAGAAATACTAATTAAAAAATTACTTACATCGAATCATCAATTCCTGGCCCATACAATAGGGCTTCTGCCGATGTCCCTTCACTAATTGTGGGATATCCCGGAAACTTTGCATAGGATTGACTTGAAATTTTCAGGGAATATTTTCGAAACATCATACTCCAAGAAAATGTAAATAAAAAAATCGATTGTTTGAAAATTCTGACTGCATCTCACCCCTTAACAAACTTGCATGTCTCTTTTTCATTATCTATTCTTCACCTTCTCTTTCTTCTCTCTGCCAGCCTTAAGGTAGTTCTGTAGTTTTGGTCAAATCTTAGGAATTGTCTGAAATCTAAGTATGGTGTAGATATGAGCGTGATGGACTGACGCCCAAAAATTCAATTCGATTTACCGTTTAGTTCATGAGATAATTGCAATTGAATATGGGTATTTTTGTACGCGATCCCTATACCTAGCACGTAAACCAATGGGAGTTTGTTCGCATTTCTCGATAGAGGTTCGAAGCGGATCTTGGAATTTCAAAATAAAAACACACGTGTACGCAGTACTATTGTGGGATTGATTTTTTTTAAGGGGTTACCCCCACTTGCCATTTTGAAAAAATCGTTTTTTTTTATTGCATTTTTTTTGAAGTATAAGTATCTGAGAATATGTCCTGAAAATTTCAAGCCGATCCGAACAAAATTGACTGAGATATGAGCGTTGAAAGAGAAGAATCCGCGTTGAAAGAGCGTTGAAAGAGAAACTTCAAATGCGTTTTTCTCAAAATGGCATTTCTGAAGTCGGTGACCAAGATTACTCGAACACTAATGAACCGATCTTCTTGAAATTTTGCAGGCTTATTTAATACATAAAAATGTAGTCTTTAATCGTTCGATTTTTTTTTTTTTCGAAAAAAATGGCCGTTTTATAGCCAAAAAACGGCCGTTTTTTTTCGTTAAAATCGAACCATTAACTTTGAATGTCCGCCATTTTGTGAAAAATGAATATTTTTTAAAATCCTTCGATTAAAGACTAGTTTATACTTATATTTGACTACATCAATCCGCATTTTTTTTTTTCAGATGATCCACTTCGCCGCAATGTTGGTCACCGCGAACCGTGTATATAAAAACATTATTTCATTGACGGCCATTTTCCACTAAAAAACGTAATATTTTTCAATAAAAAAATTACTGAAAGTTCTTCAAGATGTGTTCTTTAAGATGGTATATTGATCGATTAAAAACGTTTTGTAGTTTTCTTTTAAAAAATTCACGAAACAGGCCTTTTTTTGCGCTACAAGTGGGGGTAACGCCTTAATGACAAACTTTGACCGTTTAATTTCGGAGACATCGGTACATTATGAAAAGTGGTAATAAGCGGAGACATTATGAAAAGTGGTAATTTTATTCCACATCGAACTCGGGCCCAACCATCTGAACCGGAATGGCAGCCACCTGATCGACGCGTGGTTTGGGAACTCGAAGCGGGTTTTTTTCCCCCGAGTTCTAGTAATTCTGAGACAGTTGTGAAATAAATTTATTCTGCAAACAAATTTAATTTGTTCAATTAATGCATGTATTTGTCTTTGTTACAGCGAATACAATTTAAACTGTCGGCAAGATGTTGTAAATCCACGATCCGACGTCAAGCAAATTGAGGAAAAGAAAAAGAACTTACCTAAAGATACGTTCCGTACGACGGCTATATATTTGTCTCCACAAATCCACGTCTCGCACGTCGAGGAAAGATGAGGGCGAGAAAAGAGGGGGGGTGGGACGGGAGTAAGCAAAGTGGGAATAATGAAAAACGGTAAAACATGGGAGATTGTTAAGGGGGGAGATCTATTTTTCCCAACAAAAGATCGATTTTCGTTTTCTTGCAATTACATAAAACTTATAGTCTTAAATATATTCCCTTCGAATATTATTGAGCAATTCGCAAATCGGTCAGAGTTATAGAGGTTCGAATACACGTGTGCGCCGCAGGTATAATATACGAGCCACACGATAAGAGTGAACAAAGAAGATCATCCTCCGGGGTCCAAGAAGCAGAGAATGCTGAGAGAGAGAGAGAGAGAGAGAGAGAGAGAGAGAGAGGCTAGAATACCTAGCGCTCTGTACAATTTTTACTTGGAGGAAGACTGAGCTCAAAATGTCGCCGGAATAGCCGATTGAGGGTAAGTGACTGAAATGAACAATTATTTTTCTCCCAATTCGTACCGAAACTTGAAGCCCGTTTTTTGCGAAACTACATTGATCAAACGTGTACCCATGTAGAGATTGACCGTTGGGCCTGGGACGGGCCTTCACAGTTAGCCTTTTTAGAATATTGGGCCGTGAGTGTTTACCAATAAGGCGCCTTTGTAGAAATGATAAGAACGGCCCGATATCGGCCAACAGAGCCAACAATTATTGGGCCAATGATTTAATTCATTGTAGCGCCAATGTTGGTGATTGCACTTGGCCCTATGTGGGCCCTCTTAAAGGGCCTATGTAGAAATTGATCACTGGCTCTATGATGGGCCTTTACAGTTGGTCTATCTAGAAGTTAGTCTATCTAGAATATTGGGCCGTGAGTTTGTTTGGGTTTGTTTGGGTGCGTGATAAATATTCGACCTATATCGGGCCAAGATTGGCCCGAGATTGGTACTTATGGATACATATTTCATGGAATAACCTTGAAATAAATTGTGATTTGCGTATATGACAGGTTTCAAAATTAGCATATTCTACTTACTTATGTTGGTTATTTACAAATGCCAATAATAGGCCAAGACTTGATTACAAAAACTGAACTACAAAATATAGACGATTAATATATGACGTGCCAGTTATTTGCCTATTCTGGCACAATATACAGATAATGAATAACCCAAGGCTTAATTAAAATAAAAGCAGGTATGGTCTGACCCACTTAGCCAATAAAGGGCTTAGATTAATTAATTGTAATTTCCAGTATTTTAGCATTGCCAGTTTTAAAATTGGCAAATTTCGATGAACTATCACGGCTGTTTATTGGTCTTAACAGATGGGCCCGGATAGGTTTTAGTAATGGGCTGATAATGTGCCAGTTCTCAATTTATAACGGAACAATAATGGGCCAATGTAATTGGCAATACCTCAGCATCGCCAGTTTAAAAATTGGCAAATATTGTTTATCTTTCATGACTGTTTAATGAATTTAAAAGATGGGCCATGATAGGTTTTAACTATGGGCCGATATTGTGTCGGCTTTCAATTTAGAACGAGACAATAATGAGCCAATGTAATAGCCAGTATTTTAGGATTGCCAGCTTTAGGATTCACAAATTTAGTTTAACTATCACTGCTGTTTATTGGTTTTGAAAGATGGGCCAGGATAATCTTTAGTAATGGGCCGATATTGTGCCGGTTCTTAATTTATAACGGGACAATAATGGGCCAATGTAATTGCTTGTATTTTAGCATTACCAGTTTTTAAATTGGCAAATTTAGTTCAACCATCACGGCTATTTATTAGTTTTAAACGATGGGCCGATATTGTGCCGGTTTTCAATTTATAACGGAACAATATTGGGCCAATGGAATTGTCAGTATTGTAGTATCCCCAGTTTCAAATTGGCAAATTTAGTTTAACTATCACGGCTGTTTATTAGTTTTTAAAGATGGGCCAGGACAGGCTTTACGGATGGGCCGATATTGTAGCAGTTTTCAGTTTAGAGCGGAACAGTAACGGGCCAACATTGTTTCTCTTTTGTTGGCTTATACGATGGTCCCAATATTGGCCTGATCGTAACATTGGGCAACTCATGGCGACCTCTACATGGGTATATCCACGATATCTCAGGAGCCACTGAATCGATTGTCCGAAAATTTCCGCGAGTTTTTTCAGCATGTATCCTCGACATTCCGCTACAGCGGAATAAGTCTACATAGAAAATTACGACGTGAACAGCTTGAAGTAGGCTGAAAAAGCTGCTTAAAAAGATTGCCATCGCGTGGCTATTATGCGATGTAATTTTTTTTCAACGCCATCAAGCTACAAAGGTTCATCCGATAAATCAAAATATATCTGGATTCTGTTTTGTTTCAGATTAGTCAAACGGCAGCATTTAATCGGTACCCAATCATGGGTACCGACGAAATGCTGCCTCTTGTGATTCAAAGCGTCAAGCAAGAACGACTCAACGAAATGTCGTGCAAAAATTTGTATAGCATAAAAAATATCAATATTTGTCCGCCAAAGGATTTCTCAATAGGTGTCCCTTTTTCGGAAAATTCATGAAAATTCATTTTTGAAAGCCCGCGTAAACTGGATCTCTGTACAAGTTGGCTGATCATCGTTCGAGCACGAATATTCATTACTAGTAACTTGAGGAAAAGAAAAAGAACGTGCCAAAAGATACATTCCGTACGATGGTTATATATTTGTCTACACAAATCCACGTCTCGCACATCGAGAAAGAGTTAGAGAGAGGGGGGTGGGGCGTATGGTAGGCAAAGTGAGGAAAATGAAAAACGGAAAAACATGTGAGATTGTTGAGCGGGGAGATTTATTTTTTTCGATAAAAATATCGATTTTCGTTTTCTTGCATGTACATAAAACTCATGATTTTGAATATATTCCTTTCAAATATTATTGAGCAATTCGCAAATCTGTCAGAGTTATAGAGGTTCGAATAGACGGGTGCGCCGCAGGTATAATATACGAGCCATGCGATAAGCACGCCAAATGATCATTCTCCGGGGTCCAAGAAGCAGGGAATGCTGAGAGAGCGAGGCTAGAGTACCTAGCGCTCGGTAAAATTTTTACTTGGAGGAAAACTAAGCTCAATATGCCGCCGGAATAGCCGATTGAGGATAAGTAGCTGAAATGACCAATTATTTCTCTACCGATTCATACCGAAACTTCAAGCCCGTTTTTCTCGAAACCACTTTGTTCAAACTTGTATCCACGAATATCTCAGGAGCCACTGAATCGATTGACCGAAAATTTTCGCGAGTTTGTTCGGCATGCATCCCCCGGCAGTCCGCTACAGCGGAATAAGTCCACATAGAAAATTACGACCTGAATTAGTCTGTAGACTAAAAAAGCTGCTCACAAAGATCGTTATCATGGCGCCATTTTGTGATGTTGTGATTTTTTTCAATGCGATTCAGCTACAAAGGTTCATCCGACAAATCAAAATATAGCCGTGAAAAAATTGCCGTCGCTTACAATAAAACCAACGGTCGGGATGGCAATCGGGGCCCAACGGATGATATCCAACCACAAGGCCAATGTTCGGACGGTTTTGTTGACCGATGAGTAACCCATGGTTAAATTGACCATTGGCGCATCACCAACCTTGGGCCAACATTGGCCTTAAACTGCACCGAAGCTTTGGTACGCCAGCCTTGGCACCGACACTAGGCTAATGCTGGTCCAGGTCAGCACCAACGCTAGGCTGACGCTGTTTGCCCACTGTAGGACCCATGTAACATTTCAGATTTTCTCCAACCGTCGCCCAGTACTGGTAATGATCGTTGGCTAGGCGTCGAGTATAGTTGGCACTGTACTGGCCGAGTGCTGGGCCTTTTGTAAATGTTTTCATGGGTATCTGAATTTTTTGTTTCAGATCAGTCAACCGGGCGCAATCGTGAGTACCGATGAAATGCCTCTTGAAGTTCAGAACGTCAAGCGAGAACGACTCAACGAAATGTCGTATAAAAATTTGTTCACTAGGCGCAAAAATTAAAGCATATCGCTTTAATTCGGATATTATTCGCATATAACTCGGAGAAATATAGTCGCAGACCAATTTGTAAAAAAGCAAATTGAAGCTTCAACTTTCTAGTTTACACATCTTGAATTGAATTTTTTTACCGTTAGCTGTTTTTGAGTAATCATAAGAAAACCACAGGAAAAAAATCTAATTTTTGCTTGACTTTAAAAAGGTTCACGGACTTCAATACATTTTTTTCAGAGATTTCACCAAAAAGATTCTTGAAATGATTGTATCCTCTTTAACTTAAGCCGTCTAATTGTATGAGCCTTGTACGATGATTTTTCGTTGAGTCATCGTCGTTCAAAGGAAAACACTCAGTTTTGACTTTGGTAATTAATTACTCGGGAAATAATGGACGCAAAAAAAATTTAGGGAGGGTTTTGAAAACTGCAAAGTATTCTTCACAAGTCGTAATTATTGATTTCTTCTTTTATTCCGTGCGAGAATATTGATTGAAAACTGCGGATTTAGAGATATTTGCTTAGCTTGGCATAACTTTGCAAATAATGGATAGACTAAGGACGTTGACTGTGAGTTTTCAACCTCAAAATATCCTTAAAAAAACCCTGAAAATTTCAAAGCGCTGCGATTTTTTTCTCATTGGGTTTGGAATGATTGAATTTATCTTTTTCGCTAAAAACCAATTCAACGATGAATTTTTCATTTTTTGAGGTTGAAAAAGTTTTTCAGCAAAAATCAATGTTTTTCTTTAAAAAAATGTTAATTGTTGGAAGAAAAAGAAGTGACGAGAATTTTTTTTTCATTTTTGTTCTTACCATATTCACAAAACTTCACAATCATCGAAAAAAAATAGCAGCATTTTACCTGAAATAAAACGCATATTAAAATACTTACCTCACTGAACGCTTTATATTGAGATAGCATATTCGTTTCCGTCGTTTTCTACCGTTTTTCGTACTTCTGTGGCGACACCCGGAGGCTGCGCGTTGTTTTTGTTTCAGAAACTGTATCGCGCCATCTTTGACTCATTGGCTCAATTCCACCAGGCAGAATTATCCCTTCGAGTGCACACTGGGTCGTTTTGACCCAGTGATTTTTTTCGTGTAAGTACGTATTTTTCAACGTATACCCCACTTTGAACGAATGTTTTGGCATTTCATTTTCGTTTTCGTCAAACCCATAAAATATGGATAATTTACTACAAAAAACGCCTCTACAAAAAAAAAACAAAAATGCATATTTATCGGAATACAACGATTTGAAAAACGCTTTGGGTCAGATTGACCCAAGATGCACTTTTAGGTTGGCGGCGGAGGTGTGCACTTGAAGAGTTAAAAGTGAAAGCTTCCAGTGAGGTAAGTATTTTAATATGCGTTTTATTTCAGGTAAAACGCTGCTATTAACTTACTAGACCATCACTGGAAGCTTTATATTGAGTCCTGTTTGTTATGCCTGGTGCCGTCAGTTTGAAAGAAGCTTAAGGGGTTACCGCCACTTGCGATTTTGAAAAAATCGATTTTTTTATTGCATTTTTTTGAAGTATAAGTATCTGAGAATATGTCCTGAAAATTTCAAGTCGATCCGAACAAAATTGACTGAGATATGAGCGTTGAAAGAGAAGAATCCGCGTTGAAAGAGCGTTGAAAGAGAAACTTTAAACGCGTTTTTCTCAAAATGGCATTTCTGAAGTCAGTGACCAAGATTACTCGAACACTAATGAACCGATCTTCTTGAAATTTTGGAGGCTTATTTAATACATAAAAATGTAGTCTTTAATCGTTCGATTTTTTTTCGGAAAAAAATGGCCGTTTTATAGCCAAAAAACGGCCGTTTTTTTTCGTTAAAGTCGAACCATTAACTTTGACTGTCCGCCATTTTGTGAAAAATGAATATTTTTTAAAATCCTTCGATTAAAGACTAGTTTATACTTATATTTGACTAAATTCATCCGCATTTTTTTTCAGATGATCCACTTCGCCGCAATGTTGGTCACCGCAAACCGTGTATATAAAAACATTATTTCATTGACGGCCATTTGCCACTAAACAATGTAATATTTTTCAATAAAAAAATTACTGAAAGTTCTTCAAGATGTGTTCTTTAAGATGGTATATTGATCGATTAAAAAAGTTTTGTAGTTTTCTTTAAAAAAAATTCATCAAAAAGGCCTTTTTGCGCTACAAGTGGGGGTAACGCCTTAATTAATTAAGCGCCAATGTGATACGATAAGACAAAATATACAGCGGTTTTCAATCAATCATTGAACCCGTTGAGAAGTCACAAAAAAAATCATCTAGGTAATAATAACAACCATCAAGTTAAGCCATTGGTTTGAACAATTGTGCAACATTTTCAGTATTATTATTGCCCATTACTTCTCGTCGGTAAAATGGCTCGAATGTATTAGCTGATCGCCAATTTCCTCAGGCCAAGATTTCATCGCGGAGATGATTATCCAGCCAACTTTTGGAAGCTACGGCAGACCGAATGCTTCCTGGAGCTGCTGTAATGCCAGCTTCTTTGAACAGGGTTCTGACCCAACCTGCTATGACTGTGCGTGAGGCGGGTTTCGCCATACTGTAATAAACACATTACATGATTTCGCTACCTTGCGTTTTTCATTGAATAATGTTATGGCTTTTTCTATCCATAATATAGGATTTAATTTAGGATGATTTGTATTTGAGAGTAGTTTCCAACCGGATTGTCTATAATTACTGCTGTCAGTTTTTTAACCAAATTGAGGCCAAACTATTATGCTATCATCAGATCTAATGCAGTGATCAGGATCTACCGTAAGCAAGGTCAAATCATGTATCCGTCTACCTGAGCAAAGCAGTAATAAAATTGTGGTATGACGCGATACGTGGAATAAATTGTTCATGTATACTGCATAGTTGGTTAAAAACAAGGTAAGTTTTGGGGGTACTGATTTCGTCCCTCCTTCTTTCCGTAGATAAGCGACTGCAGTCCTGTTGTCGCATTGTATGAGGATCGAGCTGTGACGCAGTGCCTGCGCTTGGCTCTGGAGGGCATGTAGTATAGCCAGCATCTCTTTTTGATTGCAGTGTAGGGTTTGTTCCACTCGCGACCAAGTGCCCGAGAGAGCCAGATTGTTTAGTTGTACTCCCCAAGCTTGATATCAAGCATCTGTTGCAAGGAAGTTTGTCGGAGGGGGGTAATGTAGTGGCGTTGACAATTGGCAATGTTGACCCCACCAAAGCAGTTCTTTGAAAAGAGCTTCTGGCAGTGGAAAGATTTTCGATGATAGGTTTGGTAGTGAATTCATGAACATTATCAACTGACGGTGATTGAGTCGTCCTCGCGGAACAACAAAACTGGCAAAGTTAAGAAGTCCTACTATTCTTTGTAATTCCTTTAGGGTTACTGTTCTTTGTTCGAGAACATGATTTACTTGTTCGAGTATTGCAATCGACTTTTCTCGTGTCAGAGATTTTAAATTGTCCCAGGGTCTGCACAGTATTCCTAAATAAATTATGCTTTTCGAGGACTGAGAACTGATTTCTCGAAATTTATTTTCCAACCAAGGTTCTCCAGTGTTTGAACAGTGAGTTTGATATGCTCCAGAAGTGTGTCTGAATTTTGATGTACTATCAAGTAGTCGTCGAGATACACGACGATTCTTACATTCCATCTTTCTTGTAATGTTTGAGCTACCCAATTTGTAAGTATGGAAAAGGTTTTGGGCGCTGTGCTTAATCCGAATAGGAGGCAAGTTATCTCTAGCAATTCTCGATTGTATACACGGCGTAGGAAGCGCCTGTGTGACTGCTATTTTTAAATAAAAGTACGCTTGAGAAAGATCTATCTTGCACATCCAGCCCTGTGGTTGCAGGAAATCCGGAATACGATACATGTTGATGAGGTGAAAGGGCTTGGTCAATACATAGTCGTTTAGCGCTTTGAGGTTGTATATGGGACGGAGAGTCCCGTCGGATTTTGGTACCAGAAACAAGGGGGATATGAAACTTGGCAAGGGTTGAGCTATTTTGAGAATGCCGTATACTTTCATTTTGTCTACAATTTCAGACGTTTCCTTCGAGACAGGCGTCTGAAAGGGGCCTGTGTTTACATTTGGGCGAGCAAGTGGGGGCTTTTGAAAGAATAGTATGCGGTACACTTGCATTCATTTAAAAACAATTTCCGGCGCTCCCATCTTGTTTCATTGTGATCGGAAGTGCGCTAATTGACCTGCTTGAAAACGCTTCCAGTCGTTGTATATGCCTTTTTCGCGAACCTCTCGGAGCATTTGAACGTCCGTGGTCACTTCCACGATCGGGCCGTGAGCTTCGGTTGTGAAATGAACCCCTTTTATTTGGCTGATGGTTTTCATATTGAGCATCCGGCTGACCTCGATATGGGTAGCTGTTTTGGTGGTATACACCCCGCGAGGGTGGGTTGTAAGCGGCATGTACGTGCATAGGGCGTGCATACGTGCGTAGGTATGTTTGGGTTTTTTTGTTTTTTTTTTGGGGGGGGTTTTTTGTTTGTATTTGTGTGTTTGAGTTTCTTGGGGTTTGTTTGTTCGGGTTACCCCTGCAGTATAGATATACTTGCAGGGATAAACGCGGCACGCTAGCCACCTCTGAAGTCGGAGGAGTGGGGATATCGATCGGCCGTGGTGAAAGATATAGATATACTCGTGCGGGCTAAAAAATAAACTTTAAAATTCGATTTCTCGTGAACTATTGGAATGCGCCAAAAATTCCTTTGGGCGATGTCTTTATATATTAAATGGAACATCGGTGCAAAATTTCAGTCGAATCGGGTGTAACAGCTTTTCGGAAGGTTATCCGCGGGATGGCACAGCGAAAGAGAACAAAAAGGGGCTTTCAAGTGATACAATAGAAAAATGTATTACTATAATAATAATGTTACACCCAAAAATCGGTTGCGTAAGGTCCCGAGTCGAAATTTAGACCCTCCTTTGAATGCTCGAGAACCTATTTCCTTTGTAACGCACAGACCGCCGCCCTCCTTTGACTCCCCTTGAACCTATATGGAGAAATTTGCACCGTTGGCGACCCTCCTTTAGCCCTACTGAACCTTCTATTCAACCTCCTGAGCCTCCTTTAGGCCTATGGGCTCGGGTTGCGTGAACCTACACAACCTCGTTTCGGCCTAAAGTTCTATCTGTACCCTACAGAACCTCCTTTGAATCCAAAGCAGAAGGAAAATGAAAGATTGGATCCAAAGGAGGTTCTGTAGGGTCAAGCTGTATCTGAAAAATAAATTATATGTGTGAATTAAAAATATGATGTTTGATTATTTATTATAAGATTGATTTATTAATTCGAAACATATACATACATTATCACAACTATAAATTATTTCGTGTAACTTAAAAAAACGTTATAATAAACCTACTCAAGTTCCATAGAATTTATAGGGTATCCTATGTACGATTGATTGTCGAAGGGGGGGAGCGGAGGGCAGCATATTGAAGTAGGCTTAAAGGAGGGTTAGTAGGGTCAGAAGAGGTTTAAAGGAGGGCTAGGAGGCTCTGCGAGCCACCGATGAAAGGAGTCAAAGGAGAGTTAGTAGAGCGAAAGGAGGTTTAAAAACGGGTCTGTAGGTTTGCGTAAGCATTAAATCAGGCTCACTAGGGTTTAAAGGAGGTTCAGATGAACCTACTAAACCTCCTTTGAGTGAAAAAGTCCAATTTCTGCCACTTTTGGAGGTTCAGTAGGTTCTGATATACATGTTTTTGAGATTTCCATTTGAACCTCTTGAACCTCCATTGAATGACAAATTGGGATCGAAAGGAGGTTTAAAGGAGGGTCTAAATTTCGACTCGGGGTACGTCGGGTGTTCGTGTACGGGAACCCGAGTTTCTCTCACAGCGTTACGCTTCTCGAGTCGGAACACAACGTTTATATCAATACCGATAATACAAACCTATTAAAAAAGTTCATAAAAATAGCCTTTTTAGCGTCTAAAGTGAGAAGACCCCTTACCACTTTGTACTCGAGGCCTTGTGCCCTAGGATAGTAAGTAGCAAGCGAGAGTCACCTCTCGCGCGGGTGCACAGGGTTAAAAAAAAGAAACAAACGGTTGGCAGTTTAGCGTTGGATCGAGTTGGCCTCTCGCTGGAAAGTCATAAAACTGTTGATTCGAGCGTCTTGTTTTTTGTTTGCTTTCTCTGAGGAGGCAAGCCGAGAATCTCGGCTGCAACGTGAATAGCAAAGCGAGTGAAATGGCGGCGGGAGATTATACGAAAGGTGCTATCGAGCGACGCATCGTCGATCTGCGAGAACGACGAATTGGAGCCTTGGAAGGTTTGACGACGGGCGAGAGTATAAAGGAGAGTCTGGTAAGGATCTTAATCGGTCGACAAAAAATATATCTCTGGGTATTAACTCGCGCGTCGTATTTTCAGGCAAAGTACAAAGAATATCGGAATACAAGGCGAGGAAAGTTGAAAACAACGCATCGCCACGTTTTGGAAATGGTTTCCTACATTCTCAATACCGAAGCTGTACATCTCGAGGAAGGAATAATCGACGCAGACGAATACGTGGAAAATTTTACGAGTTTTTTTAGCGAAGGTGGTAAATGCACGATAGTCGTTTGTCATCAGCCAATGTCACCACCTCCTCTCGGTAATGGGGAATCCAAACGAACTCTCGAGTAATTCGATAGACAGGGTAAAGGCGACGCGACCGATGCACGCGCATAACGCGTACGTTATTGTAGATTCGGGACGATGGACGGTAGCGTCTGTGGGAGCAGCGGCGCAGACAACTGACCGGACTACTCTTCGTTGCTGCATAACGGATGGATCGAGCGAGTACTTGTCCGGGAAATGCGTCATAATTTATCGTTTACGGTCCAATCTGAGCTTCGAATTGAAACAATTGCTCCAAGTTGGTTCTGGTGTACCTTTCCGAGTGTTTCGAAGAATAAGTGTGCCAGGGGGGGGGGGGGGCAACCGATTGAATCGTGTGTCTGGTTTTCTTTATCCCTCTGTGCGTGGTTCAGGAAACGTATTACGCGTACGCCGAGGTCGATGCGGTATCGAAAAGTGCCCTTGCGGGAATATCAGAGCTGGTTTCACGTCTCCATCAACCGCTGATGGTTGGCAATAAGCCGGATTGGTCGGTTCTATGGACGGATCGAGGAAACTGGTCCGAAGCCGTACTTCGAACGATTGGCAAGAATTTTGTCGGTGACTTGGAGGACTTGTGCAATTTTCTCAGCGGTACTTGTCGTTTCCTTCACCCTAGCTCTCGCATACTCGTCCAAGATTGATCAAAAATGAAATCCATTTTGGCGCAGTAACTCGCCTCGATGTCGAGAATACCGTAAAGCTTGAGATTAATCGGGACTTGAAGGAGAGATACTTGTCGGGAGTCGAGGACCTAAAGTTACATTCGGAGAATACGCAAGTTGTGGCTAGCGTGGAAGAAACGGTCGCTGCTTGGATAAGAATAATAGAACGGGTAGGAAGCAGGGCTACGTTGCCACAGTCACACACACACGCGCGTACACACGCAAACTCGTGTCTCACGGAGAAAAATACAGAGTGTGCGATATGACTCGAGGTAGTCGGTGGTCGAGAGTCAACAGTTGCGCCGAGAAACGGAAACGATAGGACCGAGAGCCGAATTGATACACTGGAGGAGACTGCTCGTTCGTTTTTCCTCGATCGTGGAAGAAATTGAGAGACCGCAGGCTCAAAGGTTGCTCCAACTGCTCGTTCTAGCGAGATCCGAGCTCGTAAAGGTATTGCCGTTAGGGGCCGTCCATTAATCACGTGAGGCTCAAATAGGAGCAGGGGGGGTTTGGATAACATCACAATTGATCACGCTGGGGGGGGGGGAGGGTTGTGACATATCACGTGTATTTTCTTGTGTAACTGCGTGAACCGGAGAGCTATTGAGCTATTGAACAGGCAAGTTAAGCCCAGGGGGCTGGCACCTTTTGGAATTTTTGCTACGCAAAATGACCGCATTTTTAGCGTCGTACTCTGCCACTCGCGGCGCTAGTTATACTCTTACAACCTGATGCGTGCGCAGGGGCTATGTATATAATACGGTCGCTATGTACGCCGTGCGGGCCTCGCGCCTACGCAATAAGAATATTGTAAGACAACTGCTAGCGCCATGGGGGGAGGTAGAACTAAAAAAAGCGGTCAAAAAGAGCAGCATTTGTATACCGATAGCGGATAGAAGCTTTCAACACCCTGGTTGTGCCTAAAAAGTAACCTAAACAACAGTTTTTAGTTCTTTTTAATTTCGACTGACCACCTACTTAAAGTAAAGTGCCTACATCTGATCCACAAAAGGCTTGTCCACTTGTTACTGTAGAAAACACGCGAATGAGCCCATGGCCCTAGGGCAATGCCATTTAAATATATTGACAATATGAATTATTTCGTTTTTGACAATCAAATACCGTACTCCCTATCGGTTGTGTCAGACATTTCTAAACACAAAAAAATACACGTGATGTGGGCGGGGGAGGGGGGGGGGCTGGAAACCTCACCACATATCACCACGGGGGAGGGGGGCTCAGAAAGTGGCCTAAAAAACCTCACGTGATTAATGGACGACCCCTTACAACGTATACGCGCGCCGAGGGTATAGCAGCCGAAAGCGCATCTTGTCTCGCATTCCCGATATAAATACACATACACAGAAATGGAAGAAACTCGAGGATCAAGTGACAACGATACGAATATTGTCGCGTGAAAATGTCAAGTATCTGTACGCGTTGGAAAAGTACACTCGACCGTTGTACAGATTGGATCCAACGAGGATAGGGGAGTATCTCTCGGGCCTCGTCTACGCCGTAAAAACGACCTACGCTACGTCTCGGTTCTTCAACACGAAAAGAATCGTCAGCCCCGTATTTGTGAAAGTCTGTATAGTACAGGGAGAAGCGGAGGGAGGCACATTTTAATCGTACAGGCGGATATGCAATAAGGTGTATCGTCGTATCGCGTGTAGATAACGAATCAACTGATAGTCGGGTGCAAGGCGTATCTGACGGCTGACGGAAGTAACGGAAAGGATTTTTGGCGATACGGGAAATATCCGGAAGCGCTGATAGCTCGAATGAAGGTTCGTGCTTTATCGGCGTGCTTTGGAGAGTTTTCCCTCGTTATTCGATTTCGCGAATTTTTCGCAGGATTGTATTAATTTGTGTACGCGATATCACGAGTGTTACACCGAGATGCTGGCGAAAGAGAGGCCGCCGGTCGACGACGATTCGATGGAACAGCAGGAGCCACTGCGCTTGTCCGAGATGTCTGTCTTTGGCAAGTTTAATACGTTCAAGACGAGATTAAACAAGGTGAGAAAAAAACGTAAAAGTTTATTTCTCGGTGACGATAATCTCTGCCTCGGCGAACATAATCGCCATTCCTGGGTCACTGCAGCTGATGGACGTTTTCGAAACCTTCTCGAATTACTCGATACTGAAAAGTTCGAAAATCGAGGGAATCGAGGCATTTGCGGATAAATTTGACTCGTACTTTGACAAACTCGCCCTCCAAAAGTACGATCCGCTCGATCATCGAAAGCCCTCATTCGACTCGGATTACGAGGAATTCAAACGCAACGTGTCCACCACCGAGATTGAGGTTGACAATTTTTTTGGAAAAACGGTCTCGAGTGCGGCCGATTTGTCGGGCGCGTTGCGAACGATCGCCAGGTGGGAGACGATTCGTATGATGTACCCCAGCCCTCACACACCCAACCAGCCGCACTCTCTTTTTCCACGACAGATTCGAAAAATTAAAGTTGAAATGTTTGCGAGTGGAGCGCAAGTATCTCGAGCTCGTGGGCATGTTGCGCGAGGAGATTGAACGTATACGAGACAGATACAACGAGGAGAGATCGGATCCACCCCTGCCGCGAAACGTACCGCCGCTCGCCGGTCGAATATTTTGGATTCGACAGCTGCAGAAACGATTGGAGGGAGCAATGAACGCTTTCAAAATTCGCGGTCGCGTCATCAGCCACGCACGCGCTCAAAATTGCGTAAAGCTCTACAACGCGCTTACTCGTGTATTTGTTCACTACGAGGGTATATATTACAAGGCTTGGATCGATTCGTCGGAAATTGTAGGTTGTTCGCAGCTTTAAGGAGGTACGGTGATTGGAGCGAGTTCAAGATAAAAGCCCGATTTTTTTTTTGTAGCATTGTCGAGACATTCGTCCATGCGTATGCGGAGATTCGACGAGATTTACCGTACACTTTCCGAGTTATTAATTGTCAAAGTTGGTGAATTAGTCACACGTAGACGACAAAATGTGCCTGTCCTCTCATATATCGATTTTTTTGTGCTACTTGGAGCCAAGAAACACGTAATAAAACTGACGGTTGCGTTCGTTGAATCTTCGTGATCGATAAGGCACCTTGAATTGGAAAGCTCACCGCAAAAATAAGCAATAAATTTAGAAATAAAGTCGCAAAAACCGAAGTTTTCGGAGAGCGAGACTTCGCGTGACGTAACAGCAGCCATCTTGCTCGACGTGTGGCAACGCCGGATACCCGCGCAAATTTGATTCGTCTATCGGATATTTTCAACGCGAATTAAAAATATGATTGTGCGAAGCCGTACATTTTTAAATGGATCATAAAGGGCCTTTCGTCGATATTTACTTGAAGTTCTTTTACGTACAGCAAAGGCATCTCAATTTTTCTGCCGACATGTACCTATACAACGCATCTATATATAAATTCAGCATGGGAGAATCATCATATAAAATAAACGTTCCTTTTTATACCTGCAAATATTGTTAAAATTGGGAAAGGGAAAAATAACATAACAATCGATGAAATATGTTTTGACTTTGGACAGATTGGACATTGGACATTGAGGTTAACTTCAACGCGACGTTTTTTCATTTGCAATCGCAATATTATCTTTTCATTTTCTAATTCTTGTCCGTCAGAATCTACATTTGTCTCTAAACTGGACTTCAGGTACAATCCCGTTACTCTTTTGATAAACTTCCACAGTATTATCATTCTCCATGTTGACCGGCTACAAAAAAAATAAGCCGGGCGCGTGGAACCGATGACAGCCACCGAAAATGCGACGATGCTAAACGTCAACGATATGGCGTACTACTAAAGTCGAGTAGTAGATTATTAAGGTTGTTTCCATATTATAAAAATAATAGGAAACTCGAAATTCAATACGCAAAAATTATTTCTCGAAAAATAGGCCATATACATATATCTAAAACTGGCGATATTGCGGCGTGAAAAAGACTCTAAGTTTACTAGCATGGTCATCACCGTACCTCCTCAAAAGCGTATCCTTTGCCTCTCGAGATGTATCTCGCTAACGAGAATAATGCGGATGAGGGTGGGTGGCGCGTAGGTCCGACTGGCTCTTTCGTCGCCTCTATTGGTACGACAAGAAGAAGCGTCGGGGAAGGACGAGTACCAAGTGAATTTCGAGCCGTACATCTGGCAGGTGATCCAAGAGGCCGAACACGTCTCGAGATTCGGACTAGCGGTACCGCGTTTTTTTCAAACACTAATCCTCGGCAGCCCGGAGCTTCGCCTCTCGTACGAAAAAGTCAAGAGGCTTCTCGAACGTGACGCTTTGCTCAGGTAAGAAAGCTGCTGCGGCGGCGGCGGCTGCTGCTGCTCCTTGTGGAGATTTGCGTATAACGAGTGTACCCGCGCGTAGAGGATCGGTGCCAGAGTTGTTTTCGAAACTGATGAGACGGGTAACGGCGGGAGGGCTCGACGAGGCCTTTCGGGGCTGTCTCTCGGTAGTCACTTGGACCTCCCTCGAGATTCCCCGGGTTTGTCGCGAAATTGGCGAGGCTATCGAGCGAGTCGAGCTTTTCTCTAAAGACATTGAGGATGCGAGGGAAACGAGGATCGAGCGAGTGTTGGAATCCATTGGGGAAACGATACTTTTGCGTTTACCGGATCGTCCTCAAGCTTCGAGCGAATTTCACGGCGAGAATGAGAATTTGGCCCGTTCGATCGGCCTCCGACTGGAGATTGAATCATCGGCCGCGGAAAAAGCCGCCGTTGCGATAGTACTGAAATTTCGCAGCGCGATACTCGGCAAAGAAGATCAATCGTCGCCAAGTAGTGACAAATGCGATTGGTTGGATCCCCGGAAACTCGAGAATAAAAGAGAAGCGGGTGGTGTCGGTGTTGATGCCGCCGGTGGTACCGCCTCGATCCTTCCTGGATTGGACAACGAGTGTACCCAAGTGTTTGCTCGTTTCAACCGACAGCTCGTCGAGGCCCTCGTCAACTCAACCAAAACTTCCCTCGACCTCTTGAGGAAGAGGCTCGGAACTCTGAGGTTCTTATTCTTCTTCTTCTTCTTCTTTTATTATTATTATCATTATTATTGTGCAACTCGGAGTGTTGCGGAGTAATTGCGCGCTTGTGTGGACAGTACGATTCCGGTACGTGAAAACATCGAGGAGGGTGGGGAAGCGCCGATCGTACTCGCTCGATTCGTACTTCAAATACCAAACGTAACGATCTTTCCGTCCGTCCAAGAGTTGCAAAATACGTTCAACGCGGTTGTCGAGAACGTATTGGACATTCACGAATCTATCGTCGCGTGGGGTGATCGTTACGCTCCTTCTCCCGAAACTCATCATCGCGCATCGTCTTCGGGGGGAATGGAAACTGGTCAGCCACACTACCCTAATATATGCAGGGTGTCCAATAGGAAGTTGCTGAAACTCATCGACTGTCATTTTAAAACACGTGCACAGAATCAGAAAAGCCAAATTGCTTCAAATAGAGAAAACTCTGCAGTTTCAAACGCACATAAATAAAACCCAGTCAAATATTTTTTATGTCAATTTATTACATCTCATAAAAATAACGACAAAGTACAGTGATTAATGATAGATATTTTCGAAGTGCGAACCGTTAGATTGTGCACAAAAATCAATTCTCTTTTGAAAACTGTGAAAAACTGTGTCCAACACATCGTTCGTAATGCCGCGAACCACTTCCTGGATGGCCGCGATCAGTTCTTCTACTGTGCTGGGGTTTTTAGCGTAACAATGATCTTTAATGTAACCCCACAAGAAAAAATCACAAGGGTTCAGGTCCGGTGAGTACGGATGCCGTTCTAGTCCGCCTTGAGCAAATTTAGGGTACCCCAGACCGATTACTCGAGTCCCATATACGCGAAGAATAGCTTCAAACACCTCATGAGTCCGGTGCGGCGTCGCTCCATCTTGCATGAAGTAAACATTTTTAACCAGTCCCCTCTTTTTTGCATAAGGGAAGAATTTCGTTTTTAAAAGCTGTTTGTAACTCTCTCCTGTTATCGTAGATTCCAAGAACTGCAAATAAATTCCGTTTACTGAAATTGCTGCCCATGCCGTTACTTTCTGTGGATGAAGGGACTTCGCTAGCGATATGTTAGGATTTTCCGTTCCCCAAAACCGGTAATTTTGCTTGGTTACGTACCCATTCATCCAAAAATGTGCTTCATCGGAATAAATAATCAATTTCTCATCAAGTTCTTCGGCTTCAAACATTCCCGTAATAGTGTTACAAAACTCGATGCGTTTCGTCATGGCATGTTCAGTCAACAATTGATGAGTGCTTATTTTATACGGATGAAACTTTAAAAAATATTTCAAAATGTTGTGTAATGATGATTTGGTTATTTTTAATGCTTGAGCAGCTTTCCGAATCGAATCATTTGGATTTTGTTTGAAATAATTCTCAACTTCGTTGATCTTCTCTGGTGTAGTCACCGTAACAGATGGACCTGGCAACTCGTGTCTACGGTCCTGGAGTGTACCATACTTCGCGAATTTATCGATTATCCTACAAAAATTAACATAAAATTACTTCAATGCAGCTTGATTGAATTGAAACACAAGTTGTGTGATAGATGAATATGAATAAATATTCAATTCTTACCTTTTCAGAGTGTTTTCGCTGGCAACTCTATGAGTTCCAAACTTAGTACGAAACCCTCTATACGCATTACTATAAATTTTTCCCCTCGAGAAGAAGCACTCAATAAGATATACTTTTTCTTCCGTGGTGAGCTCACTCATTTTGACGCGCGCGTACTTGCTTCAACCACGGCTGGAATAAAACTGCGGGGCCTCAGGTATGCGCCTTAGAAAAAGGGACCCCTATTGAATTCATGGAGGGAAGAGACACTTATTTAGTTTTAGCAACTTCCTATTGAACACCCTGTACATATATATTAGGGTGGCTAAAAAATCGATATTTTTTCTCGCTTATAGTTAGGAAGTTCGAATACGGTGAAATTAAAAGGTTTGCGCAAGCGACTTTTATATTTTATTTTGCAATAAAAGACGATAAATCATGGTTTTTATTCCAAATTCATTAAACAAATCGAATTTAATTTGAAAATAAAGAACAAGAGTGCCATTGCGAATTTGAAGGACATTATAAAATATGTTTTTTTTTCAATTAAATTTTTTTTCTCGCGTTAAATTATCCATATGGAACAATAGATGATATATATTTTTCGGGAATCGATGACAATTATCTTTTTCGAGACAAGACAGGTGTTTTGAACCACTTGCGAGAGATATTGGGTACCTGTGTTTCGTCTTTCGTAAAGTTATTCTGAAATCTTCCTATCAACGCAACTCGTCGCTCCGCTATATCGTTGACAGGTTAGATGGATACGGTTACATATAATCTGACAGTTTTTATACGATTTGTCGGTTGGCCATTGCTTGACGTCTAAACGAAGTAAATCACGGGGTAAGACAAAATCATTAAGATTTTCAGACGCCGATAAATGAAAAGCATTTTTGAGAACCGTAACTCGTTTCGTATTTTCGCTGTTACTTTCAGTCCTCTTTGCTGATTCTATCTTAGATTTCATTCCCAATGATATCGCGTGTCATCAAAAAGTGCCAAAAGAACGAGCTGCTGCAGTGGATATTTCTCTTTCAATTTCTTTGTGAGAAACCACGTCGTTGAGAAATAGTACATCCAGATTCGGAGCTTTCACACGGCACTTGGAACATTGAACCATGCTTGGATGTAGGAAAGTACCGAAAAAACGTTGTTTTCATTTGCCGTCAGTTTGAATTGTTGCCTGAAAATGTATATTTTCATAGAGTAGGCTGCTTTCGAACGCCGCCGCCTGCATGATGAGAAGCTCCTGGGGCTTGGAATTTGATTCCTCCAGGTGATATATTATGCAACTGCTGCCACATTGAATAAAGTTCCAACAGATTATTAAAATTTTCTAGCGACAGAATTTAAAAAACAATCTCGATGTATCATAATTCATTGTATACCTCGAATTGACCGGATATAAAATTGAATACGTCGTCTTTTTTTCCAATCAATTTTGCAGCCACCAACGCGTTATCCAATCCTGATTGGTCCTTTTTTGTCAATAAGTATTCCAATTTTGGTGCGGAAACGTTTGACAATGAAGACATTGGGACCCACTGTTGTTGGTCCCAAACAAACTTCAAACACGTTTCGGAGTACGTGTTCATAAATATGATGACGGCAGGCTAGGGGCAGCAAATTCTCGGTTTCAGCGTGAAAAAAAACACTTTTTTGCGATTTTTTTTCATCTATATGGATAGAGTAAATTTATTGAAACCTTTTGTACATTGTTAAGTGTCATTTTAAGAACATTCCGTGAAATTTGTACGCGAAAATATCCACAAACAAGCCGGTGACAAAGCTTTTCCAAGAAAGCCTTTGGAAAAACACGATTTGCGGGGTTCACTGTATCTCAGCTAGAAATTATCTGAAATCAAGTACCATTAAAATTTAGTCAAAGTATCATCAAATCCTCCCCCTCACGGTCTTTTATAATTTTTTTTTTCATTTCTAAATTTTTGGTGTTCATGTAAAGTGAAAAGTGCTATTTTTCACGAAAAATTCCGTCTTTTTGGGGGTGGAAAACCCCCTCAATGTAAAAAAAACTCAAACTAACCGTTGGGGGGAGGTATTTTATATGTAGAAAGTGTGTACCAAGTTTGAAATAAATCGGTCATGTAGTTTTCAAATGGCAGTGAACGCGGACTTTGAAAAAGTGGTTTCGAGACAAACGCGGCATCGGATTGTTTGTGGATATTTTCTCGTACAAATTTGACCCCCTTAAATAGCCTACCATAAAAGTGAAAGTAAACAAGCGATTAAAAAAAATAGACGAGGATACCATCAGCCGAATTTATTTGAAAATTTATCCGTTTTAACGCTCGTCGTATGGAAACACATAGCTTTTACGCAATCCGTGAAATTCCAATCTCCCAGTGTCTCTAATATTAGCCGATAGTTTAATCCTGATACTATTATGGGGAGTGTGTCAATTTTGCCACGGTTATCAATTTCGGGACGTAATTGTCTGTCCCAGTGGAGTATATCAAATTCGTTACGATGTTCAAATTTGGTGATTCAATTTTTGTTTTTGACTTGAATGAACTTACTGAACAAAATATCGCCGCATTCCTACTTGCGGTCATCATTATATCCAGGATAGCAGATAACTCTGGCGTTATGTCATGTCTCGTTTTTTTTTCTTTGCTTTCCAAAAATTTCCGCAATTTCATTCTCAAAGTCCGATACCATTTGTTTCAAAGAACCAGAAGGAAAAAAATTACATTCTTCACGCCATAAAAAAATATTCGCGGCAAGAAATGAACGTATACACGTAATTATTTCATCTATGTCCCCATCTTATTCATCGGGATTTGCTGAGCTTCTTTTCGGCAATACCTGCTACGAACTTGCATCGATTAATTCCCTCATCGTGCAAAAAAAGCATCTTTTTGACGCTCGGTTAGGGCACTGAGCGAATTTTTAGTTGCGATGCCAAAAAGTCCGTCCGTTTTGTCGGAAAATATTTTTCCCTTTGATTTCTGCGTGGCGGAATTTTGTCGCGATGCACTTTTGTTTTGGTATTTGCCGATTTTGTGCATTTTCTTCAACCTTATGACATTGTTCTGCGATATCGACGTTTCTATTCCACACTCGAACTAAACTTCGTTCACTTTGTCGACGACTTTTCGTGCACTTTTTGGCTTTTCTTTATCACTTGAAAGTATTGCAACGGTGGTGAAAAAAACTTGGCACTCGTCGATTGATCGGGAGTTTACTTCGGCCGGGGCACCGAGTTTCACAAACAGTTAAATAAATATCCCGAGCGCGAGTCACTGTGTGACTTGCCATCGTGACCGTTCGAATCGTACTGTGCTAAAAATTCAGCCTTACTAGCACGTTTGCGTTGAAACGGTGCTTGAGACAACATTGTATAGTGTCATACAGCGCTGTATGTTAAAATATTTGTCATCGATACCGGAAAAATATATATCATCCATTGTTCTCTATCGATAATTGGGGCATCGAAATTTGTTTTTTTTTAATAACGAAAATTTAATACTTTTCCCTCAATTCGCAATGACACTTTTGTCCTTTAATTTCAAATTAAATTGCATTTGTTTAAATAATTTTGAATAAAAACCATGATTTTTCGTGTTTATTTGCAACAAATATAAAAGTCGCTTGCGCAACCTTTTAATTTTCAGCTGCAACCTCTTCCTTTCGCCGGGTGTTTTTTTTTCTTTCACCACATTTCAACTTCCCAACAACTATTATCGCAAAAAACCTGATTTTTTTAGCCACCCTAATATGTATGTATACGGGGTGAGACACATAAAGTGTCACAGAGCAATAGCACTCAAACTATTGATCATATCCAAAAATGTTTGAGACAAAAGTCTCAGTGTTCAAGAAGGCCGTCATGCTGGACCACCCTATTTTTTATCAGTGGAGGCGCTGAAGCTACGTCAAGGTCATCTCCACTTTTTTAAATAGAATGGTAGATTTTTTTCAACCATCTTGTGGAGCACCTCAAGCCGCATAAAAAACATGAGGGGATCGAAGTCGTTCAAGGTCATTCAAGGTCAGTATCGATGATACAAATCGAAATATCTCTGATCACTACCAAATATTTTGTAGTGATCCGAGATATTTTGACTTGTATTTCATTTTAATAGGTGACCTTGAATGACCTTGAATGACCTTGACCGCCTAATTTTTTTTATGCCGCTTGAGGTGCTCCACAAGATGGTTGAAAAAATATACTATTCCATTTAGAAAAGTGGAGTTGACCTTGACGTAGCTTCAGTGCGTCCACCGATAAAAAAAATTGCGTGGTCCAGTATGACGGCCTTCTCGAACGCTGAAACTTTTGTCTGGAACATTTTTGGATATGATCAATAGTTTGAGTGCTATTGCTCTGTAACCCTTTATGTGCCTCACCCTGTATATACAGGGTGTCACAAAAGTAACGAGACGGCTGAATATTTCCGCAGGTAAGACAATTTCCCAAAATGTTAAGGTCGTTCTTGAAGTAACTTTTCCCAAGGAATTCAATGGTGATCTTCATTTTTACCTTGGCTGAGGCCTTCAAGGTTATTTCAAGGTCAACTTTGGTTTTTCAAATGCGTACCCCTTTTTTTGACATCGGCAATCCATAGAGCGGGAAATTTTACGTGCAGATATGTACTTAAGTCACCGGTCCCCTTTGACCTTGAGGGTCACTGCAGGGTTAATTAAACTTAAACACAGTATGGATACCTCGGACAAGAATAGAAGCTTCTTAATTTCTATCGTCAAGGCCAAAGTTGTCAATTTTAACAAGGCGCATTTAGTGGTGACCTCGATCGTGACCTTGACCATGACCTTCAAGGTGATTTCAGGGTCAACGTTTTTTTTGTAATAAAAACTCCCTTTTTGACATCCGCAATCGATAGAACGAGAAATTCGACGTACAGATATGAACTCAAGTCATCGGTCGAATTTGACCTTGAAGGTCACTGTAGGGTTTATTCAACTTAAACACAGTATGAACGCCTCTGAGAATAGAAGCGTTTTAAATTATTCCGTTACGACCAGTCATCAATTTTAACAAGGCGCATCTAGTGGTGACCTCGATCGTGACGTTGACCATGACCTTCAAGGTAATTTCAAGTTCAAATTCGACCGATGACTTGAGTGCATATCTGTACGTCGAATTTCTCGGTCTATCGATTGCGAATGCCAAAAAGGGAGTTTTTATTACAAAAAAAACGTTGACCCTGAAATCACCTTGAAGGTCATGGTCAAGGTCACGATTGAGGTCACCACTAGATGCGCCTTGTTAAAATTGACAACTTTGGCCTTGACGATAGAAATTAAGAAGCTTCTATTCTTGTCCGAGGTATCCATACTGTGTTTAAGTTTAATTAACCCTGCAGTGACCTTCAAGGTCAAAGTGGACCGGTGACTTAAGTACATATCTGTACGTAAAATTTCCTCCTCTATGGATTGCTGATGTCAAAAAGGGGTTCCCATTTGGAAAACAAAAGTTGACCTTGAAATAACCTTGAAGGACATCGCCAAGGTCAAACTCAAGGTCACCATTGAATTCCTTGGGAAAAGTTACTTCAAGAACGACCTTAACATTTTGGGAAATTGTCTCACCTGCGGAAATATTCAGCCGTCCCGTTACTTTTGTGACATATATATATATATACATATTACATCACAACAACGGCAACAAATTGTCCTTGCGTTATTTCACTAGGGCCGAGCCTACCGAAAAATTATCGTTCAATCGTCGCCGAACACAAACAAGTAGTTCGAAGCTTGATGAGCCTACGAGGAGTCGTTCTGATGTTGAAGGAAGACGTTGCCGCCCTCGCCAACGTAAGTACATCGTTGTAGACATCACTCGAAACCCAAACAAACCCGTAGTAAAGGTTGTAGCAACGTGATACTTTGACAGACGTACGTGCGCGATTACTCTTTCGTCTGGGCGGAAGACAGAGCCTCGCGAGTCAAACAATTTGTCGATTCGGATCCGATAACCGAAGAAATAAAAGAAAAGTTGATAGAGTACGAAGATTTGAAAGACGAGATAAAAAATCTTGCGTCTCGTCGCATCGTCGGGCCCATCGAGATAGATACAGGTAGAGAGAGGGGGGGGGGGGGTATGTGGGTCGTACATGTTTTGGAATATAGTAACATGTCTTTAAAACGTTACACAGAGGAGCTCAAAATGGGGCTGTTGGTCGAAGCGGAAGCCTGGAAGAGGTGTCTAGCGGCGAACCTCTCGTCCGCCTACAGAGCCAAATTGAAACGCACGAGCGAGTACACGAGTGAGAAGAACAAACTGTTGGGACGCGAGATCAAAGATTTGGAGGATGTGCGGGTCGCGATGGCGTGTCTCGGTACTCTGAGGGACGACTTTGTCTCGTTGGACATGGAATTGATCGCGATCGAGGAAACTTACGGCCTGATGGCAAAGTACGGGATAGATGTTTCCAAGGAGGAACAGGACACGGTCGACGCTCTTCGCTATAACTTTGGCAACATGCTGTCGACGGTACGTAGGAAGAAGGTGCCTATCGTTTGTTTGGCTTCGTTGGAAAACGAGAAATAGCGTTTTGGGGGTGCAGGCGAAGCAGGTTCGAAGCAAGATCGGCGAGATGCAGGAACCTCTGAGAAAAGAGTTGACCGAAGGCGTTGAGGCTTTTGCGAAAAGAGTCGAGGAATTTGATACGGATTTCGAGGATAACGGACCGATGGTCGAAGGAATATCGGCGAAAGAGGCGAGCGAGAGGTAACGACACCCCCCACCCCCCAATCATCGATTTGTCTACATTGAGTCGCACGCGCACAGGCTGCTACTGGCCGAGTCGAGATTCGACGAGTTGCGCCAAGATTACGAAACGTACAGCAGCGGCGAGAAACTTTTCGGTATCGAGGTGAGCGAGTATCCGGCCCTCGAACGACGCGCCAAGGAAATCAATCTCTTGCAAAAGTTGTACGGACTATATCGACGAGTGATGCGATCGATCGACGGTTACTCAGAGATCGCCTGGTCCGAGATCGATGTAGAGGCGATAGTTGTCGAACTCACCGAATTTCAAAACAAGTCGGTACAAAACACACACACACACTGAGAAAAAAGAATCGTTGAATGTGCAAAATGCATTTTGTTGTCTCGAAATGTTGTTGTTTTAACAGTTGCTCAGACATGCTAAATAAGCAGATGGTCTAAATGTATCTTTGGGTTACTGCCCAACTATGCTGTTTTGTTATGCCAATCGAGAAATCAAGTTGAACGTATTTAAGGAGGTAGGGTGATGACCATGCTAGTAAACTTAGAGTCTATTTCGCGCCGCAATACCGCCACGTTTTAGATATATGTATATGGCCTATTTTTCGAGAAATATTTTTTAAGTATTGAATTTCGAGTTTTCTATTATTTTTACATTATGGAAACAACCTTAATAATCCACTACTCGACTTCAGTAGTACGCCATATCGTTGACGTTTAGCATCGTCGCGATTTTCGGTGGCTGTCATCGGTTCCACGCGCCCGGCTTATTATTTTTTGTAGCCGGTTAACATGGAGAATGAAAATACTGTGGAAGTTTATCAAAAGAGTAACGGGATTGTACCTGAAGTCCAGTTTAGAGACAAATCTAGATTCTGACGGACAAGAATTAGAAAATGAAAAGATAATATTGCGATTGCAAATGAAAAAACGTCGCGTTGAAGTTAACCCCAATGTCGAATGTCCAATCTGTCCAAAGTCAAAACATATTTCATCGATTGTTATGTTATTTTTCCCTTTCCCAATTTTCACAATATTTGCAGGTATAAAAAGGAACGTTTATTTTATATGACGGTTCTCCCATGCTGAATTTATAAATAGATGTGTTGAATAGGTACATGTCGGCAGAAAAATTGAGATGCCTTTGCTGTACGTAAAAGAACTTCAAGTGAATATCGACGAAAGGCCCTTTATAATCCATTAAAAAAATGTACGGCTTCGCACAGTCGTATTTTTAATTCGCGTTGAAAACATCCGATAGACGAATCAAATTTGCGCGGGTATCCGACGTTGCCACACGTCGAGCAAGATGGCTGCTGTTACGTCACGAGAAGTCTCGCTCTCCGAAAACTTCGGTTTCTGCGACTTTATTTCTAAATTTATTGGTTATTTCTGCGGTGAGCTTTCCAATTCAAGGTGCCTTATCGATCACAAAGATTCAACGAACGCAACCATCAGTTTTTTTAACGTGTTTCTTGGCTCCAAGTAGCACAAAAAAATCGATATATGAGAGGACAGGCACATTTTGTCGTCTACGTGTGACTAATTCGCCAACTTTAACAATTAATAACTCGGAAAGTGTACGGTAAATCTCGTGGAAACTCCGCATACGCATGGACGAAGGTCTCGACAATGCTACAAAAAAAATCGGGCTTTTATCTTGAACTCGCTTCAATCACCGTACCTCCTTAAAGATACATTTTGTTAAGCCAACTGAATTTTGGATGGATGAACGAATTTTTGTTCAGTGCACACACACTCACAAGGTCCGGTCTAAACCGTGGCGTATAAATTCAGGTGTCGAAAATTACCAAAGGCCATGCGCGAATGGCCCGCGTACGTTGACCTCAAGAAGAAGATTGACGATTTCAACGAGATATGCCCCCTGTTGGAGATGATGGCGAACCGAGCGGTCAAGGATCGTCACTGGTTGAAAATGTCCCAAGTTTGCAATTACTTTTTCAACGTTGAATCGGACTCGTTTAGTCTGGCAAACGTGACGGAGGCGCGCTTGCTCGATCACAAAGACGATCTCGAGGTACGTTTGCGTGCGGTATAAGGGGGTATTGCGATAAACATGCCGAGACGCGCGACAACTACAAGTCCAAACCACTTCAGGACATTTGCGTGAGCGCCGTCAAGGAAATGGACATTGAGAGCAAACTGAAGCGCGTTGTAGCAGATTGGGCGCTCGTCGATCTCGAATTCGCCAATTTCAAGCAACGCGGTCCGTTGCTCCTCAAGGGGGTCGAAACGGGGGAAATAATTGCCCAGCTCGAGGACAGTTTGATGCTGGTCGGTTCCCTCCTGGCGAACCGGTAAAAATACACAACACGCCTCGCTTGAATGATTATTTTCGAGAGGGATGGGGAAACATCGAAAAATGTTGCTCTCACAGGTACAACGCGCCCTTCAAGAAAGAGATTCAACAGTGGCAGACAAAATTGAGCAACACTCTGGAAATTCTGTCAAAGTGGTTGAACGTGCAAAATTTGTGGGTTTATCTGGAAGCGGTGTTTATAGGGGGTGACATTTCGAGGCAGCTTCCTGCCGAGGCCAAGCGATTCTCCGTGAGTTTGTCCGTTCTCCGTCTCGCACAATTGGCCGCAATGATATCCCGATTTTTCATTCGCTTGTACTCTCTCGGACACTTTGAGCAGAGCATCGACAAGTCTTGGCTCAAACTCATGTACCGGGCTCACGAAAAGTTAAACGCCCTCGAGACTTGTACCAGCGACGATACGATGCTCCGACTCTTGCCGCATTTGCTCGAGCAACTGGAATCCTGCCAAAAATCCCTCAGCGGTTATTTGGAAACGAAACGAGCGATATTTCCACGATTTTGCTTCATCTCGGATCCGAGTCTTCTCGAGATACTCGGCCAGGCGGCCGATTCCCACGCTGTGGAAAAATATTTGGATGGATTTTTCGACAATGTTGTCAAAGTACGGCAGTGTTACCTAAGCCGACTAGAATTTTGCCTCCACGGGCCAGACTGAAGAACTAAACAGTACACTCAAAAGGGGGGGCATTTCCAACTCCCCATCACCGATTTCGCTCAAATTTATAGGACATGCAGGGCTTGGCTAGATATGAAAGTACCCGAAGTGGGAACTCCAGATGGCCAAGCGTTCAGAAAATAAAAATGTTGACGCGGCTCTCGCACCGTATAAGCCATTTACGTTAGCATGTTTGCCAAGCAGCGGTAAGAGCTCGGACTAGTAATTCGATGGTCGTGGGTTCGACTCCCCGTGTGGAGACTTTTTTTCTACATTTTTCTCAATTTTTATATTATTCATTTTCCAATTAAGCAAAGAGGTGAATAATTTATTTTATTTATTTATACGCAAAAGGTAAAAAATTGGGATTTCGAACTTTTTAACAAGGGATTGTAATTAAAGCGCATACGTAATTGTTCAACATCTCCTTGTTTGGGTTTCTTTAAACATTTTTAATTAGCCGTTATTAATTACCTCCTTCTGTGTCGGCACACCAGGAAAAAAACGCCTCAAAGACAAAAAGAGACAGGGTCCGCGGGCAGAGTCTTATATCATATAAATGCAACTTTGAATGATTTCGGAGGGCGGCAGCTTAACAGCGGCCTGGTGAAAATATCCCGTTCGTCCGGATATTGGCTAAAAGCCCCCGTGTACAATATACCCACAGTTGGATTTCGCGGAGAAGGAATACGACAAGATAGTCGCGGTGTACTCGCGGGAGGGTGAAAAGATTATCCTCGAGAAGGAAGTTTTCTGTACCGGAGGGGTCGAAAATTGGCTCGATGCTTTGCTGAAGATGCACCAGCGATCCGTGGGTGCGGTAATTTCACTCGGATTGCAGCAGCTCGCCGATCCCGAGACGGACATGCTCAAATTGATCGACGTGTCGGTACTGCAGGTGAGGAACTTTGTGAGTGTCATACCGCGAAAATAAGGCGCGTTCCGAACGCGTGTACAGGTCGGTTTGCTGGCCGTTCAAGTCTCGTGGACGCGCGACGCCGAAGTTGCTCTGGTCACTTCCAAGAGAGATCGTACCGTCATGAAAAGAACGAATCAATGGTTTTTGGATCTACTCAACGGTCTCATACAAGTCACCGTGAGCGATCTTTCCCGATACGCGCGAGCCAAGTACGAGGCTCTCGTCACGATCCACGTCCATCAGAGGTACGATTGAAGCGCGATGTGCTTCTTCTTTTCATTTCGTCGCCCAATCCGAAGATACACGCGTCTACATTTTGCCGCCCAGAGATATTTTCGACGGACTGTGCCACCTGAGAATAAGATCGGTTCAGGATTTTGAATGGTTGAAGCAGGCGAGATTCTATTACGACGAAGCGAGCGAGGACGTATTTGCAAAAATAACGGACGTGACGTTTGTTTATCAGAACGAATTTTTGGGTTGTACCGATCGTCTGGCCGTCACTCCCCTCACTGACAGATGCTACATCACGCTTGCTCAGGCGATAGGCAGGCCATTTCTTCGTTTTTTCGTTTTTTTTCTTCATTTTTTTCATTTTTCATCGCACCGTCCTTGACTCGTGGGCTGGGGCGCTTTCAGGAATGAACTTTGGCGGTGCACCGGCCGGACCGGCGGGTACCGGTAAAACGGAAACCACCAAAGACATGGGCAAAGCCCTCGGCAAATACGTCGTTGTCTTCAACTGCTCCGATCAGATGGATTTCCGAGGATTGGGTCGGATTTTCAAGGTAAGACGCTTCTCGTGTCGCGTTGCGTTACATACGGAAATAACACACGGAGATACGATTCCGCGTGCAGGGATTGGCTCAAGCCGGGGCCTGGGGATGCTTCGACGAGTTCAACAGAATCGACTTGCCCGTACTCTCGGTCGCGGCTCAACAGATTGCCGTTATTCTCACGACACGGAGAGAAAAGAAGACGAGCTTTCTCTTTGGGTAAATTTGGCCCGCTGATGAGACACGATTGTAACCGCGGGACGAGTATAAAATGATTATTCTCTTAGCGACGGCCAAGTGTACAAGCTCGATTACGAGGTTGGCCTCTTCATCACGATGAATCCGGGATACGCCGGACGCCAAGAATTGCCGGAAAATCTCAAAGTGCAGTTTCGAAGTGTCGCGATGATGGTGCCGGATCGACAGGTTTTCCTCGCACAAACGTTATATCCGTAACATAAACATATACATATATATTACAAGAAGGGCCGACTCGTCTCAACAGATAATAATGAGAGTGAAATTGGCTGCTTGCGGCTTCAAAGAAAACGTCGCGTTGTCGAGAAAATTCTTCACCCTGTACAAGCTGTGCGAGGAACAACTGAGCAAACAGGTGCACTACGATTTTGGGCTGAGAAACATTTTGTCCTGCCTGCGAACCCTGGGTGCTCAGAAGCGAGCTCATCCCAGTGATTCGGAGGAGACGACGCTCATGAGAGTCTTGAGGTAACAATCGGCCTTGGTAGCCGTTGGTTATTTCCTTAAAAGGAAAATAACGAAAAAATCCACGCTTGCAGGGACATGAATTTGTCCAAACTGGTGGACGAGGACGAGCCTCTGTTTTCGTCCTTGGTAAGCGACATGTTTCCGGGGATCAAAGTAACCGGTCAAACGTACAAAGAATTGCAGCGAGGAATAGCAAACGCGGCGGTCGCGCTCGAGATCGAAAATCACGCCGAATGGAATTTGAAGACGGTTCAGGTGATGGAGAGAGGGTGACAGGGAGAGAGGGAGAGAGGAAGAGAGAGAGAGAGAGAGAGAGAGAGAGAGAGAGAGAGAGAGAGAGAGAGAGAGAGAGAGAGAGAGAGAGAGAGAGAGAGAGAGAGAGAGAGAGAGAGAGAGAGAGTGAGTGAGTGAGTGAGTGAGTGAGTGAGTGAGTGAGTGAGTGAGTGAGTGAGTGAGTGAGTGAGTGAGTGAGTGAGTGAGTGAGTGAGTGAGTGAGTGAGTGAGTGAGTGAGTGAGTGAGTGAGTGAGTGAGTGAGTGAGTGAGTGAGTGAGTGAGTGAGTGAGTGAGTGAGTGAGTGAGTGAGTGAGTGAGTGAGTGAGTGAGTGAGTGAGTGAGTGAGTGAGTGAGTGAGTGAGTGAGTGAGTGAGTGAGTGAGTGAGTGAGTGAGTGAGTGAGTGAGTGAGTGAGTGAGTGAGTGAGTGAGTGAGTGAGTGAGTGAGTGAGTGAGTGAGTGAGTGAGTGAGTGAGTGAGTGAGTGAGTGAGTGAGTGAGTGAGTGAGTGAGTGAGTGAGTGAGTGAGTGAGTGAGTGAGTGAGTGAGTGAGTGAGTGAGTGAGTGAGTGAGTGAGTGAGTGAGTGAGTGAGTGAGTGAGTGAGTGAGTGAGTGAGTGAGTGAGTGAGTGAGTGAGTGAGTGAGTGAGTGAGTGAGTGAGTGAGTGAGTGAGTGAGTGAGTGAGTGAGTGAGTGAGTGAGTGAGTGAGTGAGTGAGTGAGTGAGTGAGTGAGTGAGTGAGTGAGTGATGAGGGTGGGGAGGGTAGCGGACGAGAACCGCCACGCGCTCTTCGACTGTGTTTATCGCATCTTTCGCAGCTGTACGAGACATGGATGGTGCGACACGGCTTGATGGTTCTCGGTCCTACCGGATCCGGCAAAACTCGATGCATCTGGGCTCTCGCGAGAGCCATGACCGAGATGGGTTTGCCGCACAAAGAATTTCGAATGAATCCAAAAGTGACGTTGCGTCTATCCTTGCATCGTGTCTCCTCGTTGCGTGCCGCTGCTGCTACTCCGAAGCTAAGCTCGAAGCTTTTTTACAGGCGATAACGGCCTCTCAGATGTTTGGAAAACTGGACGTTGCGACCAACGAGTGCCAACGAGTGGACCGACGGAATATTCTCGACGCTGTGGCGTCGATCAACGCGTATAAAAAAATCGGAATACGTTTGGATTGTTCTCGACGGCCCGGTCGACGCTGTATGGATTGAAAATTTAAATTCCGTTCTCGACGACAACAAGACGCTGACACTGGCGAATGGCGACAGAATCGTAATGGCGGCCAACAGCAAATTGCTCTTCGAACCAGACAACATTGACAACGCGTCACCCGCTACCGTATCGCGCATGGGAATGGTCTTTTTGAGTGCCTCGGTCCTCGGTTGGAAACAAATTTTGGAGGTGCGCGCGCGCGCGAGTCTTGTCCATATTTATTCGCGTTTTCATTGCAACAAAAATAATGTCGCGCCCACAGGGCTGGCTGAAAAAGCGTCCCGAGGCCGATCATCTCAGGAGCTTGTTCCATTCGGTTTGGGGCGAGGCCGATACGTTTCTTCGGACCAAACTTGTTGCGAAAATGTTTCTCCTCGAAGCCATGTACATCAGGCAGTGCGTCGATCTGCTCGCGGGACTCTTGCCGATGCACCCCAATTCATCGAGTAAGTCTTGTCTCTCTAGCGACGATGATACGAGGCAAGAAGAAAAACGAAAGACTACACACACATAACATTTCGCCAGAGAGCCCGGTCCATCTGGAGAGATTGTTCCTGTTTGGCCTGATGTGGAGCTTGGGGGCGGTTCTCGAGCTCGACGGACGAGAAGCCTTGCAGGAATTTCTCCTCGGACGATTCGGAGAGCGCAGCTGGCCTCGTTGTACGGTAAGATGTGCAAAGGGCGGGAGTCTTGTTGTACGATATCATTTTGATTGTCATCGCTCCCCCTGCACAACAGAGGGACGAAACGATCTTCGAGTATACGGTTGCGACGGAAACGGGCGAATGGAAGCACTGGAACACCCTCGTAGCTTCTTTCGAATATCCTGAGGATCGAACGCTCAATTATTACGAGATACTCGTACCGAACGTCGACAACACGAGGACGCTCTTTCTCGTTGATGTGATTGCCCGACAAGAGAAGGCGGTTCTTCTAATCGGTGAGCTACGCACTGGCGGCGGCGGCTGATTGCCAATCGGCCGTATAATATATATATATGTATATATATATACATACACATACACGCGTGAATATTTACGACCGTCACACAGGCGAGCCGGGAACCGCCAAGACGGTAATGATCAAGAGTTTCTTGTCGAGGTACGATCCCGAGGAACGGCTCGGCAGGTCTTTCAATTTTTCGTCCGCGTCCACGCCCAACATGGTTCAGGTGAGCAATGAGAAAGTAAATCGTCTTTGAAGGGATCTCGCGAGGCAAATGTGTAACGAGAGCTTGTGTCGTATCAGCGAGTAATCGAGAGTTACGTGGAGAAAAGAGTTGGCAATACGTACGGGCCGAGCGGTGGTCGAAAAATGTCCATCTTCATAGACGACATAAATATGCCGGTTGTCAATGAGTGGGGAGATCAGGTTACCAACGAGATTGTTCGCCAATTGATGGAGTACGAGGGTTTTTACTCGCTCGATAAACCCGGCGAATTTTCCAATATACGAGACATTGGCCTGCTCGCCGCGATGATTCATCCCGGTGGCGGAAGAAACGACATTCCGCCAAGGCTCAAACGACAATTTAACATTTTCAACTGTACCTTACCCTCGGACAACTCGATGGACACGATATTCGGTGAGTTTTCTCCCCCCCCCCCCCCCCCCCCCCCCCACACATACGGCAAAGATTGGCCGGCGCCGCAGGTATCGCGACACCTCCTTTGCAAATACACACACGGAGAAAAATACGGCCTCAAATTCTAACACTGGTTGCCAGAATTCTAACATTCAGTGCTAGAAAAGTATAGCAGTTTACTGCCAGTTCGGAATTCTAAGACTTGTTATCGAAGTGTAAAAATGATTCTCACACCGCGTATAGTAAAAATGATGCGTGCATATTCCATTTGAAACTATTCTCGCATAGGCGCGAGCCCTATATGCTGTATAAGACTTTTTGTAAATACCAACCTTTATTTCACGCTATATTGTCATATGGATTTTACTATACGTATAGCATGAATCTTCGTGTATGTACAGATTTCACTATACGCATAGCATACATTTACGGCGTATAGAAAAAAATATTACGAAGTTATTAGTAAAATGTGACTCTTTATACCGGACTTTTTAAAGAATACTGGAAACTAATTGTTCCAATCACGTGGGAAAAATATTTTTTGAATACTACAAAAAATCACAATATGCCGAATAAAATGTATTACTTGTATCAGTTCACGTGCCATATCGTAGGTTAAAAATTACATTTCTTCATTATTACTATACCATAATTACAATTTTTATCTTCCATTCAATACTTTTTTCTATTTTGTGATATTTCGTTTAGAAGTATAGTATTAATTCTAAACTTCGAGGCCCCTGTTTTCTCCGTGCACCCGTTGCGTAGGCTCGATAGGAGAGGGTTACTTCTCCTCGAGTCGCTTCTCCGATGAAATAGTCGACTTTGTTCCAAAGTTGATATCCATGACGAGACTCGTTTGGCAACGTACGAAAATAAAAATGTTACCGACGCCCGCAAACTTTCATTACGTCTTCAATCTGCGAGATTTGTCGAGAATATGGGAAGGCCTCTTGAGAATCGAGAGAAACGAGTGCGACTCACCGAGTATGCTGTTGAAACTCTGGCGTCACGAGTGCACCCGTGTTATTTCGGACCGGTAAGTGAGGGTGCGAGGGAGGGAGCAAGGGAGCGAGCGAGGATTCCTACGAGTCTGACATTTTCGCAAAGCAGCTTCACCAACTTGGCCGACAAGGAGTGGTTCGACAAGAGGATCGAGAAAACGGCCGAATCGAGCCTCGCTCCGGACGATTATCGTCGATACTACACTCCGGACGAGACGTTGTTTGTCAATTTTTTGCGAGAAGCTCCCGAACCAACGGGCAACGAACCCGAAGACGTCGTTCTCGAAGCTCCGAAAACTTATGAGGAGATACCCAGGTACGCGTTGCGACTCCCGCGGACCGAGGCGAGAAAGAGAGGGAGGGAGAGGGAGAGGGAGAGAGAGAGAGAGAGAGAGAGAGAGAGAGAGTGTGAGAGTGAGAGTGAGAGAGCTTCGTGTTGCAGCTGGGAGGTGCTCGTCGCAAAAGTCACCTACAACATGGAACAATTCAACGAGTACACGAGGGGCGTGCGTCTCGATCTTGTATTTTTCCGCGAGGCTCTCCTTCATCTTGTGAGAATATCGAGGATAATCGGTGTCGCGAGGGGTAACGCGATGCTCGTGGGTGTCGGGGGTTCCGGCAAACGGAGCCTCACTCGACTCGCTTCCTTCATAGCCGGATACAACTTTTTCCAAATTCTCTTGACGAGGTAAGTTCCATTTGTCCATTGTACAGGGTGCGCCAGAGAAACTTACTTATTTGAAAAAATTCCCGCGCGGTGAGTTGGGCGGGTAGAGGGGCGAGAGGGGGCGCATCTGGAGGGGGAAGTTCCCAAGTTTGTTTCTCCCTCCAGTCAGTTGCCATCATGCTCTGGTCTAGAGAGCAGCGGGCCTTCGCAGTCGAGAGCTTCTTTTCTAACGGTCGCTCACTTGTTGCTACGCAACGTGCCTTCCGCGCTCGCTTTGAAATTCCTCCTCACAGACTCGTTCCTGGCCGTAATTCGATTCTGTCGTGGGTTAACTCATTTCGGGAGTGTGGAAGGGTCGCTAAACCCAGAAATGGACTTCAACGGACCATCAGAACTCCGGAAAATGTCAAAAGAGTGAGGCAGTCAGTTGTGCGTTCTCCCCGGCGTTCGGCTCGCAAACACGCAGCTGCTATGGGAATTTCTGACACCACTGTTCGACGAATTCTCCATGAAGACCTTCAATTTCATCCCTACAAATTGGCTGTTGTGCAAGAATTAACTGAACGCGATTTTGTTGCCCGTCAAAATGCATGTGAAATGCTGGTTGACAACCTGCCGGCTGCGTAAACAAGCAAAACATGCGTTATTGGTGTGGTGTAAATCCACGTGAGCTTCACCAGAAGCCACTTAATTGTGATCGAGTTACTGTCTGGTGTGCGATGTCGGTAATGGGAATAATTGGTCCTTATTTTTTTGAAGAAAACGAACGCGCAGTTACCGTGAATGGAGCTCGTTACAGGAACATGATCGAGGAATTTTTTCTTCCAAGACTCGAAGAAATGAACGTTAGGAACGTGTGGTTTCAGCAAGATGGAGCCACAGCACACACAGCACGAGACTCAATGAATTTGTTGCGACAACATTTCCCCGACCGCCTCATCTCTCTCAGAGGCGATCTCCAATGGCCGGCACGCTCTCCAGATTTGACTCCATGCGATTTCTTTTTATGGGGTTATTTGAAATCTCTGGTTTATGTCGATCGACCACGGACCATAGCACACCTCAAGAACAACATTCGCGACGCCATTGCCAACATACCGATTGATATGCTGCAAAGAGTGGATACGAATTTCAAAAATCGACTTCATCAGTGTATGCGCAATGGGGGTCGCCATTTATCCGATGTCATTTTCAAGACTGCATGAAAAAAAATTGGGATATTGTATTCTCAAATTAAAAAAAATTTTAAACGATAATTGAAGTACTTTTGTTTTTATTGACCTTTCAAATAAGAAAGTTTCTCTGGCGCACCCTGTACGATATTTCCCGGTTATACGAGAGGGATGGAAAAAATTAAGGAGAAAAAAAAGACGGGAAAATCAACCGCGCACAGGAGCTACAACGCGACGAGCCTGATGGACGATCTGCGAAAATTGTATCGCGAGGCTGCCACCGGAAGCAAAGGACTCACCTTTGTATTTACCGACAATGATATAAAAGAAGAATCCTACTTGGAATTTATCAACAACGTACTGAGCGTCGGCGAAATTCCCGATCTCTTCGCCAAGGACGAGCTCGACGAGATCCTCGAGAGTGGGGGCGGTCTGTCCGCTCTCATGAAGAAGGACGATCCCAGGCGACCGCCCACTCGGGACAATCTTTACGATTACTTTGTATCCAGAGCGAGAAACAATCTGCATCTCGTTCTGTGTTTCTCTCCGGTGTGTAGACGATCCCGTACCGACCATTCTCATTTGTTTTTCCATGCGATTAAGTTTGAATTTGTTTGGGTGGGCCGCCGCTACGGCGCGTAGGTCAGCGAAAAGTTTCGTACAAGAGCTCTAAAATTTCCGGGACTGATATCGGGCTGCACGATCGACTGGTTCACTCGATGGCCCAACGACGCTCTGTGCGCCGTTAGCGAACGCTACCTCGCACACTCGAACCTCCTCTGTAGCCAGGAAATTAAACGACAACTGGTACTCGTACTGGCGGACCTTCACGACGACGTCACCGACGTTTGCCTCGATTATTACAACAGGTGGGATAGAATAAGAAACAACGAAGAAAGGACAAACGTGTTGACTCGCGACTCCCCTCGGTAGATTTCGCCGCTCGACTTACGTCACTCTCAAATCGTTCCTCACCTTTCTCGACGATTACAAGCTCATCTACAAGAATCGTCTCGGCGAGATAAACGCCCTCGCCTCCAAGATGAGCGGTGGCCTCGACAAATTGGTCGACGCGGCAGCTCAGGTTGACGAGTTGCGGAAAATTCTGGAGAAGAATAGCGTCGAGATTGACGCTAAGAACATCCAAGTCGAAGCCGTGAGACGCTGTCTTTTCACAAATAAATAAATAATAAAACAAAAGAAAAAATAATCATTCGCAACGAAAGATGTACAAAGAGAAAAGTGGTGACGATGTGTACGACTGCGACAGATTCTCGAGACGGTAAACGAGAAGAAACGAGAGGCGGAAGGTGTCAAGGAGGAGGTGCTCGTTACCAAGGAACAAGCCGAGACGCTCCTTCGAATAATAACGCGAGAAAAGAGTTTTGCCGAAGAAAAGTTGAAAGCCGCGGAGCCTGCCTTGCGCGAGGCCGAAGCGGCTCTCCTGGTTAGTACGCGAACCGACCGCCGCGCTCGTCCCCGTCACTCCCAACTATATCCAATAATGCTGCGTTTTTTCGACCCGTAGACGATCAAAGCTACCGACATAGCGACCGTAAGAAAACTCGGCAAGCCACCTTTTCTCATCACCCTCATCATGGATTGCGTGTTGATTTTGTTTGGTAAAAAATTGGATTCCGTTAAACCCGACGCCGAGAGACAATTCTTTGGAGCATCGTGGTCCGAGGCTCTGAAGGTCCTAAATTTGCCACTCGCGATTTCGTCGTTTCGCTTTGAAAGCACGAGAGAATGACGACTTGACGACGCCCTTTTGTATCTCAGGTGATGGCTGACACGAGATTTCTTCACAACTTGCAACATTTTCCAAAAGACAATATAAACGGGGAAACTGTCGACCTTTTGCGACCGTATTTCGATTATCATCTGTACACGTACGAAGCTGCGAAACAGGCCTGCGGAAACGTCGCCGGACTCATACAGTGGACGCTCGCCATGGCCGATTTTTACGCGATAAACAAGGACGTTCTTCCGTTGAAGGTACGAAACATAACCTATAGAAAGAAACAAAATACGCGTGTTTGGATTTTGTTGGAAAATCCCAGGCAAATTTGGCTATGCAACGAGGGAAACACGAGGCCGCGAATCGTAATCTGGCTCAGGCGGAAGCGCTGCTTCGTGAAAAGGATGAAGATTTGAAACTAGTCCAAAATGAATTTGACGGAGTTATGGCCGAGCGACAGGTGAGAGAGAGAGAGAGAGAGAGAGAGAGAGAGAGAGAGAGAGAGAGAGAGAGAGAGAGAGAGAGAGAGAGAGAGAGAGAGAGAGAGAGAGAGAGATAGAGAGAGAGAGAGTGGCGGAGGACTTTTGTTTTTAATCCGGGCGCAAGTGAGAGAGTGTCATGGATCCCCCGTCCGTCTAGGAAATAGTCGCTCTGGCGGAGGCTTGTCGCACGAAAATAGACACGGCGAGCGCGATGATCCAAGGATTGGCCGGCGAGAGAATCAGATGGACCGATCAGTTGAGCACTTTCAAGTCCGAGATTGAACGTCTCGTCGGGGACGCGGTCATTTTGGCGGCATTTCTCTGCTACTGCGGCCCTTACAATCAAGAGTTTCGAATCCTCCTCACCGGGCGATGGTTCGACTTTTTGCACAATCGGAAAATTCCTCTATCCGTAGGAATCGATGCGATCGAGTCGTTGACGGACGCGGCGACCGTCAGTACTTTTACTTCCTACCTACCGCGAGGGGGCGGAGGGGCTGGAGGGAGAGTGCGACGGGTCGAGAGGGAGAGAGGGGTGAATATATATCGTTTAATCCGCGCGCAGGTAGGCGAGTGGAATCTTCAGGGTCTTCCGAACGACGAGCTATCGACGCAAAACGGTATTGTAGCGACCCGGGCGAGCAGGTATCCACTCATGATCGATCCGCAGCTTCAGGCCAAAACCTGGATAAAAAATAAAGAAAAGGAATTTGAGTTGCAGGTAGGGTTGATATATTACTAGTCCAGTCGAAATAGGATTTCACCTGGAATTGATTCCGTGCTTCGATTTTCTTTTTTTATATTTAGGGGGGGTGGTTGGTAGTGTAAATCTCGATTTTCGGGAAAATCCCCCCGGTGCGTTTGCCGCCATCTTGATTTAAGGAGGGATTTTTTTTGTTTTTCGAATAACTCGCTTATTTTCAACCTTAGAGTGAAAATGATGGTATTCAAAGTTGTGGGAAATGTAATTCCCCACAAGTTTGGTGATTATAATTTTTACCCTAGGATATTTATAGAGTTAGACTACTAAAAGGGGTAAAAAACGTTTTTTTTTTAACTTATCCCGTTTATTATCAAGTTTATAGTAAAAATGGTAACAAATAATCACATAGGAAATTTTATTTCCTTCAACTTTGGTTATTAGCATTTTTACCCTAGGATCAATATTTTCGGACTTATACTTAATTTAGGGGTGAACTTTTTTTTTATGTTCAGTTATTTCGTTTATTATCAAGTTTATCGTAAAAATGGGCGTGTATTTAATCAGGGCCCTCGGTAAAACGAGCAAAATTGGCATAGGACAACCTACGTGGGGGCCTACACGGGATTAAAATTGGCGGTACGTATCTTACGGAAGGAAACAACATTAGTACGAATTTGACGTAAATTTTAAGTTAAAAGAACTAATCAGGTGTTCAAATCCACAGGTTTCTACTTGCTGGAATGGCTCTTTGCGAGGAGAGACCACAGCCAAAGTCGAAGAAATTTGAATTACGTACGGTTGTCCATCACTATTTTTATAACAAATTCAATAATAAATTGAAGAAAAAAATTACACCCCTATTTTAATTATAACTCCTAAAATATTGATCCCAGGGTAAAAATGGTACTAACGAAAGTTGAAGAAAATAAAATTTCCTACCCGATTATTTATTACCATTTTTACGATAAACTTGATAATAAACGAAATAACTAAATATTTTTAAAAAGTTCATCCCTATATTAAGTATAAGTCTGAAAATATTGATCCGAGAGTAAAAATGCTAATAACCAAAGTTGAAGGAAATAAAATAGCCTACGTGATTATTTATTACCATTTTTACAATAAACTTGATAATAAACGAGATAATTAACAAAAAAAACGGTTTTTACCCCTATTTGCAGTGTAACTCTATAAATATCGATCATAGGGTAAAAACTATTATCACCAAACTTGTGGGGAATTACATTTCCCACAACTTTTGATATGATCATTTTCACTCTAAGATTGAAAATAAGCGAGTTATTCGAAAAACAAAAACTCCCTCTTTAAATCAAGATGGCGGCAAACGCACCGAGGAGATTTTCCCGAAAATCGAGATTTACACTACCAACCACCCCTAAGTATAAACAAAGAAAATCGAAGCCCGGAATTAATTCCAGGTTAACCGAATTTTAGACCAATCTCGACTGGACTATACGAAAAAGAGATAAAGATTTGCACGCGACTTGATCCTTTGAACGCGCAGGTCACTCTTCTCGGTCACAAATACTTTCGCAATCATCTGGAGGATTCCGTGTCGATTGGTCGTCCCGTCTTGATCGAGGACGTTGCCGAAGAATTGGACCCGCTACTCGACAATTTGCTCGAGAAGAATTACATAAAAATTGGAACATCTTTGAAGGCACGTATGAGGCAGAAAAAATCCCCCCCCCCCCCTCCCTCCCACTAACTCGCGGCGGTATCTCGCAGGTGAAGCTCGGCGACAAGGAAGTAGACATCAACAAAGATTTCCGGCTCTACTTAACGACAAAGTTGCCAAATCCGTCCTACACACCCGAGATATTTGCGCGTACTTCGGTTATCGATTTCACCGTCACGATAAACGGTGAGTAAACGAGACAAATAGTACGGCGCTTGATAATCCTTTCGATACGATTCAGGTCTGCAGGATCAGTTGCTCGGACGCGTAATCTCGACGGAAAAGAGCCAATTGGAAACCGAGAGAACGCGACTGATGAGTGACGTGACAAGCAACAAGCGGAGAATCAAGGAACTAGAATCGAATCTTCTCCACAAATTGACGACTGTGCAGGTCGGTAGAGAAGAGAGAGCGAGCACGTTGCTCGTGCGTTTTAGCAGCGCCTCGCTTGGCGACCGCAGATAATATCGATCGAGTTTCAGGGAGCCCTTATCGAGGACGTCGAGCTCATGTCGGTCCTCGACACGACGCGACGAACCGCGAGCGAGGTTAACGACGCGTTGAAGACGGCCAAAGAAACCGAGCTGATGATAAACGCGGCGCGAGAAGAATTTCGAGCGGTAGCGATTCGCGGCAGCGTGCTCTATTTTTTGGTCGCCGACATGGCTCGAGTTAATCGGATGTATCAAACGTCGTTGGGTCAATTTTTGGAACGTTTCGACATCTCGATAAGCCGGTAATAACGCGGCGACGGCGGCTCACGCGGCAACTGCATCTCTCGACGAGACCAATTTTTTGTCTCGCAGATCGGAAAAAAGTCCCGTGACGAGGAAGAGAATTCGATCGATAATCGATTATCTGACTCTCGAGATATTCGAGTACAAGGCGCGAGGTCTCTACGAAAACGACAAGTACACATTTGTCGTGATGATGGCGCTGAAGATCGATCTGCAGAGGGGCTCGATAAACCACGAGGAATTTCGATACTTGACAAAGGGTGGAGCGGCCCTCGATTTAAAGGCGGTCGCGGCTAAACCCTGCAAATGGATAACCGACGCTACGTGGCTGAACTTACTCGCCCTCTCCGCTCTTCCCCATTTTCGTTACATTCCCGCTCAAGTTGAGGCCTCCGAGAAGGCCTGGAAGTATTGGTTCGACAAGGATGCTCCCGAGGAAGAGTTTTTGCCCGACGGCTACAACGATCTCGACACCTTTCGAAAACTACTCGTCATCAGGCAACATTTAATTTTACATTAATAAATTTAATTTTGCCTGATTTTGCCTGGGAGAGAGGGTCAACCCCCATGGAAATTTATATACGCAAAAATATACTGCAAATTTATTTTATTAATAATTGTAATACATGTGAAATGTATGCCATATATTGAAAATATATGTTGCATATATGTGCCAAATTCTAATTTTCGTAACGTTTTTATATATGAGATGTATATGCGTGGTATTACTGTATATCAATGTATCATATATTAATTATATATGTAGCATTTACCCTGCATATATACCACATATATTTAGCATATATGTTGCATACACACTGCATACATACCACATATACACTGCATAAATGGTACATAAATGCCACATATATACAGATATGCGTAGCATATCTGTATACAGTGTTTCTATGTAATAGTGTACTTTAACTGTAAGTTCAGTTTTTTTAAGTTTGTTTTAAGTTTTATGAAGTTTAACTGTAATAGTGTTTATACACAGCATATATTTCTTGTCAGGAATATGTATCAAAAATGTATGCGTCATATATGACGCATAAAGGACACATATATGAGTCATATATCACACATACATTTTTGATATATTTTCGTAACAAAAAAATATATCGAAAATATATGCGTCGTATATGCCTCATATATGCATCATATATAGTGTTTATACGTAGCATATAGTTTTTGGTCAGAAAAATATATCGAAAATATATGGGTCATATATGCGTCATATATTTGGTGCATATATACTGAATATATACGTATTATTCTATTTTTCGTCACTATATATGCGACCGATATATATATATATATATATATATATATATATATATATATATATATATATATATATATATATATATATATATATGTAGCATATATTTTACATACATAAATTTCCATGGGGGAAGGGAGGGCAGGAGTTGAGTCACGCTGTAACGAGCCGCGTTATTCCACAGAGCCTGGTGCATGGACCGGACCTTGTCCCAATCTCGCAAATACGTGAGTGAATCCCTCGGAGCAAGATTCGCCGAGCCGGTCATACCGCTTCTCGAAATTGTGCACGCCGAATCCCGAGCCGACACTCCCATCGTTTGTTTCTTGAGCAGTGGCTCAGATCCAACGACCAGCATCGAGCGACTCGCCAAAAAAATGGACGTAATCTGTAGAAGCGTGTCGATGGGACAGGGACAGGAGGTTCACGCACGAAAGTTGATGACGAGCGCGAAAACGGAAGTTCGTCCCCCCGTATTTTATTACAGATCGCGATCGATCGTTGCTCGCTCGAGCGACCAATCGTACTTAATCGAGTTGACGGTGCAGGGCTTCTGGGCGCTCTGCCAAAATTGCCACTTGGGCCTCGAGTACATGGGAGAACTGGTGCATTTTTTGGTTAACGCGGGAGAATCGAGCCATCCCGACTTTCGCGTTTGGTTAACGACCGAGCCGCACGACCACTTTCCCATCTCTCTCTTGCAAATGTCGATCAAGTTGACGTACGAACCGCCCCGAGGTACGTCATTAGGGGGGGGGGGGGGGCTTGTTCCTTCTTCGTTGGTGGATTAATTGAGTGTTTCAGGCGTTCGAGCGGGCCTCGTCGCGACTTACAGCGCCATGAACCAGGAGATGCTTGACCAGTGCGACGCCGTCCAGTACGTTCCTCTAGTTTACACCCTCTCCTTCCTCCACACCGTTCTTCAGGAACGTCGAAAATTCGGACCCCTCGGTTGGAATATACCGTACGAATTCAATTCGGCCGACTGGCTCGCTTCCTGCATCTTTCTCAACAATCATCTCAACGATTACGATCCCAAGCGCGGAATAAGCTGGTCGACTGTACGGTACGTGGGTGCGCACACGCACGCGCGTTGTACCCTCTCTCTTATTAATGTGGGGGGGTGTGGGATTTAGGTACATGATCGGCGAGGTACAGTACGGTGGTCGCGTCACCGACGATTACGACAAACGCCTCTTGAACACTTTTACCAGAGTCTGGTTCTCGGAGGCCCTTTTCGCCGAAACGTTCAGCTTCTACAGAGGCTACGAGCTGCTTCGTTTCAAACGGGTCAGCGATTATTTGAAAGCGTTCGAATCTATGCCCTCGATCGATCCGCCCCAGGCCTACGGTCTCCACTCGAACGCCGACATAACGTGAGTCTCCACTCGAACCCCGCGCAATCGTCGATTATTCCCGAATGATGGTTATTTTTGTCGAAAGGTATCAGAGTGGCACGACTCGGGATCTTTTTGATACAATTGTATCCGTACAACCGAAAGAAATCGAGAGCAGCGGTGGTGGCGAAACGCGCGAAGCTTCGGTCGCTCGACAAGCCGAGGAGATGCTCGCCAAGTTACCTCCGAATTACAATCCTTTCGAAGTGAAGGAAAGGTTCGCCGAACGCGTTGTTCGTCATTCTTGAAAAATCAGCCCTCTCCCCTTATCCGAAACGTCGTTTTTCCGCAGGCTGCGCACTATGGATCCCACTACCCCGATGAATACCTTTCTCAAGCAGGAGATCGATCGTATGCGAATAATCATTAAATTGGTATCTACGATGCTCAAAGAGTTACTTCTGGCTATCGAGGGTACAATCGTCATGAACGAGGTACGTATTCGCCCTTCCGCTAAGCGGATGACGCCCGCTTAGCGATCGATAAGAAGACGCTCACCCTCAACCGCTACCTGCAAAACCTGCTATCTGCACTTGGTCGCGATTGTAAAGCAACTTTTGTGATTGTAAAGTGACTTTTACTTTTTCCTCGTTCGTACATCAACAATCGATTTTTACATTTGAGAGCTCAACCGGGATCGCGTAAAAAAACGAACGAGTGAAATCGGTAAAAGTCGAAAAATTGCTGAAAAAGAAGTCGAAAAAGAAACCGTGAGCCGACCGCCATTACGCGTCACGTCTCGCGTAAAAGGATTGAGAAAAGTATTTTTTCAAATACGTCCGAAGTTGAACAAGTCCAATACGTTATGAAATTGTGCGAGTTATGGGTCGAGCGTACGAAGGGAGGGACCGCGCAAGAATCGCCGCGAGGCTAACAGGTAACGTTGTGTAAGGGCGTCGATCAGCCTCACGAAACAACGTTTGTGCAAAAGAGACGTATTCTGTTAAGTTGCGGAAAAGAGAGCCACAGTTGTCAAATAAACCGAGAGGCGGGCAGAAAGAAAATGTTGTCGAATACGCCGAGAGTCATGCGTGAAAGACGAACCTTATACGATTTATAAGTCGAATAAATCAAAGGCAGTGCAAGACACGGTCATATAATTAGTACACCTAAGCCAAATAAAGGCGGCAAGAAAGAAGAGAAAGGCGCGAACGACGACGGCAGCTATATGGGTTCCAAAGAGAATGTGATTATCGTTAAGTCAGATGGTGATCTGATAAGGTTCGGAAGAACCGACGAGACGACCAACGACACAGGACGGGGAAACATCAAAGAGCAAGGTGAGACAACCGGCGATCAGTAGGGGGCGTCGCCAATACCGATCGAGAATATGAAAGTCAAGCAGTTATGAAAAGAGCTAAATTTGGGGACGAAACAGGCGCTTGGTGAAACGTTTGCGAGAAGCATAATGGCGAATGATGAAAAAGACAATGAAAGCGAAACATCGGAAGCAAAAGACGATGATGATGAAGAAGGCGACGAAGATGCTAAACAAGAAGAGACGATTCCCGTAGCTAGAAGACCCATGCAACAAGTTGACCGTCGAAATCGAGAGCAAGCTGACGTCGATACACCAAGAGTATCAATGGTGCCTGTGGCAAACACATTTAACATTAAATATGTAGCGGGCAGTATTCCATTTTTTACAGTTGATGACAAAATACCCATAAGGAAATAAATAGCCAAGTTCGAAGCAGCGAGTGCATTGTTGCTTTGGAATGGATTGCAGATGGTCATCTACGCAAAAAAAGCTCCGAGCTTCGGCCAAAGAGTTCGTAGGTCTCGAACGAGGCTTTGTAACGTGGAAAAAGCTCAAACGCCGTCTCATACGGGAATTTAAAGTCGAAGTCAACAGCGCGACAATTCACACACAGCTCGAAAAACGAAGAAAAAAAAGAAACAGAAAACGAATCAGAAGTGGATTCGTGGAAGACCACGCGTTCATCCAATATATTATTGACGACGTCCGTACATTGGATAACTTTCAAAAAGGGGCGACAATAGTGAGGGCGCACAGGTACGACGACGAGACGCGCCTGACACGCGGCAGTGTTGCCAGGTTAGGAGATTTCCTCCTAGATTTAGGGGTATACGAGAGAAATAGGGGGAAAATGTTGTAGTAGATTTTTTAGGAGAATTCTGAAGCTTCAGAGTATTTTTAGGGGATTATAAAGTTCCAAGGTTTTTTTTCAAACAAGTAAAAAAAAACCAACCACAAGTGCACCAATTCCGAGTGAAGGCAAACAAATAAGTAAGCCCAAACAATCGAAAACAATCATTCAAACCCAACCGATACAAGCTGCGAAACAAAATGTCGGTCGCAATGGTCGAGGCTATAATACACGCTGGGCTCACGCTCAGCGTTGATTGCTGTGACTTTAAGCCGACAGCTCGTATGTTGATGCGTTTCAGCTCTGAGAATATTTATAATAATATAAATGACAGCGATGTTGGAACCCTCGATATATTTCCTGACAATTAGGGCCAAAATTTAGCTATTCATGCATCAGTGGATTCTTCATTGCAATAAGGATCAATCCAATGGGGACTCCACTCTGTGCTCATTCTGTTTGTTGGTGTTTTCCCTTTAAAATGCCGCTTCGTACATCGTGCTGCGGGTATTTTTCGATTTTTGGTAGAATTTCAAAGAGGGACTATCGATTTTAGCAAATTTTTCCACACTTTTTCAATAAAAATCGACGGTTTCAGGGCAATTAATAGTGAATTTGTATTGAGGGGTCAAAAAACGTAAAATGGACTTGGAATGGACTTGGAATGGACCGTCGTCAATAAGTATAAGTTACACTATAGGATAGTTCAAAGTCTATACTCGGCTAATAAGTCAAGATTGCAATAATAAACAAATATAACAGCGGGATTCTTGTAATATGCAAATTAAAAAATAAATAAATCCCCTCCAAGGCTCAAAGACATTACCATACCACGATAAATGGTTTTACCGACCGTACGTTTCGCCTAACTACAACAATTACTTCCATAAAAAAAGTATCCATCTTCATCTATAATTCGCACAGATCGCAGCAATCAAGTTTCAAAACAAAATACTCAATACGCAAGTAGGAAATGCATTTTAAACAACAGCTATTTGACGACATTTGACCGATCGCGAAAATACCCTTTATTTACAGCACTGTTCAGGCCAGTGGCTCGGTGGGGGCTATTTAGAAGATTTTTAGGGGGAACCAGCGATGGTCTAGCGGGAAGCCGCCGGAACCATCTGGCCGAGGAGACTATAGGGAAGGAGTCCAATCTCCGTACTCTGGCGCGTCCGTAAAAGTGGGACAAAATTGGGTTCCGCATAAGCGGCGCTGGGGAAGTTAGTATAGTTTTTTTGCACGAAACTGCTGAAGCAAAAAGGACAGAAGTTGATTGTATCGAAGCGCAAGAAAAAAACCATGTGCCCTTTGAAACCATACTTTACGGAAGAAAAATTAACATCCATTTCAAACTTGTGTTGACAATTATAGATGGTAAAGTTTGTAATTCGATTACGAATACATCGTCAAGTATGCGTTCCTACCTTCGTGGCGCTACGTCTAAAGATTTCAATGATGTCGATAAGATGTTGCAAAGACCGATCAATGAAGATTACTTCAAATTCGGAATATCGTCGTTGCATGCTTGGATACGGTTTTTCGAAAGTTGCTTACATGTATCTTGGGAATTAGACATAAAAAAGTGGCAAGTGCGTAAAGAGGATAAAGAAGGACTTGAGAGAAGAAAAAAATATACAACAAGGTTTTCGTGACAAATTAGGGCTTATTGTTGATCAACCAAAACAAGGCTACGGAACTTTAAATGAGGGAAATACAGCTCGGCGGTGTTTCGAAAATTCTGAAATCTCTGCATCTATAACGGGATTTGACGAAGTATTGATAAAGCGATTTCATGTGATATTGCAGGTGATTTCTTGTGGGTTCGAGATCAATATACCAAAATTTTGCGTCTACACAGAAATTACTGCAAGCAAATTTGTTGATCTGTATGGGTGGTATTACATGCCAACAACAGTGCACAACATTCTGATACACGGTCCTGAAATTATTGATTCTTTGATATTGCTTATCGGACTAATGTCAGAAGAAGTTCAGGAATTGTGTAACAAATATATTTAAAAATTCCGGCGAGATTTTTCACGAAAATGTGACCGAGCTAAAACCATAGAAGACGTTTTTGGCAGACTTTTGATAACGTCAGATCCACTAATTTCTAGTTTGCGTAAAGTTCCTCCGAAAAAACTGAAATCATTAACCACAGATGCAGTTGAACTATTGATTTCACCTTCAGTTGCGGAATCAAGTCAGATTCCTTCAATTGATACGGAGAGCGATAATCTGAAGATGACAATGATTTTGCACCGCATGCATTAGATAGCGAGTACGACGTTGTAGTAGTAGTAATAGTAGGAATAGACATTGTAAGATTTAAAAATAAATTTTCAGTATGATTATAACAGAGATTAATTATTTTATCCTAAACCTCATCTTCCCGAACCTTCATAGCCTTGGAAACTCCTAAAAAATTAATTTCGTGCAAATGAAATCGACTCTCCAAAAAGTAGCCGTCCATATTGAGTCCAGCGTTGTGTTTTTCGAAATTTTTGCTTTAGATTCGTATTCAGCGACCCCAAAAACCCCCTAGCACAGACTCACCCGAATCAAACAGGTTTTTAAAGAAATATTTCACCGTTTCGGATCCGCCATTTTGTTTTTTGAAATGTTGACTTCGGATTCGTATTCAGCGACCCCAAAAAACCCCCGAGTACAGACTCTCACCCGAATTCGGAATTATGTCCGCTTTTTCGGGATTTCGGACCACTGTGCGCCGGGTCGCGCGAGCCGGCACTATGTGCACGCCGGGCCAGTGGCCCGCGTGTGGCCCAGAGAGGTCAAAATCATTTGTACGGTGTGAACAGAGTGACATCTTTGTGTACAGCTTCCCCCAGTGGCGTAGCGTGGATTTTTGCCGCCCGGGGCTAACCCTAAATTTGCCGCCCCCCCTCCCTATTTTCGCAACTAAGTGCCGCTCGCCGCCGCCGCCCCACATCTGCGCCGCCCGGGGCCATGCCCCCCCCCCCCCCCCCCCACGCTACACCTCTGGCTTCCCCCCCTTAAGTATAATTCGCGTTACCTTCTTTTTGTATTACCAAATAATTCGTGTTTAATAAATAATGTTGTCGCTTTTTCGATAACTTACGTGTACTCTCAACCCCCCCCCCCCCCCCAGCGTGTTGCCTGCAGAGACAAAGTCGAAAGGAAAGAGACAAAAGACAGACATCATACTTACCCGGGTGGTCTCGAGTGATTCTAATTTAACACGAGGAATCGAACAAACAGATTTGGCAAAACTCACGATCGATCGACGAGTTGAAGAAAAGTTTCGAACTTTACTATCGAATGCGTGAAAAATCTGGACGTAAAAAGCAAGCGACTAAAGAATAAGTAAAAACGCAAATGCAAATGCGGATTTAAAAAACGACGACAAACAGTGGACGAAGAAAAAAGCACATTGTTTTGGGTGTGGGTCGAAGGAACATCAAGGTCAACGAATATCTTCACAAGGATAAAGGACCAAAGTACTTTAAATGCGATCAATTTGCTCATATTGCACCCAAATGTAACGCACCCGGAAATCGGAAAAATGAGGAGAACCCGTCAATTGTGTCTCCACGTTGGGGAGGAATCGTTATCGTTCAATTTAACGAAACCGACATACCTGCGCTATTTGATACTGCGATTGCGGCGGAGGCATCTATCAGAACAAAGTTTACGTTGTACCAGCTGGCGTGGTGGATTCGAAGATGCTGCTTGGAAAATATATTCAAAGGGCGATGGCTATTAATATAAAATTAAGGACAAATCACGATACGAAAAACCTTGAGCAAAAACGATGATTCAAGCTCGGAAATGACAAATAAAAACGAAGCAGGAGAAGCAGACTAATGAGGAATCGGTAAGGAGTGAATTCCCGCGGATAAGTTAAATTGGACAAGACGACATCGATGTGCGAGGACAATATCAAGAACGAAAACGGAAGCTGGTTGCCACTTAGAAGCCGAACAAAGAGGTTCGAACCAATGTTGAAACAAGAATAGTGCTGAGGGACGATGGGTTAGTCTGCGCAAAAGCGAGTAGGTTATCTGTAAAAGAAAAGGACTTCGACGAATGATTGAGAAATGGAATTGTACAACGTAGCCGCAGTCCTACTACTCAAGTGCCGTTGTTACGGTCCCAAAGAAAGATGGATCCGACAAGGACTACCACCAACTAAATAGGTCGCGAGTTTGAATCCCAGTCGCGTACTTTCGTCGGGAAATGTTTTTTTCGACATTTTCTCGGCAAAAGGTGTCTAGTTCCGTGGCTGGGAGGCGAACTTGAGACCGGCTGTATCGGTATAGGTTTTCCGCAGTTTCCCTATGCCCATGACTAGTAAATAAATGATATACATGGTGAATACGATACAGAGGAGGAAGTCGGCTGCGGCCGCAAGGTAGGGGGGCAGGGGGCGAAGAATGAGAGCGATGGACAATAGGCAGTGGAGCCTTGTGAAAAACCGAAAAGGCTGTGCAAGTAAAACTTGGAAAAAAACAAAAATAGTCCGACCAACTTTCTCAGATTTGTCCATCAAGTACTTCGGGATTTGAGTAGCCGGCAAATTGTCTTGACCTACATGGACGTTTTGATCGTGCCAGGAAAATACACACAAGTATACGGTTATCGAAAACCGATATGTCGTCGGGATATCCAGAGCTTCCTTGGGCTTACGGGGTACTTTCCAAAGTTTATACGAGATTACACATTCATCGCACGTCCATTATCCGACGGACTCTGAAAGGAAACCGGACGTTCACTTTCGGTCCAGAACAAGAACGCTTCTTCAAGGAGTTGAAAAACGCGTTGACAACGGAGCCGGTGCTCAAGTTACACCGACCAGAGGCAATCACGGAACTATACACCGCGACGCCAGTTAAGTCGGCTATGGAATGGCGTTGTTCCAGAAGGACCCGGTGGACTATCAATTTCATCCAGTTGACTACACGACCCGGAAAACATATGATGGCGAAAAGAAGTTGCATTCTCACGAATTGAAGGTCCTTGCAATCATCAGCGCTGCGAAGAAATTTCGGGTATATCTATAAGGCATTAGATTTAAGATTGTCATCGATTGCGACCCATTTTGAAGGACACTGGACAAGAGAGATAGATATAGCGGCAAAGGTAGCCAGGTGGGATCTATTTCTCGAGGGATTCGACTACGAAATTAAACATCGAAAGGCGCGCGCCACGGTTGTTCACGCGTCGATGCCCTCAGTCGACTTCCGATCATGATGGTGGATGACACAATCACTTGAACCATCCAGAAGCAGCAGGATGGAGACAAGAAGATACGTATGGCCTTGAGACTTCCAACAAAGAGAGCATGTGCTAAACCGTCGTAGTATTGCCAACCAGTATGCATAGAGATATTATACGCAGAACCCACGAGAATGGGTTCACTATGGAGGCAAAAGAATGATCGAGAGCCTGAAAGGCGAATTTTGTATTCCGAAATTGGAAGAAAAGCTCGAGAAATATGTAACGTGTTGTGTAAGAAGGGCAATTAAGAGGGTGAATAACAGCCAATCCCAAAAGGAGATACTCCATTGTCGACGTATCATATTGATGGCACTTGGGGGTCTGATGACAGCCATGTCGAAACTACATTCAAGCATCTCTTCCTTTCGGTTGACGGGTTTTTGAAGTTCGCGTGGCCCTATGGAACTATAAGGACCAATGCGGGACACGTCCTTGCGAGACTGAAAATGCAGCAAGCTCTGTCTTTGGAGATCCACAACGAATTGTCAGCGACCGAGGGGGGCTGTTCACTTGAACGGATTTCAACGAATGTTGCACATCGGAGAACATCGAACACATCTCAATTACCGCGGAAATGGACAGGTTGAGAGAATCAATCGGATCGTCATACCGATACGCACTAAACAGGCTCTATAAAATCCAGATAGCGGGTATCATTACCCAGGACGGGTTCAAGGTTTCTCGAATAGCAATCATCAACGGAGCATTGGAATGTTGAAACATCCTTTGACCTACTGTTTTGGGTCAAGATGCGACGACGAGGTCCCACGAGTTTTGTCAATCATCGAAGCTGAAACAATGGAGTGTTTGAAAAACCAACCATGACGATTTGCGAAGCTTGGCCAAGACGAATTTGCACAAAATCCACGCGGCAAATCGTCGAACGCACAATCGTGACTGCAAGGACGCTCCGAATTACAAAAAAAAAGGTGACTTGGTAGACATAAAGCAAAGCCAGTTCGGATCAGGGTTGAAAATAAACAAGTATCCGGGACCAAACAAGATTTCCCAAATCAACGGTCAAAATCGATACGAAATTATTCGCGTTGGAGAAGAAGAAGGCCCGAAGATTAGGACTACAGCAGCTGATGACGTGAAATCATTTCGATATGACTCTTCAGAGGCCGGAAAGTAGTCGAATAGCCGAATGTAGGAGTCAATCGCGACGTTCAAATATCCGGTGATACGGCGGGGGAATAACAACAAAAATACGTTACGAGGGAGACGCGAAAATAACAAAGATTAGACGTGACGCGCTACGAAGAGACACGCAGAACTTCTGGTTAAACCATTTTTTAGGCTCATTAAAGTATTACTTCAAAACACGTGTGACTTTTACTTTTTTCTCGGTCGTACATGAGGAACCGATTCCTACATTTATTTGAGCGAAGCAATCGCTGGTCGGTGATGCCCCAGAGTTCGGAACGAATAATGCTTTCTTTTCCACTCGCCCTCGTTTGGCTCTGTGCAGCAACTACGGGACGCCTTGGACAATATCTACGACGCAAGAATACCGCTCGTCTGGCAGTCTCGCTCGTGGCAATCTTCGACTCTCGGCTTCTGGTTCACCGAGCTACTCGAGAGAAATTATCAATTTCACAATTGGATCTTCGTCGCCAGGCCCCCCAAGTTTTGGATCACGGGATTCTTCAATCCTCAGGGTATGTATATGTACCCGGGGTCGCTCTGCGAAAAAAAAAAGAAAAAAAACCTTCCCCGAGATGTGCTATCGCGTACGTTTTAGGATTTCTCACCGCCGTCAAGCAAGAGGTTACGAGAGCGAACAAAGGATGGGCCTTGGACAAGGTGACGCTGGACAACCAGGTGACTCGTTACGCGAGCGAGCAAGTAAAAACACCACCACCCGGCGTCAGTATATTACAATATAAGATTATCGGAGGCTAGCGTGTACGCTCGTTTGTTTGCTCGAGCAATTTTTCCATAGGAGGGTGTCTACATATTTGGACTTTACCTGGAAGGCGCCGGCTGGGACAAACGTAACAACAGACTTCGCGAGTCGACTAATAAAATTCTGTACGTTGCGATGCCGGTAGTTCACTTAACCGCAGTCTACGACGCTCCGGAAAAAAGTCCGAAATTGTATCAGGTAAGAAGCGCGCGGCGGAAGAAGCGTCGCGCGGTCAAGATGTATGCCCCCTTTGTCGTAATCTTCCTTTCTGCGCTTCCGTAGTGTCCCCTTTACAAGAAACCACTGAGAACGTACAACCTCTTCGTGACCCCGCTCTGGCTGGAAACCGTAAAATCTCCGGATTTTTGGATCTTGCGCGGGGTCGCTCTTCTCTGTGATAACAAATGAGTTTCTATTAAAAGTTGAACGGGCAGTTGACGTTCCAAACTCGACCATTTTTATTCGCACGAATCTTTCATGCCCCATATCCGCGTGGTACGTATTTTGTTTTGTTCTTTTCATAAACACCTTGTTCAAAGTTTCAAGCGATTGCTCTCGCGACTCTGTTGGTCGCGACTTTGTGGACTTGATTCGTGTCTCTTTCGATAAACAAATCGGCCAGTGAAACGTCTGAACGGCCGTATATGCACTGAAAAACAAAAACGACCCACTCCGCGCTTCAACTTCAAAATTACGTTACGTTGGATTGCCCTTGACATGGTAAAGAAAATAAAATAGCTCGTTCGGTATCGCGAGCAGGAAGAAAGGGAAAAAGAATAAAAGTAGCCGACCGATGGCGAGTTTGATCGAGCGAGCGAACGGCCGGGCGGTTCGATCAATGACTGTTAAGGGCACGTACGAGGTCAACATAACCTCACAAATTTTCCAACGCAGTTTTCTCATAGATGGTTAATTTTTTTTAGGAAAAACAAAGCATTAGGCTCTGAAGAATTTCCTGACGCAGAGCTCGATGATTTCCTTTTGACCTAAATATTATTCATCTCTGAAAAATCTCTGTTCGAAGATTTCAGCTATCTCTCTCGCACTCATATGTCACGTGGTAGATCTTCTACTTCGCCTTAAGATTGTTATGGGGTTTAGCCGTCGGAGGTGAAGTACGAGGGGAGCGCCCTGTGGTTATGCACGGAGCCGAGTGACTGTTACCAACTGTTAGCTTTCAAATAATCGTCATATTAAACGTACGTTTTCGAACTATTTTTCTACATCTATTCGTAAAAATATGCATTTTTGAACATTCGGTGATTACATTAAGTGTTTTCATTACTTTTTATAATTATTTTCTATAACTTTTTCTCGCTCCATCAATGCGAAAAGACTTGGCAACGTCGTAAATCGTGGTGTATCTAATGCGCAGGTTGGCAAAAGTGTCGCGAAGGGGCCATTCATAAAACACGTGACGCAGTGAGGGGGGGGGGGGGGTCAGGCAAATCGTCACACTTTGTCACAGGGGGGCGGGAGGGGGGTCGAGCAAAAGTCACGAGACGCTATAAGCATATTAAATCTGGAAAAGGGTGATACTGAGACGCTGAAAATTTTCTGTACTGCCCACCCAAATTTCCGACTACGAGGAAGTCGCAACTTCTCTGATATCGATTGAGACTCACCTGAAACATCCTCGGGAACACATTGCATTCTAGGTGCATGGTGATAAAAGATTATCAAATTATTTATTATTACTGTACGTGAGGTCGTCCATTAAGGCGTTAGGCCACTCTAGAGGCCGAAAAAATAGGCTTTTTGGGGATTTTTTTTTTCAGAAAAACTACAAAATAAATCGAGATTACAAAACAGAGGGTTTATCATACACATCGGTGACTGTATACAATAATTTTTTTGAAGCAATTAATTTCAAAATGACCGCTGTGCAGCGTTTATCTCGAAACTGCATTTTTGAAGTTGGCCGTAAACATAACTCAGACAATTTTCAACCGATTCACTTGAAATGTTGAATATATCTTGAAAAATACATTGTTTATGGAAGTACGTAGGATTTTTTTTATATTGCATAATTAATTTGTTATTAAAAATTGTCTGACGATTTTTTAGGCAAATTTTTGGAAAGTGTAAAATTTCGTCAGATAATTGTTAATAACAAATGAACTATGTAATATAAAAAAAATCCTACGTACTATCATAAACAATGTATTTTTCAAGATATATTCAACATTTCAAGTGAATCGGTTGAAAATTGTCTGAGTTATGTTTCTGGCCAACTTAAAAAATGCGGTTTTGAGATAAACGCTGCACAGCCGCCATTTTGAAATTAATCGCTTCAAAAAAATTATTGTATACAGTCACTGATATGTATGATAAACACCCTTTTTTGTAATCTCAATTTATTTTGTAGTTTTTCTGAAAAAAAATCCCCATAAAGTCTATTTTTTCAGCCTCTAGAGTGGCCCAAGGCCTTAATGGACGACCCCACGTATAAATTATACGTTTTTATATATTACATATATATTTACTTAAAGTAAACAATATAAATTGTTCGTTCTGACATAGCTTATTAAAATGATTTTAGTATTTTACTTGCTTTTTTTTGTTGAAAGAAAAACGAGAGCAGAAGGGGGGGTCGGGCTCCATGTCACGTAATTTTCAGGAGCGGCAGGGGGGGGGGGGGGGCACCGCCACCCGTCACGAAACGTCACAGAGGGGGGGAGGGGGGTCGAATATTGATAAAATTTGCGTCACGTGTTTTATGAATGGCCCCGAAGTTAGAGACACACGCGCCCCGTTGGTAACCTCTGGAATGGATGGAAAGAGTGTGTACCAAAGCTGCGTCTATAATCTCGAAGAATTCAAAAACTTTAATCATTTTCCAACATTGTAAAAAAAATTATGTATGAAAAAAAAATCCGCGTTATTTTGTCTTTGCCTAGAAATGTATAATTCCTGAACATGATTATCAAATTAATATCAACCCTCAATCCGTGATTCTGGGTCGTTTTCGTCCTACACAAAATCATTTTCATCACAGGTTGCTTAATATTTAATGAACCACAAATATTAAAAATAAGAAACAAGCCATATTTTCCCTTGAGAAGTACGACCTAAAGATGAACCATGAATTTTTTCAGATTTTTTCCATCGATAATTGTTGGTTTGGTCGTGCAAAAACGAAAACGGCCCAGGTTATTCGCGGGATTAAGGTGCCTCAAATACCTTCACGAATTGAGGGTTAAGCAATTATTACTAATTACGAAGATAAGTACCAATAATATTCGTTGTTAATTATCCTGACAGAGTAGTTTGAGGTTTGAGGATAAGATAGGTAGAATTTGTGCCGTCTACGACGTTGCCATGATTGCACAGTCTAATATTTAGTGTGCTTGATTTTCCGCACAAATTCGCTATCAAAAACATTAATAATTTTATAACGGCACTGTGAATCCTCATTTTCACGATACCAAGGTTTAGTGCGATAATTATTCGAACCGTACCTACTTTTTCAACTCCGTGGTAACATTCACCCAGCAGATATTAATAATCTACTGGAAAATGATGGGCAGTTTTTCATAAGCGTAATAGTAATTAGCCCACGAAATACGTAAAGTTGCCGATATTTCTTCTTGTAAAAAACCGTACTATGGATCGTCTTCAAACTGCACAGGATGATCAACAGAGGTTACAAAGGTCCTGAAAAAATGTCAGCTCGGTGGTAACGGGTTGACTTAACCCCATAACAACCTTAAAAAAAATACTGAGATTTTTCATCTCCAATAACGCGCTCAAGCGTTTACGTATTTTTGACAATGATTGGTAGAAACGTATAATTTTCTGACAAGATTATGGAAAAGCGAGTGGACTTGCAATCACTCGCGATAAATCGCGTGTGATTGACAACCCGGGGTTGACTTTAACAGTCGCGCATAAATCGTGTATTTGCGAGTGGACGGGTGAGCCAAGCTGCTTTTTCGAATAAATATGCGGGACTGCTCTCTCGGAAATGAACATATCGTAAAAATGTGGGCGAGTCGTTGTCGGCGAAGGCAGCAAACGGTGATGTTGTCGGCAATGGTGGTGGTACTGTCGGTGTCTTTCGGAACGGACCGTTGTCTCGCCGCGTTCGAGTCATCCGTCTCTCTAACCCCGAACGAGAATAAGGAGCGTCTGCTCGATCGTCGAGCGACGAGCGTTGAAGATCGGCTGCTGGTTGACATCGATCGCGGTCAGTCCTATCCTTCCACCCTCGCTTTCTCTCCAAAAAGGAAGCCTATATCGTTCAATGTGCTTTTTCAGAAGTCCGCGATGGCGAGAATCATCAGCAGCATCATGATAATAGCGGCGGCGGCGGCGCCGCCGCCAAGACGGCCGCGCGACGGGCCTTTTCCGAGACGAGCGGGCGGGACGAAGAACGCTCGCGGCAACCGGCCACCGCCGCCGCTGCTGCTGCGAGGAAACGCGCTGTTCTCCCCGCCGCTTGCTGCGGTTGAAGCCATTGAAGCGAGATGCGTGAGACTCGTTCTACACACACGCGCGCTCTATTAATGTCGACTGTTATTCACCGTTCCACGATATGATTCAATAAAAATGTTTGATCCGCACGATTGAACGAGATCGAGTCTAATCGGTTGCGCGCGCGCGTACGCGCTTATCGCGATAAGCGTATAAATATGCGGAAAAAGAGCAGCCGACAGAGAGGTACGCTCTCGTGCCAAAAGCATAATTGTCGTTATGGTGGGTCCGACGGGAGCAGCACCAGGAGGGAATCGCTCAGCGTCACCACCGCTGCTCCTCTTCATACTCGTTATTTTCCCTCTCGTTCTCGGCAATCTCTCGCCTCGTCCAACCGAGACGGGACAAAAGTTCTCTTCCATCCTTCGCCATTTGATCGAGGTCCGTCAAATTCGAGAAGGATACGAGCAAGATTCAAATTTGCTGTGTCCATCACCGAGCGTCAAAGCGTCGTCGTCGTTTGTCGTACCGTCGTCGCCAGCCGTCGTACCGTCGTACCACCCACAGACGGACGACGACGACGACGACGACGACGATGACGACGATGACTATAATTTTTCAATCATAAAGCCTACGTCGAACGACGGCGAGGATAAAAAGGAGAATGGGGATTCCTCAAACAGCGAGCCTACGCCGAGCGATGGCGAGGATAAAAGGGAGGATGAGGATTCCTCAAACAGCGAGCCTACGCCGAGCGATGGTGAGGATAAAAGGGAGGATGGGGATTCCTCAAACACAGAGCCGACGCCGAACGATGGCGAGGATAAAAAGGAGGATGAGGATTCCTCAAACAGAGAGCCTACGCCGAGCGATGGCGAGGATAAAAAGGAGGATGGGGATTCCTCAAACATAGAGCCTACGCCGAACGATGGTGAGGATAAAAAGGAGGATGGGAATTCCTACGACTACGGGAGTGACGCCGCTGACAAAAATGAGACCTACGACTACGGGAGCAACGCCGACAAAAACGAGGATGGCGATCGCACCGACTACGGCACTGACACCGGCAACAGCAGCGGCGGTGTCGATGGCGATGATCATCAAGACAGCGACTACAAAGACAAATCAATGAGAGGCTCGACCGAGGATACGGAAGAGGGGGAGACTATAACAGTGCCGATCAACCAATCTCGAATCGCAATGAAGGAGGACGAGTCGACGAGTGCTTGCTACGAAAACGACGACGTGCATTTGAATATCGTTATTGGCGATGGCAACGAGGACGACGACGGACTCGATGAAACCCTCCAAGAGGGGAGGACCGAGTGAGAGGGAAGCACAATTTCGCGATGCAGTCCGGATTTGAAAAGGAAAAAAAAACTTCGAGAGGAAGTCAATACTGCTCGTCCTGAGTTGACTTTTAATAAAATTACACCCTTTATTCTACATTCGCGTATTGGTCCGATCGGGGGCGCCCCGCGTGTGCGTGTCGTTCGATTCGTCCGAGACATTTCGACATGTATCGATGCATCGCTCCCCGACGAGATAGGCACGGGCGACTTATCGTGCGACCAAAACATATGTCTATGTATAAAGAATACCGCAAGGCCGATGGAAGCAGCCAATTTCCCTATCCGATTTGCGCGACCGATTATTGGAAGTTTGTTCCCCTCTGCCTCCCTCGTAGGAACGTTGAGCGAGTAGTGAGAGCGTTTTTCCCCCTCTCTCTCTCTCTCTCACACACACACACACACGCACGCGCGCACACACCCACACACACACACACACCTCGGTTACCGCGTTCAACCCGTAGTTTCGACGACGTACGAGAAGCGGCGGCGGAGGTTGGCTGCGTAACGCTAACTCGTGCGTCGCTTGACGATGACTTTCCACGCAGAGTTTGGTCTCGATTGAAGATAATTTATCGTTTTTCGGCCCCACGAGAGCCACGCAAAGCCTATGAGTACGCACAAGAGGCTCTCCGTGTAGTAGCCATCGATGCGGGTGAGACAAGTACCCCCACCGTCCGTCCCGATCCTCTCGCAATCCTGAAACGATAAACGGTGAAAAAACCTTGACAAGGTGCTCCTCCGGAACGGAAGGGAGAGACCGAGAGAGAGAGAGAGAGAGGGGGAGAGACCTCGCGTCGGAGAGCGTCGCTGCAGTCGTTGGACGGGTCGTTGCTGCAGGATCGCAGAGTGAGAGCGTCGACGAACCAGAGAGCGGCGGTCGCCGGCCAATTACCTCCGAGATTGCAGAGGGTGTTGAGGAAGGTCATGTAGGTACCGCCTACCGTCGGATCGCTCACCTTTGCGAAAAAAGCCATCGAAGCAACAAACATGCTGCTCGCGGCAATCTGTCGAGAGAAACAAGAAACGAAGAGACACGAGTTCGAAACGCCTTGGGCACTTTCCCTCTCTCTTCCTCTTACCTGATGTACCACGTAGAGGCATAACAATAGGACAAAGTAGTAGGCGGGCACTCGACCTTCGTGCACCAAGGACGGGGTTATCCAGACGAGAGCGGCCGCGGCGAGACCGAACGCGAGCCTGTACGGGATCGCCCGGAGATAAACGTCGAGGGGACGGCCACCCGAGGTGTATTTCGATATCGCAACGGGCAGTACGATTTGAAGGGGTATGAGAGGAACAGCCATGAGAGCCAGCTTCTCCTTGGGAACACCGGCCTCGACGAGTTTGAGGCCGGTCACAGCGTCGCACGCGGAAAATCCGATCTGAAAGATGAGACCTTGGCGTGAGCGGGGGCAAATTGCGCGTGGAAAGGTTTCGCGTGTTTACCTTTGCCGTTAAAAGAAGCAAGGCCGTTGTCCGGATGCTCGGTAGAGCGGCGATCGACCAGAGAGACTCGTACGCCCGTCTCACGTCGCGACTGTGATGCTCGAGCTCGGGCCTCTCGCGTTTAAACAGGGCGATGAGCGTCGTCGCGATGACGAATATCCAGCCCCACGCGTACAAGAAACCTGCGTGAGAATGCTCCGTGAGAGGGGCTGGCTGCGGCTCGGTTACTCGCTGCGCGACGCTACTCACCCGGCAACGTGACGATTCCTTGCTCGTATGGAACGGAGCGCAGATAACTGTTGCAGAATTCGGGCGACTCGAGAGCCATAAAGAGAACGTAACCGAGGAAGTATCCGGCCGTCTGTCCGATGCTGTTGCAAGTTGACGCGTAGCCGACGTTGTTTCTGCGTTTGAAAAGTTTACATTTTTTTTTGCGGCATGTACAATATGCGACAGGTCGAAGCTCGCCGGTGTGGCGCGGCTCGCGTACCTGCTGAGCATCGTCAACGCCCAACCGTCGACGACTATGTCCTGCGTCGCGGCTAGTACGTTGAGCGCGAAAAAGAGAAGAGTCAGCGATCCGACGTCGAGACCCTCTCCGTCTTTGCCCAACCAGTCTTGGGCTCTTCCCGACAGATACAGCATAAAAGTACCCATGAGATACTGAGTCGGTATCAGCCAGGTCTTTCGTCGTCCGAATCGCGACGCGTAGAGCGCGTCCACCAGAGGCGCCCACAAAAGTTTCAGCGAAAACGGCCACTGCGCGAAACTGAATTCGGCCTGCCGAGCCGAGCCAACTTTTTCAGCCAAAGCCGAGAGAGAGATAAAGAGCGGTAGTCGCGGAGGCGCGAGCCGCTTTGTCTCTGCTCACCTGTTGCTTGTACGAAACGTGCCTGTTTTGAAGTATCATAGGTATGGCGCTGCACAGGCCTAGGGGTACTCCCTGCAGGAGGTAGAGCAACAGAAGAAAGGCAATGTTTCTCTCGTCCCCTCCGAGGTGGCCCGACTCGCGCTCCTCCTCTCGCTGCTGCTCCTCCTCCTCCTCCTCGTCTCTCCGGCGAGCCTTCATCGTATTTCTGCGACCCGAACAAACTGGATCCAGTGGCTAGAAAACCCGATTTCCCTTAATTTCCCGCGTGAGTGTCGCCCTGGATTTTACCTCGGAACGCGAACGAGAACGTCGGGCTCCGGTCGAGATTCTCTTTTTCCCGATTACGCCTTAGTCCCCATTCGAGAAGCTCGTGGATATATTTATTTGCAATATATTGGCCTCTCGAAGACCTGGGTTGCCGCGTATCGCGAGTCCGTGTCACTGATGGTCTCACCGGGGGACACGTCAGTATCTGGCGCGCGGGCGCAAACACCCGCTACACGGATAACGAGCAGGCACGCACACCGCGGGAGCACCGCTTCCACGTTGGCGCGCGTCTTTCCGTCTACCCCGCCGCTGTCCGCGTCGTGCAGCGGTGGGGCGGGGGGCCTACACGAGACGACGATCCCCGCTACTATTTTTTCCCAACTTTTCCGAATAATCGTGACGTCTTTTGTCGGCGCTTTAAGAAATTCACGAGTACAGTGTGTTGTACCATTTCCTCCGTTAACGTATTATTGCGTCCCTCATCGGCGTTGACTTCGCACCGTTGAAAAAGAAGCTCGCACGTGATCGAAACGCCATCGCGGCGGCATTTCCCGGTACATTCATTTGTAGGTTATACGGATTATACGACAGTACGCACACACGCTGTCGTGGTCAAAGAGTCGAGAGGGAGAAAGTAAGAGCCGAACAGAGTGCCGGACCGAGCGGTGCATCCAGTCCAATCTCATCACTCGTTCTCCGCGCGTCCATTGACTCTTTATCGGTAAACACAAGCCAACGACAAGTAGAAAAGAGCATTCGAGAGACGCTTTTGATCGTGGAAAAGGAGGCATGTCGACTACTGGATCGAGAGCGCCGGATCAAGAGTTGAAAAGGGCTTTCGCCGAATTGCAGGAAAAGATGATCGACACCTCGCAAAAGTTGAAATTCTCCGACGTACAGATCGAATCGCTGAAACGTACGAAGCAACGAGCCGAGCTGACGATCAAGGAAATGGCCAATCTCGAACCAAGCACGAGAACGTACAAATCGGTTGGTCGGATGTTTCAACTCGACGACGTCAAGAGGATCACCGAGGATCTCGAATCAACCATAAAGATCGCCAACGAGAAGATCAAGACGCTCGACGACAACAAGACGTATCTGCAAAAGAGTCTCAAAGAAAGCGAGGACAATCTTCGGGAAATGGTGCAGCAGAGACAGGGTAGGGACGCGAGCTCGGGCTGAGCGCCTCCCTACCTAACCTTATAAGGACACAAACGGGCGATACGAGTCTCCTCGCTCCACGCGCTCACCGTTCGTACTACTATCAAACATTTTCGCTACAAATACACGCCACGTTATCTATTAAGCAAACTCGTCGTTGTCTAGTCTTTACTTGCTCCTTTAGCGCATCGCCGCACACGATACAAACACACATCGTATACACCATCCGCCTTTTCTTACTGCATCGTGTTATTATTATCATCATAATAATTATGGTCAAGTGTACAAATCATTCGAATCGGTGGCGAATAAATTATATAGAGTATAAAAGAAGGAAAGAAAAACGAAAAACGTTGACGTTACATAGAGCGGTGGGTGAAAATCGATCGAGACAAACAACGAACGGCGGCACCGCATTCGGGTGTCGTGGACGTACATAATGTACACATCTTTCGTCGCTTTATTCGGCCAGGTATATCATCAAATATTATGACTATCGTGTTAAAATTAATGTTTCAACGATAGATGTATCCTTATTTAAAGCTTATCTAGAGAAAATTTATCTAGAAGGGTTGGGGGCGGGGGGTTGTGTGTGAGTGCCGCGCCGCGTTGTTCCTCTCGTTGAGATGCAGAGGGGCGCTCTCTATCGACGGACAGCGAAAAAGAAGAACGTCTTTCACACCAAGGGCGCTTTTCGTTTTCCGCTTCATTATTGAGCTTTCGTCGTTTCTCGTTCGATCGCAGACAGGAAGAAATTCAATCGTTTCCTCCCTTGGAGTGTTTTTAAGCTGAAAAGTTTCAAGAGACACACGCGCCTTAGAAAAAAAGTTCGTTTCGCTGGATCGCGAAGAGAGGGGAAAAACGGCGAACCTGTGAAACCTTGGGGCGGTTGGCCCGGCACCGAGTATTGTGGCCTGAAGTTGCCGAAATTAGCGGGACCGGCAAAGGTAGCCTGCAACTGACCACCGGAGAAACCAGCGGGAAATTGTTGGGCCAAGAGAGCGGCCTGACCGGATTGGGAAGCTGCTCCACCCGGCGCGGTAGCCGCCAGTCTGCTCAGTATCGAGCGTTCCGACATTTGTAAACGCTGAGCGACCGGGGGAATCCTCGCCAGAGTCGCCGGCAGTCTGCTAACGTCCGACTTCATGTCGGACAAGAGTTCCTCCAATTGATTGAGTACCTGAAGGAACAACGACGAAAGCGTTAGCGCGCGCGAGGCCAACTTTTCACACGCATCTGTCTTCCCTTCTTTTTTTACCTTGTGGAGAACGGCGTTGGCCGGTTTGTTACCAGCGAGACTCTCCTTGCTCAAATGCTGATGAGACTCGGCGAGACACTCGACCTCGGCGAATCTCGCGTTCAGACTCATGGCCGGATGATTCGGATCTTGAGTGAGATTGAGATACGCCGCTCTCCTCAGTTGTTCCTCGATTACGAGAGCCTGTTCCAAAAGTTTGAAGCGTCTCGCCAAAAATTTGTTCTTTATTTCCAAAAAGTTGCCTTTTCCGACGTCCATCTTGAAGGGTTCGTTGATTATCGCGAATCTTTATTGCGTTACGCATCAACAGAGTCAAATATTTACCACTCGAGTCGCGCATTTTCTACAAATATTATATATTACCTTATGTCGTTTTGAATGTCTTGCCAACGGCCGTAACCGTGGGTGACTATACCAGCGAGGAGCCAATAATCGTGTCTCCTGTGCCATATCTCGTACTCGCGTCCCGGCACCGCTGCTTTCTCCTCGTTTAACCAGAGGGTGTGTAATTCGGTGAATCCACCATCCGCTATGTTGAACATAAATTTGCGCTTTGGCTTGGTCACGTCTGTCGTCGTGGTCGTCGTCGTTGTCGTTGTCGTCGTCATCGTCGCTGCTGCTGCTGCCGCCGCCGCAACCGCCACACTCGACGAGGTTTCTGCACCACCGCTGCCGCTCGCATCCTTTTCCCTCATTGTTTCCTTTTCCTGGTTCAGAAAAAAAGGCTCAAAATAGGCGCATTGGTTGGTGGAAATGCTCCCACTATCCAACTTACCTCTTTTTTAATCGTCTCATTTTCATCCTCGTCGTCCTTGAGTATAACGACTTCCTCGTCCGGTTGCTCCATTTTATTATCAGCGTTCTGGCCGATACCGTCCGGTTTGTCCTCGCTCTTGACATTCGTCGTCGTCATCGTCGTCGTTGCCGCCATTGTCGCCGTCGTCGTTATCGTTACCGGCGACGATCCCGATTTGTCCTCTTTTTTGCTATCTTCGCACGCCTCGAGCTCGTTGTTGTCCTCTTCTCCGCCAGCGGCGCTACTTTTGGTCGGGTCGTCCCTCGACGTTTCCTTATCTCTCGCCGCCGACGACGTCGTCGTTGTTGTTGTTGTTGTCGTCGCTGCGGTCTCGGTGGGGTTCGTCTCGGTGGCTTCTTCTCCGCCAGTTTCGTTTTTCACCTCCTCTTTCGAATCTCTCGTTTCTACCATCTAAAATTGTAAAAACGAGCAATGAATGTTTGTATTTCCAGCAACCGCGTGTTTCTGCATCCTTACCTCTTTGTCCATCGCATCTTCCTTAGAGTCTTTGACGGTTTGTGAAATTTCGAGAGCAGTCTTGGTCTCGTTGTTCAACGTCGATAAATTCGGTGTCGGAGTAGCAACTGGACTCGGCGCGTTCGAAGTCGCGGGTGTCGCGCTGGCGCTGCTCGGAGTACCGGCGGCGGCGGCGGTGGTTCCACCGACGATCGTCACACCGTCGGTTACCGCGCTCGCTATCTCATTCTTCACAGGTTCCACCGGTTTTCTTATCATCTCGGGCATCGAGTAATAACCGTTTATGTGCTCAAACTCTTGAACCTGCAAAGCCCGGGATTAAAAAAAACGAAAGGTGTCTCGGCTGGGGGGTTGTGCGACGGAAAGGAGGCTACCTTTTTACGTATGAGCGACATGACGCCGATTCTCGTTAAAACGTGTTGACGACTGAGACCCTCTCGAGGCACACCGTCGGCAAAGGTTTCGGCGTTATCGGCCCCTGGCTCGCACAAATGTCTCATAAAGAGCGACACGTAAGCCTTAAAGTTCTTCTCCGATTTTCCCCTGAGGTCTCGTACCAACCTACCGATATAGTAACGGATAATGCAACTAAAGATCCACCTCTCGCGGCCAATGCGTGCGACTCGCGACTCTCTCGCGGACAACTCACCATTGAGAATTGAAAGCGTCCTGCGGTGGCATACCGTAGCGCATTATAGCGTTGAGGAAGGCCTTTCGCTGTCGGGCATTGAAACCGAGTACCTGGAATAATAGATTTGGCGCGTGAGTTTGGCGTTGGTAGGGGATGAGGAGGAGGAAAAACATCGGTCACGGTTTCGCCAACCTCGATATTTCCGTTGACCCGGGCGAGCAGAGGCGGTAACGGTCGATCCTTCTCGTCTCTTCGCTCGAGACGTCGGCGACTTCGCCGAGAGAGCAAATCACCGTCGCCCTTTTCGTCAAAGTCGTCATCTTCCTTGTCGTCGTCGCTCGGCGCGCTAAAATCGCTGTTGTAATCGGACAAATTTTCCTGCCACGGTTGATCGTCTCGCGCACCCTGATCCCCGGTTACTCCACCGTCGTTGTAATTCACTTGTTTCCTCACGCGTTTACCTACGTTCAAAGATCCAAGTTAGACCAAACTATGGAGGGGGTAAAAAAAATCCTCGAAGGTGGCTCACCCTTTCCGAGGGTCCTCGCGATATCCTCTTGCTGTTGCTCGTAGTGATGCCTCAAGAGTTTTATCCAGTAAGCGGGATCGGTATTTTCGGCTTCCTGCTTAATTATCTCGGTATCAGCCTCCTCCTCGACCTCGCCCTCTTTCGTCACGTACGAGGCGACCTTGAACGAGCTCAGATACTCGTTCGCCCAATTCTCCTTCTGCTCGATACCCTCTTTGCTGCGATCGAGCAACTCGGCGACTGCTTTGTCATCGTAATGTATAGCCTCGTCCTCCTTGCCCTCCTCCTCTTTGAACAGCTCCTCGGTACCTGGAGGACAAGCATGGGGTGTCAATGTTTGGCGTCGTACACGAGAGCGAGATGGGGGTGGGGAGAGAGAGAGAAGCGCGCGTCTTACCGAACCGCAGAATGTCGTCGAGCTCCTGCTTGCTGAAATTGGCTCCTTTGCCACCCATGCCCGGTCGCACCACCAGATGCGTCAGCATCATTTTTCGCTTGGCCACCTGAGTCACTCTTTCCTCGACCGAATTTCGCGTTACGAAACGATATATCATTACCTTGTTGGCTTGGCCGATTCTGTGAGCTCTGCTGAAAGCTTGTATGTCGTTGTGCGGATTCCAGTCGGAATCGTATATAATAACGGTATCGGCGGTCGCGAGATTGATACCGAGACCTCCGGCTCGCGTCGACAGTAGAAACACAAACTGTTGAGCGCCTGCGAATTTAATTGCAAAGTTTCATTATTGGATGGATGATGAATAACCGAGGGACAGAGAGATTAGGGGGGGAGGGGGGGGCTAGCGGAGACTCACCGGGAGCGTTGAATCTGTCAATAGCCTCTTGACGCTGTGTTCCGGTTATGTTGCCGTCTATCCTCTCGTACTTGTATCCCTCGCCCTCGAGATAATCCTCGAGAATGTCGAGCATCTTCGTCATTTGAGAGAATATGAGAACTCGGTGGCCCTCGTCGCGTAATTTTTTCAACATTCTACTCAAAAGTACGAGCTTTCCGGCGGCTTTGATGAGAGCGCTTCCCTCGTAATTGCCGTTCGGGCCGGTCGGGGCCTCTTGGGACGCGGCCGGAAATAAATACGGATGATTGCAACATTTCTTCAGATCCATCATTATATTCAACAGCGAGACCTGCTGTCCGCCACCCTTTGGATTCAGAGCCTCAAAGTTTCGCGTCAGGATGTACTTGTAATACTTTTTCTGCATCGGGGATAGCTCGACGCGAACGATAAATTCCGATTTGCTCGGCATGTTCTGTGTATCGAAGGGATTACATTTATCATTGTTATCATCATTGTCATTTTCGAAGGATCTATTCGGGCCGAGATGGGCTCTTACCTTGAGAACGTCGGCTTTCAAGCGACGCAACATGTGCGGACCCAGCATCTCGTGGAGTTTCTTCACCTGCTCCTCCTTCGATATATCGGCAAATTCGTTTTGAAAGGTCGACAGATCGTTGAATTTGTCGCGACACAAGAAATTCAACAGATGAAAGAGTTCCTCGAGGTTGTTTTGCAATGGGGTACCGGTGAGCAAGAGTTTGTAAGCGATATTGTAGGAGGCCAAGAGCCGGAAAAATTTCGACTGATTGGATTTGAGCCTGTGAGCCTCGTCAACGACAAGTACGGCCCAATCGATCGAGCCTAGGCAGGCCGAATCGATCGAAACGAGCTCGTAACTCGTCAAGAGAACGTTAAATTTGATCTGCGAAGAGCGAATCTTGGAGGCTCTGCCGCCTCGCACGGCTCCTTCCTCGAACGACAATTCGTTTTCTCGTATGACGATTCGACTGTCCTTGTCGCCTGAAAGAGACACGCTCGAATAAGGAGGAGGTAAAGAAAGGGGGCGACAAAGAGAGCCCCGAAAAAAGAAGAAGAAAAAAAACAAACTTACCGACGTAGGTGACGCAGTAAAAGTCGGGTGCCCAAGTCTCGAACTCGCGCTCCCAATTGATGATGGTCGAGAGGGGAACCGAGACGAGAAAGGGTCCCTTGCAATGACCCTCCTTGTACAAAGAGTAGAGAAAGCTTATGGTCTGAATGGTTTTTCCGAGGCCCATCTCGTCCGCGAGTATAGTATCGATACCCTGACCCCACGAGTATCTCAACCAATTGAGACCCTCGAGCTGATACGGATGCAGCTGCATTCCGGTTACGTCGAGATAATCGGGCTGACGTTCGAGCTTCTTCTTGAGATCGCTCGTGGGTTTGTCCGGTGGGGGTGTGTAACGCTTCGGCGCTCTCTCCTCGTCGTCAATTATTTCCCGTGTCTTGGATCTTTTGCCCTTGCCCTTTTTGCCCTTTCTCGAAGTGACCGATTCGGAGCTGTACGCCGCCCGCAGATCGAGATAATAATCGACGGCCTGCTTCAATCCCGGTATGTCCTCGTGTTCGTCCTCCCACGTGGCTTGATCGTACCCGAGATCTCGCCACTTCACCAGATAGGTGGCTCTACCGTCCCGCGACAAACGATGATTTATCACCCGATGAACGACCAACCACTCGGGTCTGACTCCGTACTTGTAAAATCTCTCCTCGAGATTGTACTCCTCGCGAGTGCTGGCTCCCTCCTGTATCTTGAGACGCTTGACCCGCGAGTCGCTCTCATCGAGGGGCTCTTCGAGTTTCGGTGGTTCGTCCATGTCGTACTTTCGGGAATAATTACGAAACATGAGGGGATGAAATACGTCAAGCTGAAGCTCGGTGATCCAGTCACAGTGCCAATAAGACATGTCGGCCCACTTGACGAAAAATTCCCTCATCTTTCGGGGCTTTGGTGCCGCCACCGTCGTCGCTGCGCCCGTCGTCGTCATCGTCGTCGGGGTCGTCATCGTCGTCGACGTTGTTGTTGTTGTTGCTGCTGCTGCCGCTGCTGCTGCGGCTGCTGCTGCCGTTGCTGCTGCTGCCGCCGCCGCCGCCGCCACCGCCGCTGCTGCTGCCGCTGCTTTGCTGGTCGAAGGCTCCTCCAAGAGCGCCTCCGAGATTGGCTTCCATCGCCAGGTAAGTATCTTGGCGACCTTGCCGCGTATCGGTGGACACGAGCATCTCGGGCATTTCCAATCACCGTCCGGTATCTCGGTCAACGGAGGATTCAGGCAGTGAGTGTGATAGGCGCTTGTACAACTGTCGCAGCACAACAATTCGCCTCCGTCCTTGCACACTCGACAAAACTCCATGTGTTCGTCGTCGTCATCGGCCGCGCCTGCGAGTGTTAACGTCCAAACATGACCAAGAAAAATATATATTTTCTATCCGCTCTGTATCGGAGCTACACCACTACCACCAACACCACCCCTCAACGAGCTACACCCTCTTGTTGTACCTTCGCTCTCGCAGTGAGGACAGCTCCACTTTCCCTCAGGTGTCTCTTCGAGTTCGGGCTCCAGGCAGACGAGATGATAGGCCCTTGGACACGTGTCGCAAAGTATTATCTCGCCTCCTTGCTGGCAAACCTCGCAATAGTCCTGATGATCCGTCTGCGCGAACGAATGCGGCAATACGCACGCGGGTCATAATAAATTCCAACCGAGATCTTTTAACCAATACTCTTTTACGCCGCTCGGTCGTGTCTCCATCGGGGCAAGGGAAATTAAGAGGAAAGTGGTTGTGACGGAAGAGAAAGCAACCCCGACGCGCGAGACAGAGCGAGAGAGCGAGACGATTAAAAAAAAAAAAAAAATGAACACTTTGGTGAGGCAGAGCCAAGCAACGATGAGGCGAATGCGCGTGTTATCCATGCTCCAAATAAGTTTTGAAGAATGAACAATGTTCGATAAAAGAATAAAGCAGCGCACGATTATTCGGCAGCATCATCTCAGACACAGTGTGTGTCTGTGTCTATGTCTGTATGTGTCTGTGTCTATGTCTGTATGTGTGTGTGTGTGTGTGTGTTTGTTTGTGTGTTTGAGCGAAAGAGTGAGAGGGAACACGCGCGCACGTTGCTCAACTCTACCTCGAGACTTTCCTCTCCGTCCGGGAACTTGGACGTTGTCTTGGTCTTTTTCTTCTTTTTCGTCTTGTTTCCGATCTTGGTCTTGGCCTTCCTGCGGACCGGTGGTTCGACCGGTACCTCGGTTCCCTCGTCCTCGGGCCCTTTCGGCGCATCCTCGCCGCCCGGGGCGTCCTCCGCGTCGGCCAGCATCTGCTCAAATTCCATGTCCGAGTCTCTGTCGGAACCGAGGGCGCTACCCTCCGCCTCCTCGTCCTGAATGAGGAAAGAGCGTGAAAAACGGAGCTCCTTCTCTTTTCGTCCTCACCGAAAGCTTGCCTACGATCCAGCCACCCATGCACCCCCGCTTACCGAGCTCCCGCGTTTTCGTTTGCTCAGCTTGATCTTCAGAGTCGGAACTTTGGAAGCCTTTTTGCCTTTCTTTGCCCGCGAGCCGCGAGATTTTCTCCTGCGATCGCTATCCTCGTCCTCCTCGTCCTCGTCCTCGATCTCGGCGGCGGCAGCGGCAGCGGCTGCCGACGGTACACCGCGGCTCGCGCGCAAACTACGATTTTCCTCGTCGACGCTGGTCGTCGAGGCGTCCGCGTCCGGTTGCGTGTGCGGATTGAGTTCCGAAAAGTCTCGCCACTTGGCCGCGACCAGCATCATCAGCTTCGACATTGGCACCTTTATCGCCAAAGCGCCGAACACACGGGTCAACATTGCGACATTTGTCGTTGGCGTGAACAAGTTTTTCCAAAGTACAAAAACAATCGCGCGCGTATACCGACCTTGGGATTTTCTTTTGCCAAAAGTGGTCTGACGTGTTGCTGAAAGAGTTTGTAAGTGGTAAGATTTTGAAAGTCGGCATCCGTATAATCGATCTGTACGTCGGTCAGGCCAAAGGTGCTGCAAACTTCCTCGATGGTGGGCATCCCCGTGGTTGGTTCTTGAGTCTGAGCGACCGGTGTACCCGCGTGACCGGCGGACTTTCTCGAAGAAGACTTTCTACTTTTTCTGCTCGAGCCGTAGTCGCTGTCCTCGCCCGCGCCTTCTCCCTGTTCCCCGGCGACGACAGCGCCGCCGCCAAAGTCGCTCTCCTGAAACAACAAGCCGAGTTAGACATTGGAGCCCCGGCCGATGATTTTGTTTATTTGTTTTTTTTTTTCTTCGTCATTTGAGCGCTTTCTCACATCTCCGGAATCGGATTTTTTCTTCTTCTTCTTCTTTTTGCCCTTTTTATCTTCGCTCCTGGCCTTGCGCTTCTTGCCCTTTTTCTTCTTGCGCTCCTCTGGCTCGTAATCATCGTCCTCCTCCTGTGTTGGCGTACAAACACAAGCGTTACAAACAGTTACGAGGCTGCTCGCTGTGCGCTACGCTTACCAATTTTTGAGATTCCTCCGCGTCGGAAGATCCGTCCACAGGAGCGCCGGCGGTGGCCGTCGCCGCGGCACTCTCTTCGGGGTCCTCTTCTCCTGACGAAAGAAAAATATTTCCCAACTCGAGTAATTTGTTTCCAAAGGCTGTGTACACGTTCGAGTTGAATATCTTCTGATATAAAGGAGGGGGAAAAAAAATCAAATTTTTCGCGACAATTCGCGCGAGTGCGCGGTGCCGCCATTTTCTTGGAAAGGGCGCACACGGATCGGGGCGCGCGGGCTTCGACGCTCCTCGCCGCCGATACTTTTCTTCGTCTCGGGGCGGGAGGGGGGGGGAGGCTCAGGGTCGGCGCATCGTCGATCCTCGGGGAGTTGGCCTCGATTTTCGACGGCAACGACAAACACCTTTTCGCGGTATTTTCGCGCGCGATCCAATCTCAACCGGCAATCGTTGGTTCGGAACGACGCGCGGACCTCTCTCTCCCTCTCTCGCCCCTCGCGAGGCCAGACGTTCGTCGAATCGAAACGAACAAATATTCCACCCGGTTGAAACTCGGCAATAACCATGAACTACGCTGTCCTTTGCAGTGCGGGAACGTCTCTCGTGTATCGGAGAAACCAATAAATTGTTGTTTCGGTGAACGCGAGTGCGGGCGGGCCAAAAAATCGTTTGTACACGCACGCATTATCGTTGCAATTTTGACACGGCAGCCATAGAAGCGCGAAGAAAAGATTTTTTTATAAAAAGTGTCGCGGCGCTTTGGCGACTCTCTCCCCTGGATTTTTGTTTGTTTTCTTCCGTTGTCGATTCCCGTGTAGTTTTCGCACGCGCTCGAGTGGGCTGCTTACCCGCGTAATTCTCCTCGACTTCCTCGTCGGACGCCGCCGCCGCCGCCGCCGTCGCCGCCATTCCTCGTATTTGGACTCGCGACTATAAAGGAGACCGCGCCGAGGCGTCAACCGTGTTTCGCGTCAAGGCAAAATGATTCGATTCGCCCTCACTCGAAAATATAATTGTCTGCGGGTAAAATAAGGTTGAAGAAAATGCAACGCGTAAGAAGGTGCGTTCGAGTCACGATACTGCTCGGCTCGCGCTACTGAGTGCTACTGAGCTTGGCCGGCGCGGCGGTGGCGGCGGCGTCTATCCCCCTCCTTGGATCACATCGCAGCAAGCGCTATGGACGCAATCCCGTGTACGCGCATGCGCACTTTCCACCAAAGCAACCTGCTCGAGCTTTTCTCCCGTTTCCCCGTGAAATATAAATTTCCTCTCCAAGTACGCTTACATACGAATACTCAAAATAACAAGACAAAAACATTTCCTTTTTCTCACAATTTGAAATACGAATATAATAGAGATTTTTATTCGAGGCGCTGATTTATACCGCGATACATTTGTCGCGAGCGAGTTTTCTTTGCGACTGTCGTTTCATTTTTTCACCTCTTACAGTAATATACTATATAAATATATATACGTATATACACATAGTCGTGTAGCGGTCGTGCGCGGAAACGGTTAAACTATGAAATGCGATAATATGAATATTCGGAGGATAATATACTCTCTTGAGAATAATATACTCTAGAATGATAGACTCGAATACCGCTAGACGCACTCCGACTCGAAAATGTCTTAAAAACCGGTAGCGTCCGCCCGGTCAGCCGTAATCGACGCTCAGGGCGCTCAGTCCTTTCTTCTTGATAGCTTCGGCGACTGCTCTCTCCAAAAAATCTTGCTCGCGGTCGCTCTCGTCCGTCGGATCCTCCGTCCAGGCTGTCGTGGTTGGGACTACGACGGGAAGCATGGATAAAGACGGCGAACCGAGCATCGGCAGGGGCGACAGCCCCGAGCGACGCGTCCCCTGTATAAGATCAAAGCGCGTCGCCCGAACGAGGCCCCGATCGCTTATAGCCGCGCTCACCGCGGTATCTTCCATGTCGTCAGCTACGCCCGTGCGTATGCCACGAAATTGCGAGGCTGCCGAGGCGGCGTGACCCGCCGTCCGGCAGGGATTCAGAATGGAATCCTCGACTATGCGATTAACGGCATTGTCCAGAAAACCTTTGGCCACTTGACAATTTTGCCAGAAGCGTAACTTTTCGCCGGCCAGTCTTTCCGCCTCGTCCACCAGGACTTGCTCCGGTTCTCTATCAGTCTCCTTGGAAGAAGAATAAGAATCGTTAGGAAAGTTTGTCGATGCGTAAGAGAAGAGATATTATTTACCGATGGATCGCAGCTACGACAGGGTCCGACGAGGTCGGTGCGTCGACGCTTGGCCGGAACAAGGGAACGTTCGTCGTTCTCGTCCGTGTCGGACTCTTCGACGTCGGTAGCCATCGAGCGTCCCCCCCACCCGTCCCGACACTGACGCGGTACCTCTCTCTCTCTCTCTCGTCGATGGCTATTCGTAACGTTGACGCGGGATATGCATGTCTCTGCGAGCGATTTTAATAATCCGCTTTCTCGGCCATCGTTATCGGCGATCGTGAGGTTCGTCGCGACGACGACGACGACCTCGACGACGACGTCGTCGCTCTCTTAGCAATCGATCGAGTTCTCGACGTTTGAGCTCGTATCGCTCGTCTCATCGCGACTAGACTCGCGGAACACGGTCCGTGCAAATGGCGCGCGCATACACGTTTCGAAGTGCGATTTCTGCTCTCGTGTCCGTGCGCTGATGTGGGATCGATCGCGCGACGATAATTTGCCTTTTCGCCCGACTCGTTGCTCCCTTCTCTCGGAATTGGCGTGCGCTTCGTGGCGCCGGGAGAGACGTTGACGGTGGTTTTCGGCGGCAACGGCGGCGGCGGAGGCGGCGGCGGCGGCGAGGAACAACGAACGAGTGTAAAAGGTGAGGGTTGCAAGATCGCGACGTGCGAACAATCCGAAAGCCCCAAGAGTCGCGGAACGTCAACGTCGCGGTTATGGCTGCTTGCGGCGAATACATAAAGAGTGAATTTCCAACGATAGACGACGATTTGTATCGATACGTCCAAGGTGAGTGAATCGAGTGACGCGTGGTTGCGTGATCCGCGCGGCATAGGTTATAACTCGCTCGAAGCGCAATGAAACAAGGGAGCCTCGTGTCTGACTCTCCTTTGACCGAAAGGTATCCTGGTTAGTTCGAGGGACGATTTTGAGGATGGGGACGAGGTGTACGAGGCCATTGGACAAGTCTTGCACGAGGTAGCTGACAAACCAGAACTCGAGGTTAGGTCTGTAAGAATATATATACTCGGGGAAGGGGGGGGGGGGGATTGCGCTTTCGCGAGAGGTGTAGCCGCCTAATATCACGGTCGTTCAATGTTCATCTCTCCGTTGGTTACTCTTAGAGCGATATGCGACAAACTATTGGAGATATCCAAGGGCGGCGGCGAAGACTCTCGCCGACGCCGGCGTCATCGTCGCGACGGCGGTCTTATGCCGGAGGTTGAAGAGCGTCGACGCAACGGAGAAAACAAGGTTCTGGAAGCTCCGGTACACCTAGCTTCCATGGCTGCTATCCTCGAGGATAACTGTCCGCCGACCAAGAGCATATGGCTGACCTGCAGGGACGACTCGACGGTGAGTAACCGCCCTATGTTATTTCTCTAGAAAGGAAAGAAAAAGGAAAGACAACCAAAAAAGTGAGTCGTTTCGCAGAAAGTCGATGCGAAGAAGTTGGAAAAGGCAGAGGCCAAGCTCCAACAGAAGCAGGAAAAACGAGTAGGCGAGTCGAGTGTAATGTCGGCGAGAGGCAACGTCGCGGCGATAGTCGCGGGAGAAACGGCCAGCGCCAGTCAGACTACCAGTAAAAAGGACAGCCGAATGGAGAACAGGGGCGGCGTCAACAAGAGTCAGGACGTAAGGATCGAGAATTTCGACGTGGCGTATGGCGACAGAGTGCTGCTGCAAGGCGCCGATCTTACCCTCGCATTCGGCAGAAGATACGGCCTCGTCGGAAGAAACGGTCTCGGCAAGACGACCCTCCTGCGAATGATAGCGAGGTGTGACGATTTCTCCCCATTCCCATTGGTAACCCAGACGAACGCCGCCGCCGCAGCCGCGGCTGCCATCACCCTCTATCTCTCGTCACATTTGTAGCAAACAACTGCGGATACCGTCGCACGTGAGGGTACTCCACGTGGAACAAGAAGTCGCGGGAGACGAAACATCGGCCCTTCAATCGGTCCTCGAGTGTGATCGCGAACGCAGCGCGATGCTCGTGCGGGAAGCCGAGCTTCAGGCGGTCATCGAGAAGGAGACTGGACGGGGAGGAGCGAGCGGCGACACGGTCGTCGACGAGGAGCTCAATCGATTGTACGAGGCGATGCAACTGGCCGAGGTCGACAAGGCACCCGCTCGGGCCAGTGCCATACTTTCCGGCCTCGGTTTTACCGTCGAGAGACAATCGTGGCCGACGAAATCCTTCTCCGGTGGGTGGCGAATGCGTCTCGCTCTGGCTCGCGCTCTCTTTTCGCGACCCGATCTTCTTCTTCTCGACGAGCCGACCAACATGCTCGACATAAAGGCCATTCTCTGGTTGGAAAAGTATCTTCGCTCGTGGCCAACGACTCTCCTCGTTGTGTCTCACGATCGAAACTTTTTGGACACTGTACGTTAGACGCTGCGTCGAGGGTCCGACCCGGTCCGCCTCGACCTATACTCCTTTCCTCCTGTTTCAGGTACCCACCGATATACTCTATCTCAAGGGACAAAAGATCGAGGCTTATCGAGGCAATTACGAGCAATTCGAAAAGACGAGGGGCGAACGCGAGCGAAACGCTCAACGCGAGTGGGAGGCTCAACAGGCCAAGAGGGCTCACGTTCAAGAGTTTATCGATCGTTTCCGTTACAACGCGAATCGAGCCTCCAGCGTGCAGAGTAAAATCAAGATGTTGGAAAAATTGTGAGTAAAAATAGTCGAGAGTAGCCGCGCCAACCCGAGCCCCGCCCTCATTTTGGTAAGGCTTTAACGTTGAATTTCAAGGCCCGAACTGAAACCTATGGAAAAAGAGGCCGAGGTGACTCTACGTTTTCCGGACGTGATGCCCCTCAGTCCGCCGATACTTCAATTGAACGAGGTGTCGTTCCGCTACGAGGGAGCCAAGGACGAGCCGCCCTCGTACATATTTACCGATGTAAATTTGACCGCGGCTCTCGAATCACGAATCTGCATAGTCGGTGAAAACGGTGCTGGCAAAACGACTCTATTGAAAATAATAACGGGAGCTTTGAGTCCTACCCGGGGCACCGTGCACGCTCATCGAAATCTCAAGATTGGTTACTTCAGTCAGCATCACGTCGATCAGCTCGACATGAGAGTCTGCCCGGTCGAACTGATACAGGCGCACTTTCCAGGTATGCCAGCAACGCGACAACGAGACGAACCAAGAGAAACTTAACGATGTTATATTGCACAAACTTGCAGGAAAACCGATCGAGGAATACAGGCGAATGCTCGGAAGTTTCGGAGTTACCGGTGATTTGGCCTTGCAAAATATAGATTCGCTATCGGGGGGACAAAAGTCGCGAGTCGCCTTTGCTCTCATGTGCGCGGCGATGCCTAACTTTTTGGTACTCGACGAGCCGACCAATCATCTTGACATTGAATCGATCGAGGCTCTCGGCAAAGCCCTCAACACTTGTCAGGTTAGACAAGAGGGCGACCCATGTTTATCTTCCATATTCCAATTGATGATTATTTATCGGCGCGCTTGTTTTTTTTTTTTTTTCAACAGGCGGGCGTCATACTGGTGTCTCACGACGAGCGACTCATACGACTCGTTTGCAAAGAGCTCTGGGTGTGCGGGGGTGGCTCGGTACGTTGCATCGAGGGTGGTTTCGACGAGTATCGCAAGATCATCGAGAAGGAACTCGAGGCGTGAGACTTTTCTAACGCGCCTTTTTTTAAAACTTTTCTCCTTGAAAAAGCAACATTTTATATTCAATTGTCATTTGAACGCGGACCGTGCGCGACCTGCCCAAGAACGCCCCCTCCCACGACCCCCCTCTTCCGCCGGTCTCTCGTCGTGCTCCAACGGGCGAATCTAATTTAATAAAGCTGCAATTGTTACATCAATCGTTGAGGTATTTTTTTTTCTTCCATCGACATTGTTTCGTTGGTGACAGTCGCGTACTACGCGACAGGCTTATTATTCAGCTATTATTTATACAGCGGATAAACTTTAAGCGTATACGATCGTACGAAGGATTCATCCTTCCTCGCCGGATATTGGCCGGATATTGGCCCCCTTGTATCTCTGGACGCTTCGTCAAAGTCGAGAGAAATTTGTCGACTCCTCCCTGTCCCGCCCCCACTCCTCCCCTCCAATCTCGTTACGAACACACGCGCGGACTTTTACCGGCAAGTTTGTTGGCTGAAACGAAAAGATGATTGACGTTTAGAGGAAGCGCCGAAAATCTTGTCGCGTTCTCGATGAATCTATCAATGGAACAAACTCTGGCGGTAATTTTCTCCTCGTTTACCGCGGTTGCTCATTTTATTTCCGTATAGTTTCTTTCGGGCGCGCGCGCGCGCGCGAACAAGGATGAGAGGACGAGAGCGAGAGAAAGAGAGAGAGAGAGAGAGAAAGAGGGAGGAGAGAGCGCAGCACTTTGAGACTTAATTTTCAAGAGGCCGATGACGCTGCCGCGACGCTTCGCCACTGTTTAGCAGCAGTAGCCCCCCGGACGAATCGTTCGAGCGGAGCATCGTACCGGGGGCAGAGCTCGGAGGTGGACCCGGGGCTTGTTGCTTAGCGGCTGTAATTTTCCCAAATATCAATTCTTCTTTAACTTTGGCTTGTATACGTCTGATCGATCGACGTGCACGCCTGTCATACACTTTTTTCCTCTTCTCCGAACAGCTAAGGGAGGAGAGGAAAAGAAACGTACCGACGCAGCGCGTACGTGATTCACCGCATTCACCGTGCATAAAACATTCCGGAGGGAAAAAAAGATAGAAAAACAAAGAAGAAGCGTGAGATAAAGGAAGAAAAATAGGAGGACGCGATCGTTCCAGGGGTGGAAAGAAGAAGAAGAAGAAGAAGAAGCATGCATGCGCTGCATGGCCGCGCGCACATCGTCATGCTCTAGGGGGAAGGCTGTCTCACCGTTTTTGCTATTGTAGACTTTGGGAAATCCTCGAAACGGCGACGGATTCGGAAAATTCACGATGGAATGAAACTTGTCGGCGAATCTGAGTTCAAGATCGAGATTGGCGAGTGTCGGTGGGCCGTTTCGCACGAGAATCGAGGGTGCGTTGGCCGAGGCGAGCCTCGTAGGTGGCGTGGGTGGCGGCGGCGGTGGTGGTGCGAGTCTCTGATGCATCGACGTAGAGCGATACGGCGGCGGAGGAGGAGGTGGCGGCATACTCGGAGCGGTAACAACTGCGAGTCTCGAGGGAGGCGGCGGTGGCGGCGGAGGCGCGAGCCTCGTGGCGGGTGGCGGTGGAGCTTCGCGCGGTATTCTCGAGATCGGCGGCGAGGGTGGCCGGGCGATCGGAGGCCTCAGAGCCCGGTTGATCCCGACGGGTCGGTGCTGCGCCGCAGCCACCGTTTCGTTGAGACAATCCTGGGACTGGTGGAGGGAGGAAGGTGTCGCGTGAGCAAGCACCGGCGGTGAGCGCGGCAGACGCATGCTTTGCGCTCGCGAGACGCTAGCCGCTCCACCTATGAGGTTCAACTTTTTCGGCGGCGGCGATGGTTTTTGGATGGCGTGGCCGAACGACGACGACGCCGGAGGAGGCGGAGGCTTCGGCGCGAGGGTTGGCTTGCCGAAACTCTTGGGTACGTGCGGCTGCTCCGGGCTCGTCTCGCTTGACGGTTTTTGCGTAGCGGGGGGCGGTATCGGAGGCGGACCTCTCTTGACGCTCGGCGTCCCTGTCGCGGACTCCTGTTCGGCTGCGTTGTTTCTCAATCCTGTGGCTTTCAGCTTGGGCATACCGGCCGAAAACAAACCGCCCAAGTTGGGTCCACCGCCTGCCGGGCGTCCCGACGTTGCACAGCCGCTGCCGCCGCTGCCACCGACGTCGCGCACCTTTCCTGAAAGTATCGGTCGATAATAGTCGGCTATTACACTCGAGTACACTCGAGACGAACCTACCGGCTATCGCCGGAGCGCTCTTGTCCACCGTCACGGTCTTCCTAAGAGTCGCCCCTGCTCTGATGGATTTGAGAAGTTGGCCTCTGTCGTCCGGTTGCGCACTGCCGCTCGGAGGGACCCCCAAGCTCGGAGGCGGAGGTGGAGGTGGAGCAGCTGGCATCTCGTCCAAAAAGCACCTTAACCCGGCGACGAACAGTTGGAGATATTCGAGCTAGCGATAAATTTTCACGGCAAATGACGCGTCACCGAGCGTGGTGAATACGCCAAGGTTCGACGATGAGACTAGTCGCGTTCACCTTCGTTTTCCCAACTTCCTTTTTTCACGTTACTTTAAATAAGGAAATATTGGCAAATTCGTTGTTGGGGAGATTCCAAGCGGGAGGGCAAAGTTTGTTCCTCTCAAGGGGCGCGCTTAGTCGTCGCGTTGATCGACTTTGCACGGACTGCGGAGGGGACCGGGAAGGGACGTACGTGGGTAGACAGCTGAGGCGAACCAGCGCGGAGCCACGATCGCGATCAACGCCATCTCTGGGCGGACGAAAGCCGCAAATCGAAATGATAAAATAGGCTATGAAAATGCAGCGCGTAAATATATAGAGTGAATACGTAAAAAATGGCGGTACCCTCGGCTTCCCTGTCAACAAGAAACAAGAAACATTTCCTCGGAGTACCGGCTCCTCTGGGTTACGTGGCTGGTGTCGGCAGAGGGTAATTCGTCTTTGTTAAAAGTCGCTAAAGAGCCGCGCGCGAGTGGAAGGCTACTCGCGCGCGCGCCTAACCTCCTTGTCTCTATTGTTGATGTTGCGCGTTGTGCAACGAGAGGTATAAAACCGGCCCGATTATTGCAGAGCAACCGGATTCACAACGCGCTCCGATATCGGTCCAGCCCGCGATGCCAACGACGTATCGTGAGTACGCGCGCGCGCGCGCGCCGACGATCACGTATCGTTAAATATACCCATATATCTCGTTTGAGGTTTGCAGAGACGACAGACACGCTCCGCCGACGAAGCGAGCCAAAAAAAAGGAGGAGGAGGAGGAGGACGAAGAAGATCTCAACGACTCGAATTACGATGAATTTTCCGGATACGGCGGATCCCTCTTCAGCAAGGTAGATCCGGTAAGGAGGCACAAAGCGCGATGTACGATTAACCGGGGCATAATTGTACGCAGGATCCGTACGACAAGGACGACGAGGAAGCCGACGCGATCTACGAGGCGATAGACAAGAGAATGGACGAAAAGCGCAAAGAATACAGGGAAAAACGTTTGAGGGAGGAGTTGGAGCGATATCGTCAGGAGCGACCCAAGATTCAGCAACAATTTTCCGATTTGAAGAGAGAATTGGTAAACGTGACGGAGGACGATTGGAAAAACGTGCCTGAAGTGGGCGACGCCAGAAATCGAAAGCAACGAAATCCACGCGCCGAAAAGTTTACTCCGCTGCCTGATTCGGTATTGGCGCGAAATTTGGGTGGCGACACGACAACAAGCCTGGACGCCGCGTCGAGTGGCTTGACTTCGACGATGGCGGGTTGCGCGACGCCGGGTATGCTGACACCCACCGGTGATCTCGATCTTCGCAAAATAGGCCAAGCGAGAAACACTCTGATGAACGTAAAGCTGAATCAGGTATCGGATTCCGTTGAGGGACAAACGGTCGTCGATCCCAAGGGTTACCTGACGGATCTTCAGAGCATGATACCGACTTACGGCGGTGACATAAAGTAAGTAGAGAGGCTTGTGCCTTCTCGCCGCCGACGCCGCGGCAAAGACGGGAATTAACGCGCGCGTGTCTGTGTTGCAGCGACATAAAGAAGGCTCGGCTGCTCCTCAAGTCTGTGCGGGAAACAAATCCGAATCATCCTCCCGCTTGGATAGCCTCGGCTCGTCTCGAGGAGGTTACCGGCAAGGTACAGGCAGCGCGAAATCTCATAATGAAGGGTTGCGAGGTAAATCCGAGTTCGGAGGATCTCTGGCTCGAGGCCGCGCGGCTTCAACCGCCCGACACCGCCAAAGCGGTGATCGCCCAGTCGGTCAGGCACATACCGACCTCGGTGAGAATATGGATAAAAGCGGCCGATCTCGAGACCGAGACAAAGGCCAAGAGGCGAGTGTACAGAAAGGCCCTCGAGCACATACCAAATTCTGTGAGACTGTGGAAAGCGGCGGTCGAGCTCGAGGAGCCTGAGGACGCGCGAATTCTTTTGAGTCGTGCGGTCGAGTGTTGCCCGACGAGCGTCGATCTCTGGCTCGCTCTCGCTCGACTCGAGACTTACGACAACGCCCGCAAGGTGCTCAACAAAGCGAGGGAAAACATTCCGACCGATCGACAGATATGGACAACCGCGGCGAAACTCGAGGAGGCCAACGGCAACAAGCACATGGTCGAGAAGATAATCGATCGTGCGATATCCTCGCTGAGTGCCAACGGTGTAGAGATTAATCGGGAACACTGGTTCAAGGAGGCGATCGAAGCCGAAAAGGCCGGCGCTGTTCACTCTTGTCAGGTTATCGTCAAGGCGATTATCGGTTTCGGGGTCGAGGAGGAGGATCGCAAACACACCTGGATGGAGGACGCCGAGAGCGTGAGTTTTCTTTCTTCAGCCCGAATTTTGTTCGATGTGTGGATAATTATTATCGAAAAAAGTAATGAAAACAAAGAATTGTTTTGATCATGCGGCGTCGCACAGTGCGCTCAGCAAGGAGCCTTGGAATGCGCCAGAGCCGTCTACGCCTTTGCCCTTACCGCTTTTCCGAGTAAAAAATCAATTTGGCTTCGAGCGGCATATTTCGAGAAGACTCACGGTAGTCGAGAATCCCTGGAGGCTCTGCTGCAGAGAGCCGTCGCTCATTGTCCCAAGAGCGAGGTACTCTGGCTGATGGGAGCTAAATCGAAATGGTTGGCGGTGAGATGCGTTTTATTTTATTCCCCTAACCCACTAGTCTCTTACGTTTTTCGAGCTTGGCTTTTCTTCGCGATCGACAGGGCGACGTTCCAGCCGCCCGAGGAATCCTCTCGCTGGCCTTTCAGGCTAATCCAAACTCCGAGGAGATCTGGCTCGCGGCCGTTAAACTCGAGTCGGAAAATTCCGAGTACGAGAGAGCGCGACGTTTGTTGGCGAAAGCCCGAGCATCCGCCCCGACTCCCAGGGTCATGATGAAGAGCGCCAAGCTCGAGTGGGCTCTCAACGATCTCCGAGCGGCCCTTGGACTTCTCGCCGAGGCGATCGAGGCTTTCGAGGATTTTCCAAAATTGTGGCTGATGAAGGGTACGATAGAGGAGCAGATGGGCGATCTCGACGGTGCTCTCGATACGTACAATAGAGCGGTAACGATTACGGCTACTACTACTGCTACTTTATCCCTCTCCCCCGCCACCCGTATGATATCGCACTGGAAAAGAAAATAAATAAATAACAAGAGAGACGCGTACTTGCACACAGATTAAAAAGTGCCCGACGTCCGTACCGCTGTGGAGACTGTTGGCCAGTCTCGAGCACAGAAAGAATCAAGTTACCAGGGCTCGCTCGGTCCTGGAGAAGGCGCGTCTGCGAAATCCAAAAAATGCCCAACTCTGGCTCGAGGCGATACGAAACGAGTCGAGGCAGGGTGGTGTACGTGACATGGCCAATACTCTGATGGCAAAGGCGCTTCAGGAGTGTCCGAGCTCGGGTCTCTTGTGGGCCGAGGCCATCTTCATGGAACCCCGTCCCCAGCGGAAAACCAAGAGCGTCGACGCCCTCAAGAAATGCGAACACGATCCGCACGTACTTCTCGCCGTATCCAAGTAATTCTATCGCACACGCGAGCCTCCGCCTACTCAATTTTCAACCGTCAACGATAAAACTCTTCTTTTCAGGCTTTTTTGGTGCGAGCACAAAATCTCCAAATGCCGAGACTGGTTCAACAGGACCGTAAAAATAGATCCCGATCTCGGTGACGCGTGGGCCTACTTTTACAAGTTTGAACTTATCAACGGGAGCGAGGAGCAGCGAGAAGACGTCAAGAGGAGATGCGTCGCGGCCGAACCTCATCACGGCGAGCACTGGTGCAAAGTCTCCAAGGACATTGCCAATTGGTGTCTGAGCATCGATCAGATACTCGTCGCGGTCGCCAAAGATTTGCCCATTCCCATATAAAACGAGACCACATTGTACATTCTATCGTTTGCATACATAAACGTATAAACTTTTTTCATTTGTTTGTTTTTTTTTGCCTCAACCCATCTTTTACTTTGAAGAGCTCGAAATTTCGTAGAGTTTGAAAAGTTGGCGGGTGATGGCCGCCGGTGTCGCCACCGTACGGCGCCATCGCGCGGCAACCGTGTGTATCGATCATTCGTGAGGACCGCGAGCCGAGTTCAGATCGCACCAGAGTTTCTCCACCTTTGTCGCAGAGTTCCCCCCGTTGGCTAGTCGTCGTTGCCCGATTATATTCCAACGAGAGTTGTACGGGACTCGTCGTCGTCCTCCTCCTCCTCCTTCTCCTCGTCGTCGTCGTCACCAGCACCCGATAAGCGTGCGGCGAACGATTAATAATCGTGTCGATCCTCATTTTCGGATAGTGTTTTTTTTTTCTTTCGCCAAGAAGAAGCGCAAAACGTGAAAATTCGTGTAGTGTATCGAGAGCTCGAGCAAGCAAGAGAGAGAGAGAGAGAGAGAGTGAACCGAGGGATCGCGCGCGCGGTGTGTTTTCGGTAAGTCGCCTCCGATTTTTTTTATCAATGGCAGCGCGGCGCTTTAGCCAGCATCGTTGCCGCGAAGAACACGCAAGATTCATTCGTAAACTCGCCGTCTCGTTACGACAATGAAGATAATAAAATTCAATTACACATATCTATATACAAAAGGGGATTCCCTCTCCGCGCTGAAAGGTCGATGACGACGGCGAGGTGTATGGTCGGGAGCGAGAGCAGTCTAGGGCAAACAAAGACAGACGAGACGAAATTTGCACAACGGCCATTCCGTGGCATAGGTAACGAACGCGCGAGCCAATATTTCTCGTGTGGTTTTCATCGTCCATCGCGCAACATTGGCCGTATGTCCGTCAAAATTAAAGGGAATATGAAAGAAAAAAAAAACGACGCGGCTTACCTAGCCGGAAGAATGGCCACAAGACGCGCAAAGGATAATCGAGAGCGAGAGAGAGAGAGAGAGATCGGTCGAGCGGGTTCTGTCCGCGCGTCACCGCTAGCGTCTATTATTTTGACGCGTCTTTCGAGAAACGTCGAAAAAAAGTTTGGACCGAAGAGGGGGGGGGGGGGGGCAGGCAGAGGGTTCGTTGGCGAATAAGAGCGCGCGTTATCGCTCGCGTTGCAGTACCGCGCGATAACACCCTCGAGTATCGCGGAAGAAAGCGCGGTCGGCCGCAAACGAGCAACAAGTTTATCCCGTGATTCACGATCAAACGTCCCCTCCTCGCGGATTTCAAGACAGGGGAAGGGACGATTCGGCAAAAAATTCAAATTCGCACTTTCGACATTATTCGTATACTCGCGCGTTCAACGTTCGCGAATTTGTTTTCTCGCTTTGCTCCACGTTTTTACGATTCCCTTTTCGAGGCCCGCATAATAACGATAGTAACGAGAGTGATAATATTTTTCTCGGATCGCGCGACTTTCCTGGCCAAATATGTACGAGAGAGAGAGAGAGAGAGAAAGAGAGAGTGACGTCACGCGAGTGACCGCGGTCGAGACCGCCCACCTCGCTCGATCGGTCGCCGCGTACTCGCGCGGCATATTTTGGCTCGTTGAAGAGGCGCGAACCCGCTTCCCGATCGCTATCCTCCCTTGATATACCGCCGCTGCTAATGACTAATAGTGACGCAACAATGGTTTCTCTTTGTTTTTTCGTCAGGTGGTCCTCCGCGAGCCCGCGATGGTCGACTACTACGTGATCCTCGAGATCACTCGCACCGCGACGACGGCCGATATTAAAAAAGCGTGAGTTTGTTTGGGCACGTGAACGCCGTTTCGCCATTTCGAGGTAACGGAAGAAAAAAACATTTTTTTTTTCATTGTTGGTTTTCGTGCTTGCAGGTACAGAAAGTTGGCCCTGAGATGGCATCCCGACAAGAATCCGGACAATCTGGAAGAGTCCAACAAAAAATTCAAAGAAATATCCGAGGCGTACGAGGTTCTCATCGATGGTGAGTTTTTATTCTCCCGTTAGACGGACAAAGATGATCGTTAAATTTACGGAGCATCCGCGACGAAAAGCGTCTGGCTAACGATGAAAATTTCAACATTTTGTTGCCGGATCGTTGATGAAAAAAAAAACAAAACAAAACAAAAACAAAAATATGACGCCCCGTCCAGACGCTAGAAGAAGAACGTACGACGAGAAATATTTCCGAAAGACGATCGGAACGGAACGTGCAGGATTCCCCTCTCGGAGTTGCTTCGAATCACCCTTTGAGCGATTTTTCGGTACCGCGCGATCATATCCGTGTGACTCGTTTGTTTGTTTCTTCCCAACTTGTCGCATTGATATTTCTCCCCGTTTGTCTCAAACGCCCCCGCTCCCCGCGCACGATGCACGTACATAATGAGTCTGATCGCGGGAGATCCTCGCTTCCACCGGAGAATTGGCGAAAAAAAAAAACAAAATTAATGGCTCGTGTCTATCTGTGTGTTGCGTAGAAAAGAAACGGCGAGTGTACGACCAGTATGGAAAGGAGGGTCTTCAAATACCCGGCAGCAAGCGCAGACACGAGGACGACTTTGAGCCGCACATGCGACAGTGGTTCGTCTTTCGTGATCCCGAGGATGTATTCAGAGAATTCTTCGGCGCTTCGCCGTTCAACGATCTCTTTGACGGTAAGACATCCGCTCCGTCTCGACGACATCTGCATTTCTCTCCAACCTGCTCCGCATACAGACACATGTGAATTTGTTCGTGTTTGTCCAGTGTTGAACGGTGGTGGTGGTGGGGGCGGCGGAAGACGCAGCGCGAACCACAGACACGGTCAGCCGAGGCACCACTCGCAGAGTTTGAGCCCGTTCGGACCGGTCGATCTCTTCTCGCCGTTCGACACGTTGTTCGGCGGTGGAATGGGCATGGGTATGGGTATGGGTATGGGAATGGGCATGGGAATGGGAATGGGAATGAACATGGGCGGCGCCGAGGTCACGTCGAGTTTCGGTACCATGAACTTTGACGGTCAGGGCCTCAATATGAAAAGGACGAGTACATCGACGAGATTCGTAAATGGAAAAAAACTGACCACGCAAACGTGAGTCGCTGAACCATTCGTCGGGCGCACACCCCCTTTTTTCGTCTCTCGGCTCTCGCTTATGTATCTCTGACGTTTTGCAGAATCTCCGAGGGCAACAAAGAGACGGTCATGTTTTACGAAAACGACGTTCTCAAATCCAAGACGGTCAACGGGGTGCCGCAGTCTCTGCTCACGTATAGTTAAATCCATATTATCCTATGAATTAATAATCCCCGCTTGTCCGATTTGTTTTCATCCGTCGAAAAACAATCGTTGCTTTCGAGCATGGATCGATCGCGATACCATTTTTGTTTATACGGCAAAAAAAAAAAAAAACGCTCCCGGCATCGACTCGTCGCAAAGGAGAAAAAAACCATCGTTCGGCGATCCGTTGTCGATCTCCCCATTAACGAATCGAGAGCTTGCGCGCGTACTAACACAGGATAATTGGGCAAAAGGGAGAAAGCGAAGAATGGACACGGGCCAACTCACCGAGCGCTTTTCCGTAAATTTTCTTTTTTCTTTTTTTTTTCGTCAGGTTAAACGAAGCTTCGACGAGTCGCCCTGCGAGTCACGAAAGAATCAACGACGCCGGAACAACGGGTAGCCACGCTCCGAAAGCGCAGCACAGCGATTACCTTAGCAGAATCAAGTCGAATCATCATCACCACCATCACCACCATCATCATCCGCACACGAGTACCAAGCACGAGAAAACAAAGCGAAAGTAATATCCTCCCCCGACCGACGAGCATCCACCCTTTCCTTCTTTTTGTTTTCTTCCTTCGTCCGAAGCCTTGGATCTTTTCCCTCCGAAGACTCGTTCTTTTCCCTCCCTCTCTCTCTGTCTTTTGCCCCAGTCGCGCACGCGAATCACGTCGAACCGACAAGCCGAGAGCTGACACGTTTGGATCGTAATATATATTTTCTCGACTTTTATGCGAATCTGATTGGCGAAAAATAAATGTTAAAATCATCGAAGGAAATTAGCATTTCTACTCAATGCGATCGCCGCGTAATTGATTTTTTTTGTCAATTACTTTCTTTTTTTTCCTGCTTTTCCAATGTCGAAAGGTTGCTTCGACCAACGATGGTGCGACGGAGGCGGCACCTTTTTGTCTCCTCTTTGCGTAACGTATTCTCGTGAATGGGACCGGAGACGAGATTTCGAAGAGTTCTCGTGAATATTTAATAAATAATCGTCTCTTAAACACGGGTGTAGAGTGATCGGGCCGATTCACCAAGCCAAAATACACACGATAATTCGAACTTGAGGATAAAAAGAATATTAAAAAAAAAAAATGCTCGTACGCTATTATAAATTCCATACAATAATGAATCGACAGCTACGCGATTCCAACTACCATCCGCGCATACTTTGACTCACATTCAACGTAGATATTTAAGTACGACTTTGCGAGGTACGGCGTGGTAGGGATGATGATGATGATGATTATGATAATGATAATAATAAATAATACAACCAATAATCGCTGTAATATTAAAACATAAGGGACGCGCGCGTGTCAGCCAGCGCTTTGTCAAATTTCCGGTGTATTTGTTTTATATCGAATCGACGTGTTGCGATTTTATTTTCTCGGCGAAAAAGCGCATAACCGATTACACGATTCGCAAAGATTGAATTTCCTTACTTTTTTTTCGTTCATTTTATCCGAAAGCAATACGTACCTCGCGTGTTATTCTCGTCGAGCGACACAGTCCCCCCTTTCTCCGGGTGGTTACAATCCTCCGTTCTTCTCGTAGCACAATTTTCGTTTCCTCTTAATTATCGATTAACTCGCGTATCTGTATATAACGATAAGAACAATAGACGTATAAGCTTTAAACAAATACAATATTAAAATTCATTCCTCTGCATTTTTTTGTCTTGCCGCCGTTACCTTGCCCTCTGCTATTTGGAAAAATATAACGCGCGCGAGGGCACGGGGTTTGAATAAATAAAAGGGTGTCTTTTTTTTAAATTATTTATTCAAATTGACGAAAATGCTCGGTGCGTAAACTCTTTGGTAAAATACTCTTTTCTCTCTCTCTCTCTCTCTCACCTTCCTGCCGATTGTCGGAGAGAGATAAAGCAATTCCATTGTGCGCGCGCGCGTGCGTTGTAATTCTCCAAAAACGAAGCAGGCAACTATTTTTTGCCGATAGAAGCGACGAGCGCGTTGACTTTGTCAACGTAACGTTTCTTGGCGTCTTGCTCCAAAGTTCCCTTGATTCCGTTCCACGCGTCCCATTTGGCTTTTCCCTTGAGGTCAAAGATTCCCGGGCGATCTGAGGATAAACGAGAATGGTGCGCGGTAGATGGAAAGATCGCGTGGCGATCGGCAATGGAAATTTGAAAATTACTACCGGTGTTACAGTCGCCTACGGTCGCTTGTTTGTACAGCGCGTAAATATCCAATAGATCCGCGTCCGAGGGAGTACTCGCGAGTTCCTTGACATCCTGGGCGGCTTTCGCGAATTCCTGAAAGACCGGCAGATAAAAAGTAAATACGTGGCAAATATATATTGGCGCGATGGAGCTTCGCGCGACGCCCCCCGCCGATGTACGCTGGTATCGACGCGCTTCGCGGGGGAACAAGCCCCCCCCCCCCTCTCTACGGGTGCAAGATAACGCGATGGGAGAGAGGGAGTTGGATCGACTCACCTCGTCCAGCGACATGATGATTCCTGAAATTCGAGTTTGTGCGAAAGAAGAAAGTGTCTCTCCCTCGGTGTCGTTGGAAAGCGAGTAAACAAGTGCACAAGGGAGGATGAGCGGCGGTACGCAACTGCCGCAGTTCACCGTGGCGCTCGGCGGGCGGCCAACGCGGCGCGAAGAGAGGGGATATCGGCGCGGAAGGCGATGCGCGAGTTTGCGGCTGCGGAGAAAACAACAGAGAGGGAAGAAAAAAAGGATCGAGAGAGATGCACACGCGAATATACACCGCTGCTCGAGTGCCGCGACGATTCGAAAGAGCAGCGTTGCCCATTTCGATGAATAAAAAATGCAAATTCAAGGACAAATTCGAAGCTCGCGCGCCAACGGTAAATTGTGATTCACGCGGCGTATTGACGTCGTATTGAGCGCGCGAACGCTGCGATTATACGACGTGAAAGTACGACACGCGGTAGTTTAAAACGCGAGGTGAAATTCCAAAGTAATGCGTCCAGCCGTATGAGAGAGGAAGCGGGGTTACGACGCGCAGCGGGGAAAAAAGAAAATGAAATTTCGTCGAGCCGCGCTCTCTTTCCGTAAAAATGCTCAAAGTCGCTGTATTCTTTTCTTGGAAGGATTCGCCGAGTCGCTATGCGACAAGGTGTATAAAAATTGAATCATTTGTATTTGGCGACAAGAGCATTGGCGCAGGAGACGTAAGCTCGTTTGGCGGCGTCTCTCGACATTCCCTTCTTTCCGTCCCACTCGTTCCACTTTGCTCGTCCTTTGGGATCGAGCATACCCGGTTTCGCTAACGGAGAAAACAAATTTGTAGCCCCGCGTTGAAAATAAAACGGGATATATCGGCTATAAAGGGCAAAAAACGGCTTTCTCGTCTGCTCTCACCGGTATTGACGTCACCGAGGCTCGCTTGCTTGAACAGCGCGTAGAGTTCCAAAAGTTCCCCGTCCGTGGGACGTTTCGTCAGATTTTGCACCGCCGCAGCGGCCGCATCGAAATCCTGCCAAAACACGATACCTTCGTTATTTTCTCCTCTCGCCTTTCCCCCGATATACGCGTGAAAATACGATAGAAAAACACGTTAGAAATGGTTTTCCCGTTGGCGCGAGCGCTTACTTGATCGAGCGTCATAACGATGTAGCGATATCGGTCTCGGAGTACGTGAAGCGGATTTGCAGAGTTGCGAACAAGGACTGTCATCGGCGCATTTGATATCGCGATAATGACTGGTCGAGACGAGACAAAAAAGTGAGCAAACTCCACGAGAGAGATATGCGGGTGGGGGAGGTGCGAGGAATCGCGCGTTATGACGTGACAAAGGTTGCCCTTTGCCCCCGGCGACCGGTCACGCGTTACGAGGCCTCGCAATCGTCCCCTCCACCCGAGAAACTCCTGTAGCGAAGAAATAAAAAAAAACCACAACTTGCCGGACTACGAAAGATGCGTGTATCCTAGAGATAAGATACTGTACGGATACTCGAAGATAATCGCTCGAGTCGCGACAGTACGATAATTCGGCTGGTCCGCTCGGACGGGCCTTTCTTCGAAACGCACCGCGGCAAACGGGCGCTTCCTGGAGATCCAACGCGCTGGGCCGTGGTACGTACCTTTCAATCGTATACGGTATTTGCGAATACATAGATGGGGAAGAAAGGGCTCGGGGGGGGGGAGTGCATCTGCGAGATTCCTCGAAGAGAGACGTAACGGCGGGCGGTACGATGTGCTCGGCAAGCGATGAGGGAGCAATTTGCTCGCGCAAGGCCGTACCGCGAGACGTTGCGCCCAGTTCCATCCACGGAGAGAGAGAGAGAGAGAGAGAGAGAGAGAGAGAGAGAGGCAGCACCACGGGCGCGTGGTGCCGCGCTCTAGCGGCCGAGACGACTCGCGGTGCTCGCCGCGCGGGGCGGCACTCGCGTGAGCGCCGTCGTCGCGCACTAATCGATCTTCGTCCGATCGCTTCGACAAATTGTTGTATATTGAAGTTTGACAGGGTCTTGGGGCAACTTCGAAATAATAGTCAATACGCGAGAGATACAAGGAGTAGATGAATTCGTCGAAAGTTAGAGAGCAACGGAGAAGCGTTTGGTCGAAAAATCGTGGCGCGACAGCAGCCGTGCGCGAGTGTCGCAGCAGGCGAAAAATCGCGTGGTACGGTAAATCTAAAGAAGGCGCGATCACGAAAGAGCGGGAAAGTGAGACAAAAATTGAAACGTCGTTTGGTGCGAGATGAGGTTGTCGCGTCGTACGGGATAGGAAAGATCCGAGTAACGCAGATTGAAGGAATGTCGGAGGAATCGGGTGGTAATCGGCGCGATGGTGGCCAAGGGGACAAGGTCACAATTGGGGAGGACATCGATATCCTCTCATCGGACGATTCGAGGTTTGAGAGACCAACGACGATCGACAGTCTCGCGTTGAAGAGAGCGAGATTGCCGTTACAGCTGGTGCCGATCGATCTGGAGGATTCTCCCGACCTCGCAACGAGACGTCCGAGTCTCGAGGTACAACGACGCGTATTCGGAGCGCGTCGGCTTCGGTTTTTCCATTTGTCAGGACACGCGTAAATGCCGCTATTTTTCCATCATCGTTAAAATAAGGGTCGATAATGTTTGTGCGCGCAGGTGTGCGGAGGGCCGACGGAACGGAGGAGCCGGGGCCGATCGAAGACTCGCCACGGGAGATCGGCGACGGCCGAGCGAGTCGAACGAGCGATTCTCGATCGAGTCAGTGCTCGGAAAAGTGGCTCCGAATCCCGGCAAAACTCGATGGAGAGGCGAAGAAAGGCGAGAGCGGATCGTCGAGAGAGATACGACGATGTTGGACCGCCGGCATCGAGCAGCGCCCCTGCCGAGGCGGACGACGAGCAAGATGAGGACTACGACGATGTGGGTCCGCCGCTGCTGCTGCTCGTGAACAACGACGAGCGTGGGATTTACGACGACGTTGGCGATCCGGTGAGCGGGCGAGACGATCGCTCGGCTACTACCGACAACGACTATTCCTCGATAGACGAGGACGAAACGTACGACGATGTCGGACGACCGGAGACGAGTGACGAGCGCGTCAACAGTATTTACGGGGGCTCGGAATTCGACTCGGATCTCTCGGGTATCGGCTCGCCGCGGCACGGGAGGAACGACCGCGTCGCTCCCGCTTTTTCCGCTTCTCTCACACGGTACTCGCATCTGCCCCCAACCACCACCTCGTCACTCGAGTCTGACGATTGTTCACGTTTTTCCAGCTGGAGAAACGCTGATTCGGGTGATTCGAAGAACGGGAAGAGGCTGCCCGGCCGAGCGGTACGAACCGAGCGACGCAGATCGAGGGTTTTCCGGAAGAATCGACCGAGCGGTACGTTGCCTCGAGGCCCTGATACCGGTAAGTCGGATCCACCGTTCCCTATAAACACGAACGTACACGCCCGTATACTCGGAGGAACTCGGCTGACTCTCCCCCTTCCGCTCCCGACTGCCCTCGCTCGAGGTGCGGGTAGAGAGAGAGAGAGAGAGAGAGAGAAAGAGAGAGGCGTGAGCGAGCGAGCGAGCGCGAGGTGAAAGCGCACCGCGGCCGCAGTCACGGGCGAGACGCGCGGCGAGAAACGGCGGGCAGGCGGTTCCGCGTCAGCCACTCTGTACCAAAGCAAGGTGGATAGAAACAAAACGAGTCAATGACGCGTCGTCCCAACACCCAAGGTAAAACGTGAGTTTGCTCGCGTTCCGTCCGCTCGGCGATCACTCGCAACGTGTCGAACACGAAATTACATATCTTGGAATAAAAAAACAAAGGCGACGTTTCGACACGTAGCGGGGGAGGAGTAGAGCGAAGAGGAGGGGGAGGAGGACGGAACGCGAGAAACTCGTCGCGTTTCTCCGAGACGATCGCTTTCGCTCTCTTTCTCTCTCTGCCTCTCTCGCGGCTACCGCGCGTCACGAGGCAGAGAGGGAGAGTCGACGTCTCGAAACGATGAGATCACTTTGGAAGAGGGAGAGCGCCCAGTTTTGATCCCGAGGTACGAATTTTCAAGTGGCCGTGAGAATCGGCAGCGGTTCCGTTCTCCTCGTCGGGGTAACGAGCTGTGCGAACGTCGGGACGGATCGGCCCGAGGCGTCGAGGCCCTCGTCAACCGGTCTTGTCCAGATGAGAATCATCGAGAGGCGGAACGACAACGATGACTCGATCGACACCCAACAGACCTCATGCTACGTCCTCGAAGGTTTCGATATATGAACCGCTTGACCGCTGCTCCGCGTCTATCTTTTTCCTCTTCTCTCCGCTTACTCACACCCCCAACACGCCACTCAGTCGCGCAAACAAACGAAACTTTAGACACTTGAATATTATTTTTGTTTCTCGTTTTTTTTTCGGCAGATACAGCCTCGGACGATTCCAACTACGAGACCCTGTTCTCGTCGTTTCCCTCGGACGAATTCAGCAGCGGTACGGAGGAGGAAGAGGAAGCGGCGAAGGAAGGAATGCTTTCACTGGCCACGGCTCCGCCTCCCCCCGTCCAAGATCCACCTGGCTCGTCCACAAGACCGATACCGCCGCCGCCGCGAGAATCCAGCCTGACCGAAACCTTTGGCAGGCGAATCAAGATGCTTCGGCGAACGTGGAGCATCACAAAGGGCAGCCTCGGACGAATGCGTCGGAGAACATTGACGAGCAATCTCGATGAGGTGAATCGCGGTGACGCTTCGAGCCCCGAGCGTCCAAACGATGCCCGAAAATATTTCAGTTTCAAGAAACGCTTCGGCAAACGGGGCCTCACGGGTCTCTCAACGTTTTATCTCGAGACGGAAGCGGCGGCTCGGCCGCTCTCATCGCCCAGCGAGCAAGACGCTTACAGAATAGATTCGGGGATCGATTGTTACGCGAATACGGAATACGGCTGGAGAATCGATCGTCGTCACGGTCACTACTCTCAATTGCTTCAACTGGTTTTTTTCTTCGTTTGCCCGATTGAAGAAGCTTGCTCGAACGATTGTTTCAGATGGTTGCTACGGTGGGGAAGGGACGGCCAGCCTCGAGGATCAAGAATCACTCTATCAATTTTACGCGGCGGCCGCGGCCAGGATGTCCTTCGAGTCCGATTCCGAGGGCTACGAGGAGGTAAGTCGCTGCAGGAAGAGGAGCCTCCGTTGCGAAACGGTGCCGCCGCCGCCGCCTCGTGGAGATGAAAGATTTCAACACGTTTGACACACGGTAAACAGGTGGGAGACCCGACGACCTCGTCATCGGAGCCCGAACTCGCTCATCCGGCTGGACGCAACAAGAGGCTGTGGTGCCAAACAACTCGGGTGAAAAGTAGCCGATTGCTTCGTGAGTAAATGTTGTTTGAACGTTTGAGGAGCGTGGGAGGGATAAAGATGGCAAAAGACGGTAACAACGATCGCGCGCGCGCGCGCTCTCTCCGAGTCACGCAGAAGGTCTCTCGCCCGACGAGAAAAAATGCCAGGAAGCCAAATTCGAGATCCTCACCTCCGAGACTTCATACCTCAACTCGCTGCGCGTCCTCGTCGACGAGTTTCTCAACAATCATCATTTGGTCCACGAGATTTTGACGCCGAGCGAGCGAGAGAGACTGTTTGGCGGCGTTGCCGGTGTACTGAGGGCGTCCGAGAGACTGCTCGGTGAGCTCGAGGCCGTCTGGAGAGAGGATCCCATGCTTCCTGGTCTTCCTCGACTCTTGTCGAATTACGCGCGCACCTCTTCGAGCGCTTACATTGCCTATTGCTCCAATCAAGTCAGAATCGACGCGACTCTCAAGGAATTAAGGTGAGGCGAAAAAGTATAAATATACATCAATGTCGTCAATGTATATGTTTTGTCGGTGGAATAATGTACGGTTGCAGGAACAGAAGAGGCTCGAAATTCGTCGAGGCGATATCGCGAATAGAATCGCGACCCGCTTGCCAGAGTCTCTCTCTCCACTCGTTTCTCATGTTACCGATGCAACGCGTCACGAGGTAAACACGAATTACGCAAAAATGTGTGTATTTTTTTTTTTTTTTTTTTCGTTTTGCTTTTTCGAACGCCGCGTCTGATGGAGGCATTCTCGAATGCACGCTCTCTCAGATTGCCCCTGTTGGCTGACGCTGTGCTGTCGAAATTATCGAGCGACAATCGAGACGAGAGGAGGAATTGGGAGGGCGCTCTCTCGGAGCTGAGTAGGGTCGTGATAGAGTGCAACGAGGGAGCGCGCGCAGCCGGAAGACTCGCGGAAACGGAAGCCCTCGAGAGGTAATCGTTAATTTCGCGAAAGCCGAGGGTCTGAGTTTTCAAGAGTCAAGAGACAGAGAGAGGGAGAAACACGATTGAATATAGGCGCGCTTTTCCAGAAAATTGGAGTATTCACCGAAAGTACGACCAATCGAACTGAGAGATCGTTACCTGATACGACGGGGCCCGGTCGTTCGTTTGTCCGCCAAGTCGGACGCTGATTACAGACTGACCTTTGGCAGAAAGTATCACAAGACTCGGCTCTGTCTCTTCCTACTGACGGATCATCTTCTCATCGCCAAGCCCAAGCCCAGGTGATTTATCGTAATCGTAATCGGCCGGAATAAGCTGGAATAACCCAAACAAGTTATCAAACGTGAGCTCGATTTTCAGCGCAAACGAGGAAACGTACACGGTGATTGACAGCTGCAAGAGGAATCTTCTCGAGTTGGAAAGCGTGGACGAAGATTCGCCTTTCGCCGGACGTAACGCCATGCTTCTGACCTTGCTGGAGAATCATCTGGGACGTCACGTTGAGTATATTCTCGCTTGCGAGAGTCCGACCGAGCGGGAACGTTGGCTCGACGCGGTTTCACCGACCAAACCGAGTTTGGTAGGCGAATCTCTCTACGAGACCTGGGACTGTCCCCAGGCGATGCTTCTTTATCCTTACGCGGCGGCCCAACCGGACGAACTCTCCGTGCAACCAGGTCAGTGTCCCGACGTTTCGTCGCTCGCTCGCTCGCTCGCTCTTTTGACGCTGTTTCTTTTTCTTTTTTCGTCTTTTCAACTTTTTTCTTCCTCCTCGCTACCATGTGTCGGGCGTGTCTCTCTCGATTATTTTCAGGCGAAGTCATCAACGTACTGAGGAAAATGAGCGACGGCTGGTATTTGGGTGAAAAATTATTGGGCGGGGAGCAAGGTTGGTTTCCCGGCAATTACGCCAAGGAGGTCGCTTCGGAACACGTAAGAGCGAAAAATCTCCGTCTTCGTCACCGCTTGCTGGCGCTCAGCACAAGCGTTTTGCAACAACGAGCCAAACCTGCGTTGCGCTGAATCGCTCTCGAACGCGAATCCTTTCCACACACACACACACACATATATATTGTTATGATAAAATATAAATTTTATGTCTTAAACAAAATTGATATAATATTAATTGACGGAGGCTGCGAAAAAGTACCGCCAACTCCATTAGAAAGGAACGAAAAAATAAAGAAACGGTTAAAAAAAATATCGCGCGCGCGATAGTTGCTCGTTGAGAAACGGTAGCTTCGCGAGCAACAATATCGGAGTATTGTCAACAGTTTTGGCGAGTATGAAAAAATACGTTTGTCAAAAGTCATTCGCAGTTTTACCCGACTTGTGAGATAGAGGTACGTCCGCTTGCCGCATATTCACGCAGCGCCTCTCTCATTTGTAGCGAGGTCGCGAGATGAGGAAGAAGCGTTTTCGCTCCGTCGAATCGACTCCTTTAAATGCGCGCCTTGCCATCGCCGCCGCCGCCGCCCTGTCGAACCTCGAACAATCTCTTGACAAAGTAAACTTGGAATATCGTGGTAGCGGCTATAACCAACAGTTGAGCTATCGACCACTGCTGCACGTAAGAATTGTTGTCCGTCAGTAGATTAAAATCGCGAGTTTCGCGACTCCTGCTCAGATGTTGATACTGCATAATGCGGTTGATGTTCCTCTCAACCTCGACTATCGTGGTCTGTGCGGCAGAGACGAAAAAAAGCAAATTAAGAGGCGAGTTGGCGCAATTGACACGACCAAGGAGAGAGAAAAAGGGTGAGGTAGTATCGGGTGAATACTTGCGGTAAAGTTTTCGACCGAAAGATCAAGCTCTTCCACTTCCTTGGTAAACTTGTCCCACTGGTCGTATCTGAAGAGCCGAACGACGGATTAAGGCTATATCTAACCGGTAGGAAAGGGCGACGGAGACAAGGGCTCGCTCACCTGATGACAGTTATGTAGAGATTGACGAGTTTGGCGGCGAATCTTGAAAATTGGTTGTCGACGCAGATGCTGTAGTAACCACCTGTCGCGGAGGTGTCTTGATAGTCGGCACTGGCTTGCCATTGATAGGGCAATACAAGGGCATTTTCGGGATTTCTGACGGCGAAACCGGCTTTTCCGTCGCCTCCCTTCAATACCTGGACGCGCGCGTTAAAAATTCTATTTTATTTTTCCGTGAAAAGTGTTTGCGGGAAAGAAAAAAATAGAACAAAACGACCAAGCCGGCCGGCTACTTTCACCCCGGTAACCTCATTCGGCCGAAAGCGTTTTTTTTTTCCTTCACTTATTTGTTTGTCGTACGTGGGGCCATATGGTACGGGCCAGTGACACGTCGGCGAGGCGATTCAGCGAGACGAAAAAATTATAGAAATGTGTCTCTCGCGGAATGACGAGGCGGGGGTATATATACCTGAAAACTGACGTAGAACGTCGCTCCGGGATTGACATATTGGAAATAACAATCCTCTTTACCGGCGTCTATGTGCACCTTGTAGTCCATCGAAACGGTGGGCAAGGTTTCGTACCATGGTCGCGTGGACGTTTCGGGATTGGCGTGGACTGCGAGAGCCGCTAAACTCACGAGACTCGTCAACAGATACATCGCGAGAACGATTACACACACGCGTCGAGAGTCGAAAGATCCAACATCGTATCCACTTCGATCGGACGTCCGTTATCCACTGCGCGGCCACTGCCCCCACTCCTGTCGGACGTTACGTGTCTCGCGCGCACTCTCGCATTCGCCTTGCTCACCACCGCGCACGCGTGTCGCGGTCTCTCGGGAACATTTTTCGCTACCGAATATCCGCGCTTCGATTGAGCAGAAAAAAAAATCCCCAACGCCACCTCTGTTCCAGTCTTCCTGAGGTTTCGTTGCGGAAAGCGGAAAAAATCAAATCGGAAAGAGTTCTATTTAGCCGCGAATCTTATTCCCTCGATTACTCGTTGGCCGAACGAAAATAGGGTCCGTTGAAAAAGTATTTGGAACAAAGAAAACGAAATATTATTTATTGTCAGGAAGCGCGTGTTGAGAAATGGGCGTCTCGAAAATTCGAAAAAGGCGCGTCGGGCGAGCGATGGCGGGGCACTCTCTGGCTTCCGAAGAGACCGCCGCCGCGAGTGTGTTTCCTTTGGGCACCTCTCGCGCTACTGCGGTCAGTGTGCGCATATTGTGGCGATAAATGGCCGCCACCTTCCGTCTGCCCTTATATTCGTTTTTTCCTCGTAATTCATTTTTTCAACTTTGGATAAACCGTGGGTGAAATTTGTCGTAGCGTTTGTACGGATTTGGTGAGTCGCTCGACGGCGGTACTCTGGCGATAAATCGTCACGGTTCGAAACGTCTCGTTGGAACGATATTATTTCGGTGGTGTGTCTGTCGCGCGATACTGGGGGGGAAAAAAGCAACTTGCTCTGCGCTCAAATATTACGACCGGTCATTTGTGTTATCATTCCTAGACGATAGCCCTTTCGCTCCGAATCAACCTAGCGAGTAACATATTTTTCATCGCTAAATTAATTCTCCCATCGCTCTAAATCCATTCAATCGCGGCATCCCCCGTTCATCCCCGACACTCGTGCTATATATACGTTGCCTCGCCGTACGCGATTATCCATATACATATATATGCATTTTGCGAATTATTACCCTCAAGGTTTGCATCTTCGAAATTGAATATTTGGCACAGCGACAAGGGGCAGCGCAACTTGTCGACCCCCCCCCCCCCCTCCCGACATCTCATTTCCAAAGCTCGTGACGTACCGGAATTGGAGAAAAAAGAGAAAAAAAAACATGTAAATCGTGCAATTTTCTCGATTAGCCGAAGAGGATAGTAATATTCATAGTTAGGAGGAAGGAAACCTTTGGCTTGAAATTCCTTCGACAAATGAGCTGCGTTAAGCCCCGACAAAGAATACTATTAAAAAAACACCGTGCTCAGAGACGACGTATCTATTTAGCAGAGGCGAACGAAGCGGAAGAAGAAAAAGACGACTTCTGCGGAAGGATAAAGACGCATCGATAAAATGGCCAAGAGCACGGACGGAGGGATCTTCAAGTCGGAGGTGAACAACGGCTCGGATGACGCCGCGATGAGCATAGTAGACACGGAGGACAGGATCGCGATCCTCGACGCGGGTGCTCAATACGGCAAAGTTATAGATCGCAGGGTACGAGAGCTCAACGTCGCCAGCGACATCCTGCCCCTGGACACGCCAATTTTTACTTTTATGGAAAAGGGATACAAGTACGCGGAGGTTCGCGTTACGGGGAGGAGTCTTTTTTTTTCTTTTTTTTTTTTTCATCTTTCCTCGGCGAACGACTCTTTACTTTGGCTAATTTGCTCCAGGGCCATTATTATATCGGGTGGTCCAAATTCGGTGTACGCCGAAGACGCTCCTCGATACGACGGTGACATATTTCGAATAGGCATTCCGGTATTGGGTATTTGTTACGGCATGCAAATGATGAACAAGGAATTCGGGGGTACGGTGGTGAGGAGAGAGGCTCGCGAGGATGGTCAGCTACCCATCCAAGTGGACGCCAAGTGCCTTTTGTTCAAGTGAGTTACGCTGGTGGTTCTTTAATGCCACCACTCCCCGCCCCATGGCAAATGCTCACTTGGGGCAAGATTTCTTCTCGGTATTGCAGAGGCTTGGAAAAGGATCAAATGGCTCTGCTCACTCACGGCGATAGTATAGGCAGGGTGGCCGATGGCTTCCGGACAATCGCCGAATCGGCGAATTTCGTTACGGCCATAGCCAACGAGAAAATGAAACTGTACGGCGTACAATTTCATCCGGAAGTTGATCTCACGACAAACGGAAAAGCAATGTTGCACAATTTTCTCTTCGGCATCTCAGGCTGTACGGGAAACTTTACGATGCAGGGTCGAGAGGCTGAGTGTATTCGCTACATCAAAGATACAGTCGGCAGCAACAAGGTGTTGGTACGTAGCGCTCTTGTTTGTTTCTCGCTTGCTCGTGTCCATGCGCCGGGGCAATACGATAGACGGGACAAACTTTGCAGCTGTTGGTGAGCGGAGGCGTCGACTCGACGGTCTGCGCGGCTCTTCTGCGCAAGGCCCTCGCCAAGGAACAAGTTATACCGCTTCACATCAACAACGGCTTTATGCGCAAAGGGGAGACGCCCTTTGTGGAGGAGAGCTTGGCGCAGTTGGGAGTCAAGCTGAGAGTCATCGACGCGACTCACAATTTTATGCAGGGTACAACCTCGGTACCGCTCGACAATGTACTACCGACGAACGCAAATTCCGTCAACAACAAGGGTATAACTGGCGGCGGCGGCGGCGGCGGGCCGAGAACGCGATTAACGAAAATGCTCTGCGCGACGACGAATCCGGAGGAGAAGCGAAAAATTATCGGTGATGTTTTCGTTCGCGTCGCAAACGACGCCATGGCCGAGATGGGCCTTAAACCCGAAGAGGTATTTCTCGGACAGGGCACCCTCAGGCCCGATCTCATAGAGAGCGCCAGTTCGTTGGCGAGTGGTGAGTACAACCGGTTCTTTCTGCCCGTCCGGTTGTTTTTTCACGCTTGTCGCGCCCACTCTTGGTACGAAAATTGGTCAAATGTTTGTTCCCAAAGGTAAAGCGGATGCCATTAAGACTCATCACAACGACAGCGAGCTTGTGAGAGCGTTGAGATCGCAGGGACGAGTGGTCGAGCCGTTAAAGGACTTTCACAAAGACGAAGTTCGACAGCTCGGATGCGATCTCGGTCTGCCCTCGCCTCTCGTTCAACGTCATCCCTTCCCGGGGCCAGGTTTGGCTATTCGGATTTTGTGCGCCGACGAGCCCTTCGTCGACAAGGATTTTTCCGAAACTCAGGTAAAGACACGTTCGCTCTATGGTTACTTGTTGAGATTGGCGGTTGAGTATCCAACGTGAGACTGACCGATATCGTTTACGCTTCAGGTTATCGTCAAAATAATGGCCGAATACGAACAAATGCTGCTGAAGAAGCATGCTCTTCTGAATCGTGTGGAAGGGGCGACGAGCGAGGCCGAGCGTCTAAATTTGCGGAGGGTATCGAGCAATCGACACATCGCCGCCACACTCTTGCCTATTCGCAGCGTCGGCGTACAGGTAAAAATTGCAACAATCGCCGGTATTTCGTTTGTTCGCAAAAGAGTGCATTCGGTTGTTGCAGGGCGATCGCAGAAGTTACAGCTACGTGGTGGGATTATCGTGCGAGGAGCCCGATGGTACAGAGTGGGAGGACGTTTTGTTTCTCGCGAGGCTCATACCGCGCGTTTGTCACAACGTAAATCGCGTCTGTTACATATTTGGCCCGCTCGTTCAGCATCCGATAACGGACGTAACCCCGACTCATCTGACCTCGAACGTTGTTGCCACGCTGCGCCAAGCTGATCATCTAGCCAATCAAGTTTTGCTTTCGAATTTTTGCATGGGAGCTATTAGTCAGATGCCCGTTGTTCTTATACCGGTACACTTTGATCGCGATGCCGCCTCCCGAGTACCCTCGTGTCAGCGCTCGGTCGTTCTCAGGCCGTTTTGTTCTCGTGACTTTATGACCGGCACGCCCGCCATACCCGGCAAGGAATTGCCCCTTCACGTGAGTCGCTCTTTTTTTTTTATCTCGTCATTTTTTCGCAACGTTTTTTTTCCGGAATTAACGAGACACGATGATTTTACGACGCCCATAGGTGGTAAAGAAAATGGTCACCGAGATCTCGACGGTACCCGGCATATCGCGCGTACTCTACGATCTAACGTCAAAGCCGCCTGGTACAACTGAATGGGAGTAATGAATCCACCGTCATCGTCGTCGCTGCCGCTACCGCCGCCGCCGCCGCCGCCGCCGCCACCGTCACCAACCACCGACCACCCGACTCACCCCTTTCTATTTTTTCACCACCCTCGCGCGTAACGACTACCAGAAAATTAAAAAAAAAAACGAGACAAAAAACTATATTTAAAAAAAATATATCTATTACAAAAACACTCGCAGATCCGAGATTCAATGACTTCTTACCGTTTTGACAGATTACCCACGAGACTCTACCGGGATTGTTATCTCTCATTGAATATACATATACGCATATTTTGTTCCTTTTTGCGGAAAAAAAAAATACACGAAATAAATATTGTACGTCTTTGGGCCGATTAAGGTTGGTGGTGTCGCGTGTAAGGTTAAAGGTAAGTATCACGTTTGCTTGTAAATACATATATTGTTTTTTGTTCGATTTTTTTTTTCGTTAGGTGAATTGTATGAAAAAAAATTGTTATTTATTCAAGTGCGAAATATCGAGCGGCCCGTCAATCGATCGGATTAGTCTCGCAATCGCAGCGATCGCATTTTATAGTCGGTAACATCATTTTGCTGTTGTATTCAATTTGCATATAACGCTGAACGTGAGAAACCGTTCTTCCATAGGTCACATGCCAAACGCAACTTCCAGTTTTGGTGATACATCTAGAAAAGAAAGAGAAGAAACAGTCAATACGACAAGCACACACACACACACACACACACATGTAGCGCCAATCAATGTAATTTTTATCGTATAAATATCACCTTTTGTTTCATTACAAAAAATCGTAATTAGATAAAACTATGTTTTTCTTCATTATCCTCCTCGAACGTCTGTCGTTTTTATCTCCTTGCTTGTCTTTTTTTATTATTGAAAAAGAATGTCTTACCGTTATATTTACCGTAATGAGGAATGGAAGGAGGAAGAAAGTCATACCTATGCATGGTCTTGATCAGAACGTGTAGATCCTCAAGACGTTTCTTCCTCGGTAGCATGCTGAGAAATGTTGCAAGCGACAACGAATCAATCTCGTTGACACTCTCGCTGCTCTTGGATATCCACGTTTGTATCTGCAATTTGACCTTTGACGAAGAAAAGAAACCCGAAATTATCAAGATACGAATTTTGCGAGAAATTGGGGAAAGATGAAAAAAAAACGTGGAATTACCTGTTTACGTGGAAGCGTGAATAGATAATTAACGAGACGAGTGAGGATTTCCCGTTCCTCGGTTCTCCCTTTTTCTCCGGTAAAACTCGAATGGTGGGAAATGATTTCTTGGCGTTGTTCGAGCGAATCGCCGCCGCCAATTTCCGTATCGGCATTCAATTCGAGAAATCTTCCACTCGGGCCATTATCCTTGTTCGCCGCGAGCTCTTTTGTTCCACAATTTTCCACGGTTTGCCGTACGTTTCTCGTTGTCATTTTATTCTTTAATTTCACCAAACGCTCTTTTTTCTTGGCTACCTTGCTCGTATTGCGATTTTTTGCGATGGTATCGGACGCGGACTTGGTTATTTTGGACAATTTTTCCTTTCTCTTGACCATACAATACATCCGAACGTCCCTTTTCGTGTCCTCGGATAGCGCGGCTAAAAATTCCGGATCCACCTGGGAGAAGGACAAATTGGCGTCTTCGGGAATTTTCTCCTTTGCTTGGTTCTTCCTTTGCTCCGAGGTGAATCGGCGGGCCGTCGTTGTCGTCGTCGTCGTCGTCGTCGTCGTTGTCTCGGTACTCGCCCTCTTGTACTCGTTCATTATCTCGTTTCTTATGTCTTCAGGCAACTCGACCAGTACCGACATATCGATTTCCTCGATGGATGGCATTTTTGCCGCGCCGCTGCCGGTCGATATCTTGCCGGAAGTCGCCTTTGCGTGCTTGAAATAATTTTCTTGGTGCGTCTGACGATGCCTCTTGGACGATTCCTTTCTTCCCAATACCTCGTTTCTTATGTCCTCGGGTAGTTCGTTGAGTACCGATTCGTCGTAACGATCGGACCGAGACGAAACGCCGCTGGTAATTTCGCTCGTTTGCTCTTGAATCTTGGATTCGACAATTTCACGGCGTTTCGCGTCTTTGAAATCATTTTCTTGGTGCGTCTGACGATGTCTTTTGGACGATTCCTTCCTTCCCAATATTTCGTTTCTTATGTCCTCGGGTAGTTCGTTGAGTACCGATTCATCGTAACGATCGGACGGAGACGAAACCCTGCTGCTAATTTCGCTCGTTTGGTCTTGAATCTTGGATTCGACAATTTCACAGCGTCTCGCGTTCTCGGGCGAATCGCCCGGAACATTTCCGTCGATGTCCTTTCCCCTGCCCTTTCGATCCGATAGCCCTGTCGATTTACGGACGAGGAAACTTGCCAGATCTCGTGATTTGACGCCTGTCGTCTGGTCGTTGGTCGGAACATATTCATTTGCACCATTGTCCTCGCCGCTGTTTTTCCGTACTTTGTTCTCCTTCGAATTTGCGATAAAATTCATCATACTTGCGGTGGGAGGGGGAGGATTCTTTCGCGTAGACTCGAGCCTCGAAATTTGGATACCGATACCGCGAATATCCTCGCAAGGTTGCCGCATCTGATTCCATAGCGAGATGACTTCCCTGAAAAAATGTTAGTGCGCCACCGCGCCACGTTTATCCTCGTCTACCTGATTCTTCGAGACGAGTGCGGCACGATAGAGTGAGAGAGAGCGAGAGAGAGAGACCTACCGAGCAATGACGAGCGGATCGTCAACCGGAGCAATGAAATTGTTGGATTTCGTGAAATTGTCGCAAATTCCGTGTCCCATGAATTTGAGAGGCTCTTTGGGGGCGTCCTTGGCTCGTACCATGAGCTTCAGCGTGACGGATCTGCCTTTGGAATTGGCTCTCCGTAAACGAGTGGAAACCTCGTGAGACAATTGGCGCAAAAAAGCCACGGCCTCCTCGGAATTTTCGAAGCGTATGCCGTAATTAACCTCGGCCGAAACGGATTTTCTCACGTGCTCGAGCGTCAGCTTCGAATCGTCGATACCCCGGCACAAGTTGTGCAACGTTTCGCCGTTCTTTTTGCCAAATTCTCTTTGCAAAGTGGACAATGAGACTCCGCGGAGATCGGAGCACGTGCGTACGTTCATTCGACTGGAGAGTTGCAGCATCGTCGAGTATCCGACACCTGAGAACCCACGATAAGCGCCCACAGCCAATCGATCAAGCGTGTGTCTATTGTTCCAATGGGGGGGGGGCGGGGGGTAGGTATTCTCCACCGACCGGGTAAATCTCTCACGCTCATCGATCCGATGTAATCTCGGAAGCGTCGATGATCGAGGTAAAATTGGCCGTCCGGTTTGGCACTGCGAGTAGCGAGACGAGCCTGGAGTTTGTTGATACCGAAACCCGTCGAGACGGGACAACCGGTTTTTCGCTTAATCTCCTCGCGAATGATGTCCGCGAACTCGAGCGGACCGCCGAGGCACGCCTCCTCGAGGACGCGAGTCACGTCGGCGTACATCTCGTCGCAGCTTACCGCCTCGATGAGGAGCGTGTAAGAAGCTACGGTATCGTATAGCGCGTACGAGACGTCCCTGTAAGCCTCGAAATCGTAATGAATAGTTTTCAGCTCGGGACAAAGTTTGAGCGCTTGTCCGAGAAACATTCCGTTCTTGATGCCGGCTTTTCTCGCCTCGTACGAGCAAGAGGCGATTTCGGACATGGAGTCGCCACCGCGGCCGCCGCCACCGTCCACCGGCTGCTCGGTATTGCGTCCGTTTGCGTGAGTCACAGCGACCGGAAGGCCTCTCAATTCGGGCCTCTCTCTCAGACCCACCGACACAAAGAAACAGTCCATGTCGATGTGCATTATGATGGGCTTGCCGTCGTTCTTGAGCTTGGGAGCGGACACGCTGCTCTCGAAAACATCATCTTCCGAATCAGATAGAGCTGCTCGGGAATTCTTTCGCGTTTCGTTTTTCAGACGTTCCAAGCCCGCCGGTGTTCCGTCGCTCTTGGCCCGTAACTCGTTGACGTAGTCCTTGAAAGTCGCAGCCATCGTCGAGATGTGGTGAAGCCGAGAATTGTTGTAAAATTCCTTGAGAAATTGGGGCTTTCTCGCGGATACTGGTTGGTCCTCGGTAAGCTTGGCTTTGGGAAGTGGGTCGGCGTCGATGATCGGAATCTCTGGATCCGGCTTTGCGGGAAATTGCAATTGCGGCTGTGTTTTGGTATAATTGGAGCAGAGGAGGTAGTTGCGCCAGTCGAGAAGTTTCCCCGCCGCCAGGCTGTCCGTTATCCATTCGGGTTTGCAGATAGGCAGAGGACGGCGCGACTTTGAATACGCGACTATCTTGGAATAAGGCAAATTGGAGGCGATAACGTGAGTGGTGGTTCCCGGTCGCTCGTAGTGATGGTAAATACCCCCGTGCGCCATCATCAAACGTTTGAGCTCGTCCGCGCACGGATTTGTGTAGCCATTTACGAATATCGCGACGCCGGAGAAGAGCAAAGTCGCGTCCTGGAATTCCTTCCCGACCGCTTCCAGAAATTGATCCTCCAGCTTGTCCTTCTTCGCGGCCATGTATTCACCCTGGAAAAGTCATTTTCGTTCGAGCAAGAAACCGAATAAATTTGGACTTTTCGTTTGTTTGTTCGTATACTTTGTTAATAAGGAATTTGGCATTGTTCCCCACAGAAATGTGGCCTCCTAGATCCAAGTAATACAAATAATATATACGAGAATAAACTCACCCAATCTTCCAAGCCATTTTCCGCCCAAGCCTTCTTTTTTTTATCACTCGACATTTACGACGATTATTTTAACCCTACGATCAATTAAAGTTCAATGTTTATTCGGGGTAAAAGCATGCAACAGAAATAAAGAGTGATTGGGGCAAAGACGCGGGATAGCGATTGAAGCGCCACGAGTCATCGGTGCAGTCGAGCAGCAGCACCGGCTTGTACTCGGATCGTCCGCTGCGCGTTCAAAATGCCAGGCCCTGTCGATAACTGTGCAGTCGAGTTAGCAACGTTGCGAAAAGTCGATTCTTTCTACATACATGCGGTGTGCGTTATAAATTAAAGTCTCGTTGATAAATCATTTCGGGGAGGAAATGATGAGCTATATCTTTGTGTATTCACAGATCCAACGTAACGAGTGATGAATTCGAAAAACTTTTTGTCAAACATCTCTCATGCCACGTTAATATATGGCGCTGGACGCGTCATTTCTTTTCATGCTCTTTTAATCGCATCTGAAGAATGTCGATATAAATCGCACTGGCAAAGAGCTACAAACGCATTTTATCGCGAATTTTCAACTCTTGACAGGAAGAAGGAATCGACTCGCAGGGAATCGCAACACAGAGACACATTGGATGAGAAAAGAAAAAAATACTCTTTCGCTTTGTCTGTTGTTTATTCGGTAATAATTTAATAAAGATTGACATCGCCAAGCCGCGATCGCGGTTGTACAAAGTATAATATAAATCACGGTCGTTATTCACGCTCGGCCCCTCTCTTCCGGGTAAACGCAATATTTATCCTTTGAGAAAAAAAAACATACAAGCGAATAGTCGCGGGGGGGGGTAATGGTGCAGGGGTAACGACGAAAGGGAAAAGATGTAGCCGCGGAGAGCTCGTCGCCGTTGAGGAATGAAAACGAAAAAGAATCCGTACAAAAGAGAAAGAAGGAAAGGAAGAAAGGAAGGGAGGGACGAGTAAAAAAAGAAGAAGCGCGGGAAGGGATAGTTTCGGGGACGTTCGGGGGTAGTGCCTCGGCGAGTTGTTATACACAATGTCAAAAATGGGTTTTGAGGATATCGTTTTAGTTCTCGAGTGTATGTGTGTGTGGTTTATAAGCGCGCGCAGAGGCGCGGGAATGTGCGTGGTTTCTAAACTTCCTCGACCTCTCCCTCCTGTTCCTCGTCAAATTCGGCGTCCTCGTCCGCGGTCGCTTCCTGATACTGCTGATATTCGGAAACGAGATCGTTCATGTTGGACTCGGCTTCGGTGAACTCCATCTCGTCCATACCCTCGCCCGTGTACCAATGGAGGAAAGCCTTTCTCCTGAACATGGCGGTAAATTGTTCGCTGATGCGTTTGAAGAGTTCCTGAATGGCGGTAGAGTTGCCGATGAAGGTGGCGGACATTTTGAGGCCACGTGGCGGTATGTCGCAAACGGCGGTCTTAACGTTGTTGGGTATCCACTCGACGAAGTAGGAGCTGTTTTTGTTCTGAATGTTGAGCATCTGCTCGTCGACCTCCTTCATGGACATTCTACCGCGGAATATGGCCGCGACGGTGAGGTATCGTCCGTGTCGAGGATCGCAGGCGGCCATCATGTTCTTGGCGTCGAACATCTGTTGCGTGAGCTCGGGTACCGAGAGGGCTCTGTACTGTTGGCTACCGCGGGACGTCAGGGGCGCAAAGCCGGGCATGAAAAAGTGCAAGCGGGGGAAGGGTACCATGTTGACGGCGAGTTTTCGCAGATCGGCGTTCAACTGTCCGGGAAATCTGAGACAGGTAGTGACGCCTGACATGGTGAGTGAGACGAGATGATTGAGATCGCCGTAAGTCGGGGTCGAGAGTTTGAGGGTGCGGAAGCATATGTCGTAGAGGGCCTCGTTGTCGATGCAGTAAGTCTCGTCGGTGTTTTCGACGAGTTGATGTACCGAGAGTGTCGCGTTGTAAGGCTCGACGACAGTGTCGGAGACCTTGGGCGAGGGCACGACCGAGTACGTGTTCATTATTCTGTCGGGATATTCCTCTCGGATCTTGGATATGAGAAGGGTGCCCATACCGGAGCCGGTTCCTCCTCCCAATGAGTGCGTCAATTGGAAACCTTGCAGACAGTCGCAGCTCTCGGCCTCCTTTCTCACGACGTCGAGAACCGAGTCGACCAACTCGGCCCCCTCGGTGTAGTGTCCCTTGGCCCAATTGTTGCCCGCTCCCGATTGACCAAAGACAAAGTTGTCCGGCCTGAAGATTTGCCCGAACGGTCCCGAGCGCACCGAGTCCATGGTTCCGGGCTCGAGGTCGACCAGAATCGCCCGGGGCACGTACTTTCCACCCGACGCCTCATTGTAGTAGACGTTTATGCGCTCGAGCTGGAGATCCGAGTCACCGTGGTACGCGCCGGTCGGGTCGATGCCGTGCTCGTCGCTGATTATCTCCCAAAACTGTCAAGCAAAAACAAACCAAACAAAGCTCGCTATTTTAGTTTCACACGTTTCCGGCGAAAAACGCGATTACTCCCCCCCATTAATCGCTCGAGCGCCGATCGAGACTAATTAACGCGATTCACGGGGCTGCTCGCTCCGCCGCCGGCGAACGAGAGAGGCTCTAGTCAGCCCAGTCGGATTAGCCCGACCGGGACGAAACGCGATGCTGCTGCACGCTGCGCAAGAATTCCTCGTCGTTCCGCCCAGCCACCCACGCGCGCGCCTTTCTTACCACCACCACCCCCCCCCCCAACCTTCCAACGTTCAAAGACCTCCAAGAGAAGAAACTATATAGAATTCCTTTTTCAAGCATCATGTTCTTAAGACCGAAGAGCAATTGCGGAGAGTAATCGTTTCCAGGTTACATATATTCGTGTGGATATTTTTATTGGTAGGAAGGAGTACAAACGCGTTGGGATTCGGGACAAGGAGAGAGAGAGAGAGACGGATCTGTCGCTATCGAGAGAGAGAAATAAAAAAGGCCGAGTCTGTACGGAGGACGACGGCGCGACGACCATATATGAGCATAGCTCGTTGGAAAGCGAGCTTTGGCCAAAGCTGACTCGCGCCTCTCACCGGCGGCGCGTCTCGCGCCCCCCACAGATATACCGCCCATGTACGTGTGTCAAGTGACATTAGCGTAATACGTTACAAGAGGAGTCGTGAGTCACCGACGCGAACGCTATATATAGAGATGACGATGGTCATGTAGACTAGCTCGGATAATTAGCATAAACGCGTGTGGGACTGTCATTCCAATTTTTCCTTTTTTATTCCAATATCGGCTTCTCCGTCACTCGCTTTTTTTTTCACCCATTAAATTTGAGGCTTCTCGAAACAAATTTATCCGCTTTTATTTGCGAAATAGTAATTGTTCTTTTCGCACTCGATGTAAATGGAGAAGAGTAAACGCGAAGGCAGAGATTCGAAACGGGAAGAGGAGCTTTGGATGTTTTTTTTTCTCTCTTTATACTTCTTCCAATGGAACGCGTAATGGCGCGCATCTGGCGTTCTTTGTGTACTCTCTCGGAACTCGAGAGCAGCTGCAAAGCGTAGCGCATTTTTTCAACGTTCTGGCCTTACAGCCCTTAACGAAAAAATTTACGACAGAAATAGACGAAAAAAAAAACACACACAATCGCGCAAATTTTAGCCCGGCCAAAGATGTCCAATTTTTCGTTTCTTTTACAATGCTGGAAAAGTGTTATACGTATGAGTAAAAAGTTGTCGACTTTTATCGTTGAGCAAATTTGTCCAAGTGTGAAAATGTTTTTTTTTTCTTCCTGATCGTGAAAATTGACAATCGACGTATTACGAATATACGCGACGAATAAAGGATGAACGAACATGGGGTAGCCTTGGTACGGGGGAGTTGAGTTTGGTCGAACGATCGTGGGTCAAGCCCAACCTAACCTCGCCCCGGCGGTCGATACGAAACATGCGTCGCCAGAGTTCACGTCGGGTCCATATACGGGTACGTACGTTTACTTGTGTGCTGCGTGCGCGTGTAACACAGAGAGAGAGAGAGCCTTTTGGAAAGAGGTACTATATCTCGTTGCGCGCGGTTGGGCTTGAGCTTTATTTGGGCGCGTCTCGAGCGAGCGGACGATTCTTCGGGTTACGGCAATAACGCGATACTCGCCGTCCTTGCTCTCAAAGATTATACGATCGTTCTTGCGCAATTATTCACTCCGATCAATTCCTTTTCAATCCTTGACAGTAAGAATATTTGTCGCCAAGAACGGTCAATTGGAAACGGGAGGGATGGAGAAAATTATTAGGTAGGGCTTTCGCGGACATTGACTCGACGCGGAGTATCCTTGAAAAGCATCGAGGCGCAACGAGACAGACTCGTCTCCCACGCTATTTTCTCTCATCATTGCGATGACGAAAATAACATACTCCGAGTTATTTTAGTGGTTATTTTTGGTTTCCCATGACGCTTCTTTCATGCCTATAGCTAACTCAATGCAAAAGGAAATGTTGCTTTTATAGTTTTTCGAACGTCCGAAATGTCGAGTAGTGCGAGACCCCCCCCCCCCCCCCCCCAATACGATCGTGACATTTGCAGTGTTGTGAAAACGCGACGCCAAGAATCGCGAATCGTAGCGCCATTTTGATATTCCGAACGGCCGAAAATTCGCAAAGCCGCGACGAGTCTCTACGATTACGCGGTAGACCGAGAAATAATCATTTGGAGCTTGTACGAGTTTTCTCGTTGACCGAGAGAAAAGGCAGCTTTTGTCGTGTGAAAATGGCGACGTACGTACCGCTTCCCTGAGAGTGTAAATTATTCAAGCCGCGGTGTTTGGCATGCGAAGCGAGATATTTCGCGTGCGCGCGCATCGCGTTCGATGCCATAGGCGCATCAACCACACCCAAGCTTGATGGAACGGACGTTTTCCACCGACGCCTTTAGTCTATCTATCCTTTGTGACTTTTGTTTTCTCGTTAATTTTACGCCTCATTTGTGACAGGTGAAATTCCGATAGGAACGAGAGATTTTCCCCGTAGTCGTTGAGACTCGAAAAGCTAGCGCGCGCGCGTGTACGGCGTCGTTTGGCCGGGCGCGATACGCACCGTGAAGAAAGGGGGGAAGCGAAAAACCGTTAGACCGCGCGACGCTAGCCGGCCGGCTGTCGCCATGATAGTTCGAGATATGATTAATCTCTCTCTCTCTCTGTCTCACTGTTTTGGTCGTTGATCGGCGCGTATCGCGTAGTTTTCGCAATTATTTCACGTACAGCCCCGTGGAGACGCGTCAAGCCGGTTAACGATTTTTCCGCATCGATAATTCATATCGAAAGAGAAAAGAAAAGAAACTTTACCTTAGCTCCAATTTGGTTGCCGCACTGGCCAGCTTGGATGTGCACGATTTCCCTCATGTTCGGTGCTGTCTTAACTTTTGTTCTCTCTTGGTTAAGCCGAGATCTCTGCGTCAAGTGTCTTGTTGTACGAACGAGGCTCGCTTCTCAACTGACTTGATACTGAACGAACGAGGAACGGTCAGGACCAGAAACGAATATGAGACGGCAGCGGCGCCCGTTACAGATTTTCAAGCCTGCGGTAGCGTCGCGGTGGGGGCTCGGATGCTCGGGCGCGTCGCTATTGGTCGTCGGGTGACGAATCTTCCCCCGCCCCGCCCACGGTCGTTCCGGAGAAGGCGCGCGACGACCTGGCGCACAGCGACGAGCCGGCGCCCAGTGTTGCCAACCGCGAACCCCCCTCCGTGCCACGCCGTAAAGTTCATTCCACGTTTGCCCCTTCGGAATTGACTTTTTCTTTTTTTTTCTTCTTTTTCCTTTTTCTTCCAACGACTCGAAATGGATCATTTTATGCCTCTCCTCGACACTCCCGGCACAGCCAGCCGCGCAATTTTTAAATCAAATCTCCTCGATTCTTTATACCGGAAGTCGGTGCCTGACGCACTGCCGGAAGTGACTCGGAGTCGAGAATGCTCGATCGATTTTCGAGTATCCGCGCAAAGAACTCTCGGTGGTAGCGTAGACGGTTTTTCTTTTTTCGTCTTAGCTCGTGAGGACGCTCGTGCACTCGCCCGTGTATACAGCGCGTGTAAGCAGTACAGGGAGAGGCGAGGAAGGGCTTTTGTTTCTTTTTTCTCGAGCCTCAAGTGCGTATTCTTTTGATGCTTCAGATACGGTGCGTGCAACACGCTGCTGCTCGCGCCCCACCCCTATTCTTCCTCTAGCGTGCATACGTATGCGTGCGCAAGGCTATCGTAGGTTAGGATTTGTCGCATATATACGCGGTGGCGCACCGCCGTCGGGATTACCTTATCGATTCGGCTCAACGTCCCGCAGTCACCCCCCGTGTGGGAAAGCCAAATTTTCCACCTTTATTCGTGCGGCTTGTTCATGTTTCAACGAAAAAGGTCTACAAATTGATGAGAAAAGACAAGACGTTGCAGAAAAGCCCTCGGAGATTTAAATTTTTTGACAAAGCCACAATATAGATGACAATGGTAGGCGATCGGGGCACATCCGCCACCCCGCCCTTCGGGCGGAAATTCTTTCATTCGTTTTGCGAACAGTCTGACAAATTTACGATTGTCGTCGTGCTTGGTGTATTTTTTCAGGCGTGTCGTGCGATCGCACAAATTCAACATATCGAGAGGGTTTCATTATTTAACATAGGGAATATCGCCACCAGCATTTTACCCGGCGAGACCTCACGCATCCTTTTTTTTCCAATTTCATGATTCATTTCCTTAGTCATCGGGCGGACCGGAAGATCCCTGATATCCGGTTTTACCAGTCGCGTGTTTGGCGATTATTCCACCGCGGTCTATTTCACCCTCGCAAGCTGGGTAGGTGTTTTTTTTTTACATCGACAAACTGCCGGAACAGCCCTCCACCGAGGCCAACCTGCGCGACACGAGCGTCCCGAAGAAAGTCGATAAACACGTGACTCATCGTTGCACACGCCCCTGAATATTGCGACACCGACGGGGGTGTAGCGTACGTATCGCGGTAACTCGCTCATGTCGTCCTTCTCGGGTACACCACCGATTATAAAACGCAATCACCGCCCTAGAGCGATTGCGAAATATGAATGTTGATTCGATTGTAAATCTAAAAGTGGCGGGGGGGGGGGGGAGATGCGTTTGCTATGTTTCGATCGATGCGGTTCGTCGCAGCCACAGGCGGGGTGTCGGAGAAGAAAAAATTAGTCATCTTCCAAGGAAGGTCCGCTGCCTTTTTGTACCGGGGGCGTACGGAAGCGAGAATATTACGCAATCGAAATGAGAATTTGTTTCGGGCAACAGACGAGGTGAGAGGACCGATCGACTCTGGAAGAATAATATTACGAGAGCAGGCGCTTGGCTAAATATGTCTCGTGTGTATTGTCCTTTGTGGACACTGTGCAAGGAGGAGGGCAGGCTAGGTGCAGGGGGAGAGCGGGAGAGATGGTGCCTCCTCGCTGTGGTGTAGTGTCGCGAAACGGGACGACGACGAGGACGTACCTTGCCGCGCATAAACGAGAGTGACATCATGTCCACTTTCGGACCGTATCGAGCTCATCGTTGCTCGCAGTCTACCGCGCCCGAAGTAAAAAAAATCCACTTCGGCGAACAGCCCGCTTTAATTAAAAAGTATAACATTGCGGGGTTCGCGATAATTCATTCCCCTATACACGTAGTCCATCTAGAGGACAAAAGTATAGTCTGTGGCGGCGGTGGCGGCGGTAGCGGCGGCTTAGGGAAACTCGAGATGAAGACAACATCGATTTAGAGCATAATCGAGGGACGAAGCCAGCGCGTAAATTGTAATTGTTTGGATTGAGGATGAGTTTCTCACGGGTAATTATCCTAGGAGAGAAAAAAGCCCCAAGCGTGCGTTTATCTCTTTGAAAGGCCGCATATATCGCGCGAATCCTAGAATCTAGCCGAGGCCTGAGGTGTGTGTCGGCGCCAATTCTCGTCGCTCGTCTCGATCCTATTACATGTAGCATCGATTGCTCCCGACCAAGAGCGATTGGCTTGGACTGCGACGCAGAGATCGATCGTGGACCGTGCACACTCGTGCGAGACGATTCGGCGCGCGAGCCGATTTCCTCCCATCTTGACTCGTATACAGGGTGTATCTTGATTACTAGTTTTCCGTTGGTGAGCATGTGGGATGTCTCCAAGCAAAATGCTTGTTTTTGTTTAAATGTGCGACAAAAATTGCTCGCGATATCCACGAGTAAATTCCAACGGTGAGTAAACAATGGCACAGTACACTGAGAAACGAAATCATTGATCCAATATCATTGGTGTTATTGAATGAAATTTCGTTGATTCAATTGTAAAATTGTTGGTGTAAATAATCGGATTTATTAGTCCAAACAGAACGCTATTGACTTCAATAACATGATAAAATTGAAAGTTTTTTTTTTCATTCAAAAGATATATTGTTTGTCGAGAACAATATATTATTGAAACTATCTAAAGAATTATATAGTTTTGAATGCAATTTCTGCAACGAATGAAAAAAGCCTTTCAATTCATAACATGAATATTGTTGATTCGAGTACACAAGAAAAATTGAATTTCGCTCGTTTGGTTCAAATAAAATGTCTATTGAGGAAATATGTTATTTTATTGTTTTCGCCATATTCGATATTGATTTTAAGTACATTATTCGTTAAAATATTAATATTTTATTTTGATTGGAAAATATTAAGCAAATGTCTGAATTGGTTAAAAAATAACGCGAGAGTAAAATTTGTTTCTTGCACATTTGGTTGAAAAAAATTCAACCAAATCATGGCCGAGTGCCAGCGAAATTATAGGTGCGAGGAAACCCGTAGTTCTCGCAGTAACCGCTAGAGGCCGCACGCGCGCTCGTTTCTCGTAAGCGTAGCGCGAACCGAAAATCTACTTAAACGCTGGAGAAACTCTAAGGAGTATCGCTTCTTGGCCTGTGGCTAAGATCAAAGTGTAGCATCTGTTCTAATCAGTTGAATATTTGATATTCTCTCCATGGATATTCCATTGGATATCTGATATTCTCTCCACTATTATCGTGGATCATTATTCTCATGTTCACTTTTTATTTAAGATTTAAAACAAATTGAAAAACTTACGTCCCATGGCACATTCGTTTCGATGTAGTAAAGAAATAATTAATTCTATTCATTATATTTTTGTACGAAATAAAAGATGTTTGTAGCAACCGCTTAATTATTTCATCCTATACATCTACGGATTGTATATAGAATGATTTCAATAGAATGTCATATTATTTGAAGGATAATGTCGATATTCAGAGAACAGAAGAGCTTTTTCAAATAAAATAATATGTTATTTAAATCAATCACATTTTCCAATATTAATAAAGTGTAGTATTTGTTCTAATCAGTCGAATATCTGATATTCTCTCCACTATTATCGTGGATCATCATTTTAATGCTCACTTTTTATTTAAGATTTAGAACAAATTGAAAAACTTACGTCCCATGGCACATTCGTTTCGATGTAGTAAAGAAATAATTAATTCTATTGATTATATTTTTGTACGAAATAAAAGATGTTTGTAGCAACCGCTTAATTATTTCATCCTATACATCTACGGATTGTATATAGAATGATTTCAATAGAATATAATATTATTTGAAGGATAATGTAGATATTCAGAGAACGGAAGAGCTTTTTCAAATAAAATAATATGTTATTTAAATCAATCACATTTTCCAATATTTTATAGTATTGGAAACAATCTCATATATCGGTGGCACTCCGCAGCAGCACATTTATTTGGATCAACCAATATATTTTTTTGATTCAATTGGTTTTTTTTTCTCAGTGTAGTTTCGGCGTCCAAGCGAGATTGGGCGCGGGTTCAAATCCACTAAATTTATCTATCTAATTAAAAAAAAATAAAATTCAATAGAATTTTCGCAGAGACAAATATTTTTCTGTTTGATTGAATGAATGGTATATATATATATATATATATATATATATATATATATATATATATATATATATATATATATATATATATATATATAGGTTATATGTATGAAAAATCTATAGGATGATATTCGATAAAACTCCCGAATTATCACAATGATATTAACTAATAAATATAGTTTATGTGACACAACAAATAATTATAGGAATTGATGTGCTCTCTTATGCCATCAAAATGCTATAAACACTACTCGGTAGCATAGGGACAGCGTGCGTAGCTATCGATAAGTAGGTTCTACGTTCGATCCCATGTGGATGCAGAAAATTTCCTTCGAAAAAATCCATTCGGAAGGTCAGGGGATGACGGATTATAATACAAAATCATTGTGGTAGAATTCTAAATGAAGTATTTCAATTTATTTTGGATTTATGAAACATTCTATTGAATATTCTAAAAAATATGTGACATGGTGATTTTTTAACCTGAGCAGATCGAAATCGGGGAAAGTGTCACGAAAATGATCAGTGCTTGATAAAAAAGTTTTACATGTCAAAAATATCGAATATGTTAAAAATCAAAGTCGAACGAAAAGGGACCAGCGGCCGGGGAACAAATTCCTTCGAATTGAATCTTCCATTTCCCAGTTTTTTTGTCTCCTCGTCCAATTAGGGTGTACTGAGTCTTATCTTTGGGTTTGTTTGTAACTTGCAGAATAGGCAAGTTAACAAGCCGTCTCTCTTCTCACTTTCTCTCGTAAAATATCTAAGGGCAAAGGGGAGAGAAAAGCATCCGACGAGGAGACTCGGAAGCCAATTCGAAGGAAACAAAAGCAAGTACGAGGGAAAAAAGAGCCAAGGGCGATGTATCAGGGAACCTACGCGCAACGTTGCGAACGGCCATCGAGACCAAGATTTTCGTTGCTTTCTCGTACACGAGCGAGTCTCTCTCTCTCTCTTTCTCTCTCTTTTTCTCTTTCTCTCTCTTTACCGAGCTGCCGTACAAGGAGTCGTCGATCGGAAAATACGAAAGCCGCGTTCGCGGACGGGCAGGCACGAGCACGGCGTAGGCAGACGAGTGCTCTCGCAGAGCCACTGGTACCCCGTTCGAATAAATCATCAAAGTCGCAATTGACTCGAATGTTCGAAACGAATGCGCTCACTCAATGTAAACGAAGATTTGGAAAGACTGTCTCCGGTTGGATTGTTCGTAGCGGGCTGACCCTTCCGGTAGCGGGAAAAATCGTTCTGCCTTTGTATACGGAAAATTGTTCGAGACGTCTATAGCCAGTGGGTGAGTAGGAAGGAAAATAAACGGAGGTGATTGAGGGAGCGATTAACGGAGACTTTGTCCTTGGAGTGCCATATTTCAGGTGTTTACATTCTATTTTTTTCAAAGGAAACGAGTAAAGCTTTTTGAGTGCGGTTTTTTTCTTGCTTTTATTCATGATATACAGAACGTTAAAAAAAATTTTTTTGAAAAAAAAAAAAACCAAAATGGCGGCCGTTGCAGCTCCGCGAAAACAGGTCCTTAAATCGCGGGAGGTAAACGGCTAGGCCATTAGTCCTCATCATTTTTCCTACATAAATACAAATCAGTGCACTAATACTTGTGCAAACCCAAGAATATACTTTGCTTTGCACAAGTATTATCTTTCGGATTACCGTACCGTGCATGCTTCCTATCTACATGAAAAGACGACTGCATTTTTTGCTGAATATTTAAGTTTCCACTTTTTTTATATTTTGAAAAAAGAACAAAAATAATGACTTGTGATTGTGCATAACAAATGGAATTTAAAAGTTTAAAGAAGACCAAGTAGAAGGGTAAAAATCACGATTGAATGATAAAAAGAAACATAAAAAAATGTAATGATTTTAACTCTCACGACGTGAATGAAATGAGAAAATCGGAATAATGCGGAAAAAGAGGAATATTGGGGAAAATCGACATATTTTAAGAATAATATTTCTCATTTTTTCCCCCGATTTTCTCCAAATTGGGAGAAAACGGAGAAAATATGACAAATTCGGAAAGCAAACATGAGAATTTTTCCGAAAAACTCGATTCCTATGATGTTTTCATTAATCTCAGTAAAAATCTATGTGAATTTCCTAATATTTTCTGCATTTTTGAATTTCCTACTATACTTTAAACTTCCAAATACTTTTTGGGTCACCGCCCTTCTAAAAAAATCAAGGGATTGTCATTCACAATTTGATCGAAAGTAAGGAAAAAATGGGAATTTTTCCCGACACTCATTTTCTGAGTTTTTATCACTTCTCCGAAATTCTCCCAAGGCATTTGAGAAGGCTAGGAAATAATGGGAAATTCTCGTAAATAAAACGATTGGAATAATGCGGAAAAAGAGGAAAATTCGGGAAAATCGGCATATTTTAAGATTAATATTTCTCATTTTTCCCCGATTTTCTCCCAATTGGGGGAAAACGGAGAAAATATGAGAAATTCGGAAAAAAAAATTCTACCAGACGATAGATAGATAGATTTATTCAATAGTGCGCTAGGCCTTGTTCTCTGGCACGCAATCCACGTGTACATTGATAATCCGAAGTGATAGAATAACAGAAAACTTATTTTACAAAACGCAGCACACGCATTTCTTTTTTTATCATTTTGATTTTTTAGCATGACTCGATACAATAAAAGGGTAAATATAAAATAATGACAAAGAATTTTATTTTTCTATTTTATTCCCGTGCGGAAAACTGATAAGGCATCCCTAATAAAAATAAGGGCCTTTCAGGGCTTCCCTAGTGCTTTCCCTAGTATGGATTTCCACAATGGACCCAGACTCGGCCATTATGGGAATAAACCTGTAGGGATTTCCACAATAGGCCCCGACTTGGCCATTATGGGGATAAACCTGTAGGGATTTCCACAATAGGACCCGACTTGGCCATTATAGGGATAAACCTGTAGGGATTTCCACAATCGGCCCAGACTTGGCCAGTATAGGGATAAACAAGTAGGGATTTCCACAATACGGCCAGATCTGACTATTATAGCGATAAACCAGCATAAATAGCTTAGGCTACATGGTTGATGGTATTTCAATTATTCAAATCGATCATATACATCGATCGAATAATATTATCGAACGCAAATTGAGAAAAAGCGTAAGGGCATTAACAAATAAAAAATCAACGATGAACACAAATATGCAAACAAACATCAGACAGTATTTATTTATCAAATTAAAGAAACCTTTTACATATATACAAACAATAACTCATGGTTTCACTCATACATGGAGTAATGCTAGCGCATAAGTGTGAACAGTCCCAACCGGTTTTCTCGACGTTTTTATAGCAACTAATTTCCGCTCAATACTCATCATAGGGAAAATTACTTCTTCTGAAGACTTCGCTGATATTTCCCATTCATAAACTTTATCTGACTGTGTAGGATAAGTAAATAAATTGGTCTTTGTTTTCCAGATCTTTCCCTCAATGGAAATAGATTCTAGTGATTCAGTAGACCCATATATTTTTTTTTATTTCTACTACACATCCATTCCTTAGAATGGATTATTTTTGGTATTAATTTTGTCATGGCAGTTTGTCATAAAGGCTCACATGCAAATACGCAATCACATTTCTACGCGCGCACACATACATACACATGTACTCACGCCCACACCTATGCATATGAACAATTACATAAAAACAAATACAGATATACCCTGACGTATTTAACATACACGTATATCCGCTGATACGGATATTTTATGGCGCTGAAATGGTTATGATGAGGCGCCGTTGAGGCATTTTCAGGGCACTAAAATGGTTTTGATGTGGCGCTATTGAGGCAACTTATAAGGCCCCGGTCGTTGCCCCTTTAAGGGCCCTTGTTGACAAAGTGTGACCGGCCGCTAACGGCCCTCATGTGGCTTTCAGATTAGGGGCCGAATAAAGTTAGGGGAATATTATTGGGGCCCGATGACAGCCCCAACTCAATTTCCGTACGATTTGAAACGTTACGTCCGTAACGCATTCGCATTCGCACGCTTCTCTAGACTTCGACGTCTACGAACTAGATACTGTTTGAGGCCAACAGTTCGGCACTGAGATTTCCAAAATGTCCCCTGCTTAAATCAAGACTACCAGACGGAAGATTGTTTGTCAAGTACGCGGCAGAGACTGTTTATGAGTGCCGCAAGTACTCAGTGCGGAAACGAGGGATCACCAGCCGGTCTTGTCGGGCACGTAGTGCTATACCTTCCCTGGGGCAATTTACTTTGATCAGAGCTCGTAATACGCAACATAAAGTATTTTCGCCTAGAGTCGGATCGCAGCCACTTGAGTCTCTCCCAAAAAGGAGTGACGTGTTCATACCATGGACCATCAAAGACGAATCGTACACACGAGTTGAGCGCAACCGTTATAATGGAATTGTATTCCATGGCAATTCCAAGGGTTATACTACAACAATAGTCCAGGATCGGCAGGATCAGAGTGGAGACGAGCATTGCCTGTAAGTGATGCGGCAGGAAATTACGGCAGGTCTTGAGCCGATATAAGCGCGAGTTAACGATTTTGGCTACTGTTTCCGCTTGGTCTTTCCAAGAAAGTGCGAAGTCCAGCCTGACTTCGAGGACCTTGACAGATCTTTCATATTGTGCAATTGCACTCCCGTTGAAGATTTGAGGAGCTCGAGAAAGATCAAGGGATCGCACGAAACGTATGCTGCCTGGGTCTTTGCCGTGTTGATAGGAAGTTCATTGATGGATGCCCAGATTCTTAAAAGTAATATGGCCTTATTACCTTTAGGTATCCAGTATATGAGGTCAGAGATAGGGCAGGGAATGAAGAGCTGGAGGTCATCTGCATAAAAATTGTAGTCACAGGTAGCGAGGGCAAACCTTAAGGCCTAAGGCCACTGTAACGGTCCAAAAAAAAAGGTTTTTTCACGAATTTTTTGCTTCCAAAATTGAAGGTAATTGAAAAAAAAACTTTTATGGGTGTTATCGGGCATACATTAAACTTTATTATCAAATTTTTTTACAGCAAAAAAAAACAAAATGGCGGTTCCACAGCTATCTTCCCGGGGCATGTTTTGCTTGCAGGGCTCCGCGGCACGCAGCACCACTGGTGCACTTTTGAATCTAGAACAAAAAAAAACCATCAATCTAGACTGTTATAGCTAGAGAATGTCGATCGGATTTTAAAAAGTATCAATTTTTGTGGATTTGGCGTGCGTTTGAAAAAAAAAATTGATTTTTGACGAAAAAAACGGCTAGTTTTTTGTTAATAAAAAATCAATAAATAAAGTTATTGAAAATCCCGATCGACATTCTCAAGATAATGTTAATGTTCACATCTGGTCAAAATTTCAAGTAAAAAAAATGAAAATTGTTCGAGTGATGCTGCGTGCCATTTTGAAAAACCGTATTTCGAGAAAAACGCGTTTAAAGTTTTGCGAATAGTTTTTTATTGGAAAAAATAAAAAAAAGAAGGTAAAAAAGAATTTACCGTTAGTCTGCAATCCCAGCACCATACATTTGCCCTTCGATGGCCAAATTTTCGTCTGGCAAAATTTACAGTGGCCTTACCCCTTAAATCAGATATGTAAAGTGTAAACAGCAAAGGGCCATGTACAGATCCTTGCGGGACTCCGGATCTCACTGCGGACCAAATTGACCGGGCGCCACCCGCGCCTAGAACGGCCTGAAATCTGCTGGTGAGGTAGGATTCAATCCACCCCAACACTGATCTCGAGAAGTGGGAGTTGCTAAGTTTCGACAGAAGTTTAGCATGATTAACGTTATCAAAAGCCTTCGAAAAGTCGAATAACGTCATGATCGTAACCATGCCGTCATCAATGCCGTGGCGGACGTAGTCGCAGATCGGAAGTAATGTCGTGTGAGAACTAAAGATTTTTTTGTAGGCCGATTTAGGAGAGCGGTGGGGGTAGCGATATAGGACGATAATCATCTAGAGATGACGGGGACCAAATTTTGGGCCTGATTAAGGGCCTGATGAAGGGGTGAGATGCAGTCAGAGGCGTGAAAAACGAGCATTTTTAATAATTTTTTTTATAGTAATTAAGTTTGTGTTACAAAAGTGGTTACACAGACTTTTTATGTTATATTTCAACTTGACTTAATCGGAAAAAATTAGAAGAAGGCTATTGTTTGACAGGTGATTTTGTTGGTACCGCGGGTGCTAAATCCAAGTTTGCCTAAAAATCGGAGTGTAGAGTTTTTTTAGGGGACCAAAGGGGATGGAGTGGATTAATGCCAAACTACAACCCTACGAGGTCGGCGCCATGAGACAAAATGTGCAGAAAAATCCAGGCTCCAGTTTTGTCCACAGCGCCGAAGTCGTAGAAGTTCATTTTGGGAGTGAAAAAGTGGGGTGAAATTTTGAAAAATCAGTTTTAATTCAGTAACTCTTTAGAAAAAAAATCGTACACTTTTTTTGTTCAATGAGAACGTTGTAGCCTTTGAAAAGACGCGTCGATCGGGTATTTGATCATCACTCTCCGATAATATCTTCACCCCCAAAAGAATTGTTGAAGTATTAAAAATAAATTATTTATTGAATAACTCAAAACAATCGATTTTTTCGGTCTTGGTTTTAATGTACAAAATGTGGAGAATAATTTTCTCTATATTTTCGTTTCTATGGACCACCTTGAATTTTGATTTTCCAACCCCCCTCGGGGGTTGAAAATTCCAAATGAAATTCTGGGAAAACTATTGACCGCACGAATTCGGCCCCGTGGACGAATTTGTAGCTTGAACCTCAGCTACAATTTTTGTCCACAGCGCCAACTCGTGTTTCTTTATTTTAGGTCAATAGTTGTCCCGGAATTTCATTTTGAATTTTTAACCCCTGAGAGGGGTTCGAAAAAGCAAAGTTCAAGAGTGGTCTATGGGAACGAAAATATAGAGAAAGTTATTCTTTACATTTCGTACATTTAAACCATCCCTGAAAAATCGATTGTTTTTGAGTTATTCAATAACATTTTTTTTTTATACTTCAACAATTCTATCGGTGGTGAAGATATTTTCGTAGAGGGGTGATCAAATACTCGATCGAGTGCGTCGAACAAAAATTGTATGAATCTTTCCTCAAGAGTTATTGAATGAAACTGATTTTTGAAAATCTCACCCCATTTTCTCACCCCCAAAATGAACTTCCACGACATCGGTGCTGTGGACAAAATAAAGCCCGGATTTTTCTGAACATTTTATCTCCCGGCGCCCCACCTCGTGGGGGTTGTAGTTTGGCATTAATCCACTCCCATCCCCTTTTATCCCCTAAAAAAACCCTCTACCCCGATTTTTAGGCAAACTTGAATTTAGCACCGCGCACCTACAAAATCACCTGTTAAAAAACTGGCTTCCTAATTTTTCACGATTCCAATTTACAGCACGACTGTACTAATGTACAAATTTTCAAAGAAAAATATTGATTATTTATAAAAATATCTCCATCTTTATCGGCGACCCCCTTCGGCCTGTAGTGCTTCGCGGTGACCATCATAAAATTTTACTTGATCATCTGAAATAAAACCAAAAAAAAAAAAACAAAAACAAATCATTAGTTTAATAATACATTTTCTGAATTTGAGAAAAAAAACCTAGATTGGCTTACCATAAGCCAATCTACGTTTTTTTTTCTCAAATTCCAACCAATTTTCCGTCAAATAGTCAGCTGTTCGTCTATCTATTTGACGTCGTTTGGTAAAGTTTCGACGGGATCTGAGAGCCGTTTCAGAGATTTTTGGGCATCTATAATTGTTCCACCATACCGACCGCGATGAGGTGTCATTCCGTCTTAAGCACTATACAGTGATCGATCCATGTATTGGCTTTTTCAGTATAATGTGTGGGGCCATAGGGAACAGGAAAGAGATCATTTATCGCAACAAATTGTGCCAGGAACCGAATATCGTGAGAGTTGGCATTCATATTGAAGTTAAAATCACCCATGACAGGCAAGGTTGTTATACAAAGGCAGTAGCTTATCGCAGGACTTTGTAAACACTGAAAGACCTTTTGTTTTGGGGGGTCTGTAAACGACAACAATTCATATTTTTTTGGCACTTCTATTCAACAGACATCAAGAAAGAGCAATTCTGCCCCGTCATTGGATGTTCCCGAAGAAGATAAAACTATTTTTGCTCGAAGTGAATTGTGGATGTATTTAGCTACTCCTCCGCCGATTCGATCTTGCCTATCACACCTGTATTTACAGGTATGGGCGGCTAGATCGAATCGGCTGAAGATGCAATGGTTGAATTATATAATTACTCCATTTGGAGTAATTATATCATTTGAAAATGGATCTTGTGGCCAATTTTAAAATCGATAACAGAGGACAATACTTGGTTCCTTATTTTGGAAAAAATGATGGCAGTCCGGCAAACTCTTCGAAAAGTGTCCACTTGTCAGTGGTATCGAAATGTGTTGAGATATCTAATATCGCGATTCGATTTTTCGGAAAATAGTTATTTCCATTGTCGGCAGCCACTGATACTGACGAAACAAGTACTAGGATTTGTGCAACATTGTATAAAAACTACAGCAGATAGCCAATATTAACTTGGACGCGTCGTATAAAAAGTTCTGTATATCAAAACCTATCTCTTGTCGAAAATAATAGAAAAAAAAAAGCGTGAAAATGTTGTTGAAAAATGGATTCGGATTCTAAAATCAACGAATAAAAACAAGTATCTACTTAAAATAATACAATACGTATTTTACATCCCAGTAGTGTCTAAGGCGCCCAGGCCGAAAGGACTTTTTCCTTGTGTACGAATACGTGGAGCAAACACATATAAGTTAGATATTGACACTGTAAAGCGGAAATACAAATAAAACCCAACTTGAGCATGCAACGCAGAGAATTTTATCATTTCATTGTAGAAAACGAAAGAGCTCGTGAAGCGGCAAAAAAGAAAACCGAGTGTCGAAAAAAGTAATATTTTATTTATTTTTAGATAGGTATTTTTTTAAATTTAGTTCATTATTATATCACCAAGTACTTACGTATTGAAATTGCCCTTTTTATTGACAAATGTCGTTACTGATATCATAAGAGAGCATCTGATTAAAAACGACACACCATGTTCCTCATTTTCATCCTTGATCTTCGTCTTTTATCTTATGAAATGGTCTAAAACACAAAGCGGGAGCTAGCGACCCAAGGCGCACCCCACCTGGCTGCGTTTTTCTTCGTTTTTTTTTTATCATTCGCATTTATTTTTTGATAAATCAAGTTGAATTTTTGGGACCATTTCGGGGATGGTCGCTCGGAATCGTTGCCATGACCGTTTGCCGAAGAAGAAAGCGGTGCAAGAAAAAATGCTCCTTTTGCGCGAGAACCCGATCGACGACGCGATCGAATAAACAAACGCGAAAGAAAATAAAAATTACGGAGCGTTCGTACGGGAGAGATGCGTCGAGCGTCTCTCGCCGCAGTGTACGCTCTTATTCCTCGTAAGGATCTTATTTTTTAGTTGTTTTTGTTTTCATCGGTCCGGCTGCGAGATGGAAGGAGATTCGAGTGGGAGAGAGAGAGAGAGAGAGAGAGAGAGAGAGAGAGAGAGAGAGAGAGAGAGAGAGAGAGAGAGAGAGAGAGAGAGAGAGAGAGAGAGAGGGAGAGGGAGAGAGAGAGAGAGAGAGAGAGAGAGAGAGAGAGAGAGAGAGAGAGAGAGAGACTTGACGCCCGTACGAATCGAAGCGAGAATCGTACTGGCCATATTTGGCTGCATCGCGGCCACATACACACTCCACTCGCCGCCGCTGCCGCCCTACACTCCCAATTATTACACATTTTCATTGCATCCTTCATTCGATCGCGTTTGCGCTTGTGTATCGTCGCTCGTAGCACATATCCAACAATCGTCTCTCTCGCAGTGACCTTCCGCGTATATACGAATACAAGCGGCGATAATAAGCTTCGAAAGGCTCTTTGACGTAATCGTGTTCTTCTTTCGGCACCCCCCCCCCCCCCGCCTCTCGTTCGTCCGTGAGGTAATTTGTCGGAAAATATCGTAGGCGCGTGGAGTGAGTTACGATCGAAAACTGGTAGGCTCGAAATGAAAGTTCATCTTGGGTTTGTTGGGGAAGAGTCGATGTCGAAAAAGTTCAACTGGAAGGATGATTAAAGTTTGAGGAAGGGCGACATTGCGGAAAAATCGAAGTCGTATACTAACGGGTTGGCGCTTCGATCGGCTCAATAGCGCCTAGTTTTATCGACTCGTGAGTTTGTTCCGCCGCGTAGTGGCTCTGCATTTCGATGCAGCGAACCCTCTTGGACGGTGTCCAGTAGCGGGAGCATTTATTTTTTTCCTTTCTCATTTCGTTCCATCGTACAGGAGCATTGCGGCAAAAGAGGAGAGAGGGTAGCTCGGTCGGAGAATCGAATTCGGGGGCGACTATCCAATAACGATAGTCATTGAAAAGCCTCAACTTATCGTCAACCTACCAAGGACAAATTCGTCACCATCGTGGATCTGTAGAGGGATCGAAATCGCGAATGCCGATTCGAGTGTGCACGGATGCTCGGGCCGTGGTGTGGCTTCGATGCAAGACACGCGACAATTAACGCCCACCCCCCACTTGCGATTTTGAAAAAATCAATTTTTTTTATTGCATTTTTTTGAAGTATAAGTGTCTGAGAATATGTCCTGAAAATTTCAAGTCGATCCGAACAAAATTGACTGAGATATGAGCGTTGAAAGAGAAGAATCCGCGTTGAAAGAGAAACTTTAAACGCGTTTTTCTCAAAATGGAATTTCTGAAGTCGGTGACCAAGATTACTCGAACACTAATGAACCGATCTTCTTGAAATTTTGCAGGTTTATTTAATACATAAAAATGTAGTCTTTAATGGTTCGATTTTTTTTTCGAAAAAAATTGCGGTTTTATAGCCAAAAGAACGGCCGTTTTTTTTTTCGTTAAAATCGAACCATTAACTTTGACCGTCCGCCATTTTGTGAAAAATGAATATTTTTTAAAATCCTTCGATTAAAGACTAGTTTATACTTATATTTGACTAAATCCATCCGCATTTTTTTTTTCAGATGATCCACTTCGCCGCAATGTTGGTCACCGCAAACCGTGTATATAAAAACACTATTTCATTGACGGCCATTTGCCACTAAACAATGTAATATTTTTCAATAAAAAAATTACCGAAAGTTCTTCAAGATGTGTTCTTTAAGATGGTATATTGATCGATTAAAAAAGTTTTGTAGTTTTCTTTAAAAAAATTCATGAAAAAGGCCTTTTTTGCGCTACAAGTGGGGGTAACGCCTTAAAAGCCAAATAAGAAGGAACGTGGGCAACGCTCGCCTCTTTCTCTCTCTCTCTCTCTCTCATTCGTCGGAACGACGCGCCCTGGAAAGGAACGATGTTGAAACTGTGAGTCGTGTACGATCGTCGGCTCTCGGCGAGGACCATGCACCTATCGCATAAATGCCATTGTGCAAGCGTCTTGGCTCATCGGACATTCGTTGCAGTTGGAGAAGAATCCTGATGAAATTTGGCCAAGAGGGAAAGAACGGGGTGGCTGAGTGGGCGTGGGTCGCGAAGCGCGCGTATCGCGGCGTCCGACTGTATTCCGAGTAGAAACGAGCTTGATATATGTATAGCCAAATAAGAGCTCGGAACATTGATTTTGTCGAGGCCAAAGCGCATTGCGGACATTTTTACCGGCTCGTAGAAGAGACACCAAGTTTTCGGAGCGAACGAATCATTCCGACTCGTCGATCGGACACCAGCCCCTCTCCCATCGAGCAATTATTGTTTATAGTGTATCGTCCGAATATCGGGAATCGCTCAACTATGTAGCCGAGTACAGTCAGTGGTCGTCTTCGCGCTATTTCGTATGGCATTCAACAACAACAACAACAATAATAATAATAACAATAGCGGCGGGGAAACGTGAAGAGTAACGGTAGGCAATATTATTCTCGCGAGCGTAATTTTTCTTTTGAATAAAAAAAAATAAAAGTTCGATATCGAGTATAGCGGTGTTAAAAGAGCGTTCGTCGTGCTCGATCGAGGCAGAATTTAGCCAAAAGCTTTTCCCCTCAAGCCTTTGCAATTTGAATCCATTCGTACATGTATTTTCGACACGAGGAAGGACATTTCCGTATAACGATGAAAATATATTTCTTCGAGGTGTGTCGCGCGAGCAGCCATGTATCCTCAATTATTCACAGTTATTCAATTAGCGGTAGACTCGCGAGGCAGAGATCTTGCGGTAGAGCCATCCGACATTGTTAGTCGTGCGAGTCGCGTTTTCTTCTCTCTCTCTCTCCTCTCCGTGCTTCGAGCGCGCGCACGCACACGCAGCCAAGGGGAAGGGCGTGACTCGATTTTCATCTGGTCAGACGAAAATTTTGGGCTCTCGGCGTTGCTCGTTTTTTTTTCTCACATTCTCTCGCGCGTTCATGCCGCGTACTTGGCGCGCCCGGCTAGGATCGCGCGACCAAGCGTAGCCAGGCGCAATCGAGCGCGTGATGAAACATCGACACGCAAGTGGAAATTTATGGACAATCGTCTCGAGCTGTAACAAGCCAATGGATAAAATAAACAAATTGCCGAACGGTATAGTTTCGATGACCCTTGGTTGAGGCAACGTTTCCCCACTAGAGGGCGACACTCGACGAGATAAAGAATTTCCACGCCAAGTACACGAATACGTGATAAATTGATCCGTTGGCGCGTATCCCGATAGGAAGAATGATGCGCGTTATTCGACGAGTGTCGCTGCTAGTCCTTCCCGGTGAGGTCCGCAACTCTTGGATAATCGATCGATCGATCGGTTCGAGACAATAGGAACGGAGCGCCATCTCGCGCGCCAAGCCCAAATACCGCACGATGACGCTACGATCTTCCTTCCTATCCCGAAAGACTTGCGGGGAATAAAGCGGGTGGGAATCGAGGCCTCTTTCGATCCGATTGATAAGCCAATCGTCGACACAGTTCCCCACCCCCTTTCTTCTTGCGCTCCATCTCTATATGTCTGTGCATTTTCATTGCAAATAACCAGTCTTTGCGTTATCAACGATACAAGTAAGCGTAATCATCCTCGAGGGGGAATAAAACGAATCGTATATTTTCAAAATATGTATTTTCAAATTTCAAACGACGGTGATAAATGAAACGAGAATGAAATGCGATACGTATATATGCACAACGAACGTCTATATAGGTATGCGTAATATATGTTCATGTCCGAAAAGGCGTACTCCGCGGTCAATTCGTCCATCAACGACGACCAATGTAAAATAAATAATCGTTATAAAAAATAATAATGATAATAGTAGTAGTTGCAATAATAATAATGATAATAATAAAGGGACATTCGCGCGGTTTCGCAGACTGATCTCGTTGACGGATACTATTCGAATTTTGGCATTCGTTTGGGTTTTGGGTGTTTGGCCCGATAACTGCGAGTTATCGAACCAAACACGAACAATTAATAGTTACAGTCGTCGACGCGCCTGTTTTCCTACTCGACGAATAATCGCCGGGTGTTTTTTTCGTCTTTTTGTTGTTTCTTTTTTCCCTCAAATTTACACTAAAGCGGGTAGCGATGCCGAGAGATTCTCGGGGGAGCGTCCTCCGTGGCGCGGCTCCCCCGTTCCGTCGTCTACGCGACTCGAGCGCGATCGACCCGCTCGACGACATCGACGACATGAACGCCAACGACGGCACGATCTCAGGGTTGTCGAGGTTCAGAGGAGGGGGTGTCTTTGTACGAACGTGTCCGAAGATCTCGGTGTCTCCTTGCTCTCATCATGAGTCTTGGCCGCGACTCGAATCCCTGTGATACTCCTCGTACAGTTGTTTCTTGTACTTGGTCCGGTCGTTCCACAATTCAGCCGCTTGAAGATTCAGGGGACTCTCGTTGTTGGGCTCTGCGAAACACACATTTTCGTCGTACGATCGATCGAGCCTGATACTTTTGTTCGGTCGGAGTGTTTTAGCGACGAGACGCAACTTACCGCCGAGCAACGACTGGATGGAGAGTAATATAGTGCGAACGTCGTAGAGCGCGCTCCACTTGTCCTTCAGTATGTCCAAACATATGTTGCCGACGGGATCGACGTTGGGATGAAAGCAGCGCGTGACGAAACGAACGACTGGCGCGCTGTAAGGATAACTGTGAGGGAACTCCAGCGTCAGCTTGTACGTCAGCCCGGCGTACACCTTGGAACGCGTTTCGTGGACGAAAACAAAACAAGCGTACCGACATTTATGTATTGCGATAGTCTAGCTAACGCCGATAATTGTTTTTCTTTTTCAAAGACATTATCAAACGATCGCCGTTAAATGCCGTACCGTGTCCAACGGGCCGGAGATCGTGCCGATCCACTTGAAAAGATTTTCACCGTCCGGAAAAGCCGACACGCCTTTTTCCGTGCTCGTCATCAGCACCATCAATTCCTTCTGCAGTCTGCTCAATTGAAAAGATCGTCAATTAAAATACAATCGAGAGACCGTGCCGCCCGTCGCAGGGACAAATTTTCCCATCTTTCTTTACACTCGCATTCATCATTCAGTTTGAAAGATTTTTGTCCAATTCCGGTAGCTAAAAAGAGATTATTTTAGTCTCGTAGTTCAGTGGCGGAAAAGTAAAAATAAATATTTGTTTCGTAAGAGGTTGTTGCAGTGACGATTCGATTAAAGTAGAAAAAGCGCGATTGTGTGAACATTTCACACGTGAGAAAAGAGTGGATAGAAATTTCGTAGTCGTGTCTCGGACGCAAACGAAACATCGTTTCCCGATTTGTATAGTAAACAATAAAGGTTATGTCAACGGCGGTTATTCGCGCGACTCTAGAAAACTGAGGATCGTACATTGGGGAGATAAAAACGCAGCTTCTTTCGAGGAGGGTGAAGGAATTTTCTTTTTTTGCTTCTCATATACGATCGTGTTTATTGACGATCTCGATCGGGTGATTTTGAATAGTTGATTTCGAAAAAAGGGATAACGCGACGCTTACCGTTTGCTCACAGCGTGATTGTCCTTCGGTACGTTTTGCTTTTCTTCCTTGGACTTGTTGGGCGTACTCTGGGACGAGTAAAACGGATTTATATTCTGTGCCATTGTCCTCTGAAATCTTTCGTCCAAGACTCTCCGAATAAAGGCCCGAATGAAAATAAAAAAGGCTCTTCTTTTTGTTCCCGTAACGAACAGAGCTTGGGACGCAACGCGGGATACACGATCGAGCGATTTGGCTCTCTACTGGGGAAATTTGAATGCTAGACCTGCGTGTGCGTTGTACTGCCGAAGGTGAAAACATCGACGAACAGCTGGAGGCGTCTCGAACAGTCGTCGTCGCAGCCGCCGCCGCCACAATGCGTCATTTTATCGATTTCCGAGAGGTACGAGAATCGTAGGATCTCGTTGGAACCGACCAATCGGACGTGCCTTCCCTTCAACGCTGCTAACGAATCATTTGAAAATACGTATGCAACGATCGAAATTTTAATACCAACTCTTACGATTTATCTCGCCAGGCAAAGGGCGCAAACCATCGGAGTTTTTACAGTTGCCTCATATACTTTCTTCTTTTTTAGATGAAAAAGAAAAGAAACGTCCAAGATGAGAGAAAAAAAACGATATGTCCGCCGAGTAACGAACATTGAAGCGTTTTTTTTCACAAACAATTGGAATGTGGTACATTTTCTGTTCGGTAGGCCACTCGGAAGTATCGTAAAGCAAAAAACAAGAAACTTCCGAATGGCCGGTACAAATGCAGTTTAAGTTTTACGATGGCAAGCGGAAACAGCAGCAGGAGCTTTACTTGAGTATTGTCCCTGTATCGAAATTTTTTTTACCGAATAAGACGAAAAAAAAGCACATTCGTCATAAATATTGTCGGGATTTCAAGTATTCTTTTTAATCGTTGTGTTGAATTTTGTTGGGACTGTAGGCCGAGTTATAGATGGGCAATCTCCGCTTGTCGGGACTGATACCCTCTCGACTCGCGTAGAATCTCCTCTCTATGACTTTGTCGAAAAATCGTGTTAGCTTCAAGGAAGATGTTGTTCCCGCGGCCAGGGATCTCGTTTGTCTGCAATCCTGTAGAAGAGGCGAATTATAGTACAGGCTTGACACCATTTATATATATATATATATGTGTGTGTGTGTGTGTGTGTGTGTGTGTGTGTGTGTGTATGTGTGTGTGTGTGTGCGTATTCGAACGTCAGGTACCAAAAATATTTCGTCAGCTCCGCATTCTTCGGCAATGGTGGACGCTCGCCTGTGCAGGCTGGATCTGACCTCTGCCACCAGGTCGGACTTGGTCCCGACTACGAGGATTGGAATCTGCAAATTTGTATAGATCGTAAAACCGTACAAACGCTCGTTCGTTACTGTTTTCTCCTCCAGATGCGCCATATTTTACGAAACAATCATTACTTGCGTGGAACCCACAAACTTTTCAGGATCAAAATCATCGAACGCCTTGGACTTTGCACCATTTCCGTCTTTCGTCAACACTTGTTGCAGCCATTTTTGCAAATTTTGCTGAGATTTTCGATTGGTCAAGTCGTGAACGAGAATTATTCCTAAAACGGTGAATAATGGCGAAGTAAAAGCAGCCGCAAGGTGCACCGGAAAGTGAGGGCTGCTCGTTGTATCGGGCAGGCGATATCGGCGGGTGGGGAGCGTCTGCGCTAGATATCTTAGCTTGGAGTATCTTTAGCTGGGATCTTGCGTCGATCGTTAGATCCGCCTCGATGCATCCAAACGAGCGAAAAAAAAGCAAACTTAGCGACACGCGCAAAATGACTATTTGTAGTTACCATTAGTCGGATAATAAAAAACAGTTCTGGTGTTTTGATGACTCTGACTGCCACCGACGTCCCACAATTCGACGAAATAACGCTTCTGGTTGGGAGTTGCTTCTTTGTACTCGTGTAACTTAACTTCTACCGAGCAACCTATTGTCCAGGATGGATTGCTGATCGGCTCTTGTTGACATATCAAATGTGTCAATGATGTTTTTCCAACGCCTGGAGACAAAACTCAATTTACTCCAGATGTGCAAAAACATTTGCTCGCTTTTGAGGCATTTTGTAACGACCAACCAACAAGCTCCAAATTAGTATATAATTTTTTAGCTCGGAGCTTCTAAACGTTTTTATAGATGAATTTGGTATTTTAACGAAAGGGCTACCATAGGACGAGTCGAAAGCCTGGAGCCCTCGTGCCGATCCAAAGTCATTGTATATATAGTACGCGTTCTGTGCTAATGATTATAACTGAATAAAATGCCAAAGCCTGGTATTTGTTGGAAAAGGGTTGGAAAAGTGCACTTTCCAATCGTGGGAATTGTGACGTCTCCGCCTTTGGGACACCGATCGTCAGAGACTATACTACAGAGCTTCATTTTTGTCCATAAACTTTGCCGCGATAAAGACAATTAACGATGTTGAACGGAAGGTGAAATATTCCAAGTAACATTTGCAAAGACATTTGTGGCATGTGTGATAAAAACAAACAAAACAAAGGATAAGAAAAGAATAATCACGACTTACCGGAATCACCCACGACGATAATCTTAACTTTGTCGATCGCCGCCATCGATTAAAATCCGCATCGATCGTATTCGATTGTATCTCATTCGGGCATTAACGAATGCTCACTCGAAATATTTCGATCCAGAGGACCCTCGCGCTCGCGTTGACAGTTGGTCCGGCTTTGACATAACCTCGAGGCAAAAGCGTCGCGCCAGGCTATTTTTCACGGACAAACATAACCTCGCAAACATTCGAGGAGTGACGTGACCATAAACAAGCACTGTAAACCTTACGCGAAATTACGTATTTCACTCACAATATATAATCGTTGGTGTATGTATATATACATATATAGATATTTTCGTTTGGTTCCTTCGAACCTTCGCATCGAACTATCATCGATGTGTTTTTTTTAACGCGAGGAAATTTCCGTTGTTCGCTGACCGCAGGACGATCCCCCTCTAAGCGCGAATTATTCGTACGATTCAACGCACGACGCGCAACTATTTTTTCAGACTACTCGAAAAACCCATAATTCCAAGTTTCTCAAATAACAATCTTTGTTGCGCGGTTTATTTGTTGTTTTTCAATCGGCATCGAGAAACCGGAATATGCTGGTAAGCATATAGAAATTACCAGGGACGTTATTTTCGCACTATACTCGGTAAATACCGTTTGAACAATTGGAACTAAAGTGGGTGACGCGGGGCTTTTTTTTCTAATTGAAAAAAGAAAAATGTATGGAAAAGTCAAGGAGCGAGTCTGGACTGTAAAATTCCATTTCCAGATGGCGGATTAATTTTTAGGATCGTGCGTCATCAGGGAAGGACAAAATGAGCGCGGAGGAACGATTCATGACGGAGGTGCCCAGCAGTTTGAAACAACTGGCGCGTCTGGTAGTCCGAGGATTTTACACCATAGAAGATGCTTTGATAGTCGACATGTTGGTCAGAAATCCATGTGAGTGTCGTTCCAAGACGATCCTTTGTCCCGACAAAGTATACTGTTCTATAGCGCAATAATCTTCTAGGCATGAAGGAAGACGATATCTGCGAATTGCTGAAGTTTGAGAGAAAAATGCTGAGGGCCAGAATATCGATACTTAGGAACGACAAATTTATACAGGTCAGACTGAAAATGGAAACGGGCTCCGACGGCAAGGCTCAGAAAGTCAATTTTTACTTCATCAATTACAAGGTAAACTATAAAGTAAAGATATTGTCGTCGGGTAACCGGTCCGGGTTATTCGACATTGGAATGAAATTTTCCATAAAATTGTCGCTTTCATCGTAAAGAAATTGACAAGAGGAGCGACGATTATTAGTCTCAATTGATTTTCAGACGTTCGTAAACGTGGTCAAGTACAAGTTGGACCTTATGAGGAAGAGATTGGAGACGGAGGAGAGGGACGCGACCAGCAGGGCCAGTTTCAAATGTTCCAATTGCCTCAAAACCTTCACGGACCTTGAAGTAGGGGCAAACTTTCCATAATCTGCGCGTTCCTTCCGTGCTCTACGCCTACTCTTCTCGCTTCTTATTTTCTTTCTGTCTCAGGCCGATCAATTGTTCGACACAGCGACGGGAGAATTCAGATGCACTTTTTGCCGGGAGGTGGTCGAGGAAGATCAATCGGCATTGCCGAAAAAAGACTCTCGTCTGTTGCTGGCTAAATTCAACGAACAGCTAGAGCCCCTCTACATATTGTTGCGGGAGGTCGAGGGAATCAAATTGGCGCCGGAAATTCTCGAACCCGAGCCCGTCGACATCAACGCAATCAAAGGGTGCGCTAATTTTATTTATCCCTCGAATCCGAACAAAATCCAGCCCACCTACCCATCTAACGGGAGAGTCTCGCTTTTGTCTCGGTTTTTCAGGATCGATTCGAGAAGGCAAGCGAACATGCGAGCCTCGGACCAGTGGTCCGGGGAAGCGACGCGCAGCGCTGGTTTTGCCGTCGAGGATACGAGGGTCGACGTCACGATCGGCGACGAGAGCGCCGAGGAGAGTGCGGCGGCGGCCGCGAATCGTCGCAAGGAGCGCCCCATATGGATGTTGGAGAGTACCGTACTGAGCGCTGACGGTACTCACGGGGGAGACACGGGAAACGCGCAGGAGAGTATACTCGACAAAGCGGCCTCAACCGCCACGAACGCGAGCGCCTCGAGTAACAAGCAGGGCGAAGACATAATGTCGGTATTGCTTGCCCATGAGAAGAAGGGCGGGGCCGGCGGCGGCGGTGGTGCCGGCGGTGGCGGCACTAATGCCTCCAACGCTATAAAAGCCGTACTCCCACAGGAGTCGAGCGACAGTAGCGACAACGATGAACCCAAGGAGATGCAAACCGTTGACGCTGGTATGAGTCGTCTGTTTTTTTCGTTTCCCCCCACTCTAGCTCATTCGCTCCGGTATAGCGACATTGAAATTGGCGCTCGTTTGATTCTCAGGTGAGGTCGAGCTGATGGAATCCGAGGACGACGAGCTGTTGCCTACGGTAACCGTTGGCAACAAGACTATCGCTATAACGAGCGTGAATAACGCCCTCATAGAGGAAATGACGCCGACCGAAAAAGATGCGTATATTCAGACCTATCAAGAGTACTATTCTCACATGTACGATTAGATTTAAATGTGAAAATAATCGCCGGGTGTTATATTTTGTATAGAAATAAAGGAATCTTTGTGTCTTTGCGAAATATCATTTTGTTTCCTATTGTTTTTCGTTTATTTCATTTTCAATCTACTGTGTATCGTCGGTGTAACTCAACGATACCAAGGCTTCTTTATCGGCAAACAATACAGTTAACGTTGGTAAATATGAGAAAACAAAATTATAACTAATAAAATACAAGTCACTTCTGGTTAGTCGGGAAATGTTATTTTTTTTCTTCCTCTCCTTAAAACATAAAAGTCGCACTTGAATCAAGCTTGCTTGAAATTTGCATTTTTTTTTGTTGCCTCGTCCCTACCCCCAGCGCAATTTCCATCCGACCACCACCATCGGCTGGAAATTGAATATCGTTTTCGCGACGACGCGGCGCTCTTTTTTTTCTCGTTTGCTTTTTTGCCATTTTTTTGTTTCGTTTTTTTTTCTTCCATTTTTTGTTCTCGTTCCGTTAAGATCGGACAAGCTCCTGCGAATGCGGTTAATCGTGATTGCAACGGATCTATCGCTTTTGTTGTATGTGAATATCATTAATTTTGTTTATCTTCCAACAAGATTCTAGAATACATATGGGATAATGTTTTTCTACGTTCTCGGTAGGTGATTGGCCGATCCGTGTGATCCGAAAGGAGCCCGCGCGAGTGCACGGTCATCGATTCGGATCGGTCGGATAGGAGCGTCCCTTCCGTTGTACCAGGTGTTTACATTTTATTCCGGCTCGTTGAGACGGAGTCGGGCAAAGTCCTCGAAGACGATGTTGTCGTCGTCGTCGTTCGCGTAGCAAGAGTTCTCGTAACGAGCGCGATCAACGCTCTTGCTCTTCTTCATCATCGCTCTCTCCTTCTCGACGGCTCCTGCGGGCCCAAAAAATCCACCGTGTGTAACGTGCTCGCGGGAGGTGAAGGAAATAAACGGGTAGGGTGGATCGCGATGTAGGCAAGTCGGATACGTACCAGGGGCAGGGTGCATCAATTTCAAGGGCACATCGGTCACGAGCTCGCCCCCAAGAGTGCCGCAGTTGAGTTTAACCCGAACGGAATAAGAAATAACGATACCCATAGCTTCGGCGGGGCATTTTCCATCAGCCACGAGGGTAGACGAGGCAAGATTGACGTCGTCATCCTACGAGCGAACGAGGAATGTGTTTTTTGTTTATCGGACGAGGCGCTTAGCGAATACTATGGTATCGAAGATTATTGACCTTGAGATGGCCATCGAGGGCGATACCGCGGCGATCCTTGTTACTACTCGCCAGAGGTACGAGGTAGAATTGTTTTGTGAACGAGGCGCCGGGTGTTATCGGGCAACCTTCGCGCGTTTCCAAACTCGCAACGTGTCGCGAGAACTGGGCATTCACCATCGTTACCTCGCAATGTTGGACCACGAAGATCTGCACGTGTCGATGGAAAATAAAATCGGACTGTTGGAAAATACCGTCGAAAAACCGGGACGCTCTCTCTCTCTCTCTCTCTCTCTCTCTCTCTCTCTCTCTCTCTCTCTCTCTCTCTCTCTCTCTCTCTCTCTCTCTCTCTCTCTCGTATATACCTTGATGTTCTTGACGGCCTTGCGCGAGTTATTCGTGACGATGACATTGGCCGAAACTTTTTCGCCGTGATAGTAGATCTCCTTGTCGAGGGTAACCTCGAGATTGAGCTTGCCCTGTGAGAAGGTAAAGCCTTTGGAAACGAGAGAGCTCGGTAGTCTGCGTCCACGGGTCAACGGGGCGTACTGCAATTTCTTAACGGCCATCGCGACCGACGACCGTTTGTGGCCCTACCGAGAAAGAGAGAAAGAGATTTATTTTTTCAAGATGGAGGATTTGTCGTGACGCGTCGTAAAATTTGGCGTGACGGTTTGATAGAAGAAAGAGAGGTCAAGTTAATCCTCTCACCCTGTCCTCCTCGTTCTCACCGACGTAGACTTTGACGGTGTATTCGACCCCGAGAGGTTTGCTCTGATCGTCGTCGCCGCCAGGTTGAAGAGTCACCGAACTCGGCGAGTTCTGGGGGAAATGGAAGGTGAAGGGATACGCGTTGGTTCCGAGCTTCTTCAGAAGGCGATCCTGTATCGGTGTAGTTTCTTGCTTTTCCTTCTTGAGCGGTACTATTTGTTCCCGCGCAAGAACCATTTCCTTGCTGAATTTCACCCCCATCACCTCGTCCTCCTCGCGACCGTATCTGTAGGTAGTCGTCACCTGGCCGTAAACCTTTCGTCCTTGGAGATAATCATTTTCGACGACGATGATTCCGTCGATCGGGTCTATCGAGTCGATGTGGTCGATGAAATCGCGCTTTCCCAGGTACACCGTCACCTTGCCTGTCTCGCAAAAGTAATCGTTTCGATATGATTGTTTCACTTATGGGGGACGAAACGAGATACAACTTACCGTTCGGAGTCGTCTTTTTGAAAACCTTCACGGCCACAACGTAGGCCAAAAACAATAGGGGAAACATTTTTCAAAAGCTTTCCGCTCGAGTCTTTGGTAAAGATTTCCCGCCCAGAAGTGACAAACTGACGAGCAGTCGGGACACCTTCTTATACTATTCCTGGAGGGGCTTCCTAGCCCCCGAGAAGCCCCGTATTCGCTAATTCCATTATGCGCTTCCTATAATACCCCCTTAATGAGATCAATATCGTTGCCGCGCCGAGTCCTCGTTGCACAATTTTCAGATACATTGCTTTCCGAGAAGTTCAGTTTTGTCAAGCCGCGCTGCCGCCGCCGCAACACGCAGTCGAACGAGCTCCTTCGTCTCTTTTTCGTCCGGTATTACCCTCCGAGAAGTAACGGACCATCTTTCACTCTTTCGCTCTCTTCTCTTTCCAAATTCACCTCAAATGAGATCAAATCTCGTGACGAATCTTTCGAGTTTATTGATTTATCGTCACGAAAGATATCGGTCCGTTGCTTGTTCATTTAAGACTTGAAAAATACAACTTTTCCTACCGTTTCAACGCAAGGGCTCTTCCATTTCTTTCCTACACTCATTGTCGCAAACCATTTTGGTAAGAGTGCAAACGATTCGCAAAGCTAAACTTTTCTACTTGTGCCCGCGAAGTGCGCAAAGACGGAAAAAAAGAAAAGTGACGTGACAAGAGAAGACGTTAAAGACAAATTTGTCTCAGTCTTAAGGTTTATATTTATTTCAATAATAAGTGTTTACATTGTACGGAGGTATTTTTGATCCGTCAAATCGGATTCCCTGCATTCCAAGGAATTTCAAATCGGTCTTTATTTCTTGTTTCATTCCGTTGTTTTCTCGTGGTCGCGCTCTTGATAATATTAAATCATTATCGCCACGTCGAGAGTACATGTAACTTAAATATATTGGCAAAAAAAACATCCCTTTTGCTGTCTCTCGAGTCTCGAAAACTTGGCATATGAAAAAGAAAGGTTTGAAAAAAGAAACGAATAAAGCGAAAGGAAACGAAGGAGTACCATAAATTTCGACTAATTCAAAATCGGCGGCGGCGGCAGTCAACGTGGGCTGTCCTACCCCGAATAACTCTTCGAATGTAAAATGTTTGTCGCTCAATTTTTTCTATCCGTCTCCCTCGCGCTCTCTTATACATTTTTCTCTGCTACAAAGTTAATAAAAAATCAGTATAAACTAGAGTTCGACGGGTAACGAGTGTGCAAGGATCGGACATTTCTCTCTCTCTCTACGTTCTTGCATTGTCCTTGTCTCCGTTGAACTTTGCAATGGAAATAGAACCGACACACTTGGTATATCAATGACGATACTTGTTGCATTCATACATTTCGCGATGGATATTTGTAATTGTACAATTAAACGTCGGGGGGGGATTAAGAGAAAATAAAAGATGGAGCAAAGAAAAAAACATTGTTTGCAGAATCGATTGCAAATAATAATGAGGGATGGGGGGAAAAAAATAAAACTTTCGTGACTTATGGGTAATTGGATAGTACAACGGTAGCGAGTTACTTATGATAAATATGTCTAAGAATAGGCACGGTAAATGTATCATTTTGGATATATATATATATACATATGCACTCCTCACGCACACACATATACGTGTGCGAGTGTGATACTCGTTACTCAGCGATTTATTGCGCTGCTGTGACAAGACGCTTCGAGAGATCAGGGAACTAAAAAGATTTCAAACCACGAAACATCATCGGGATAATTTTTTCCGTAGTCTTTGCGTTTGTTTTTCTTCTTCGGATAGTGCAAAAATTGAGAGTGAAATACATGGCTGTGCGAATAAGCGATGAGTAATTGGCTCGCCAAGAATTTACATTGATTTTGTTAATATTCAATGATAATAAAATATATCCAAAAGATAAATGTTACGAGCGTCTAGAGAGAGATGGGGGCAAGATTTTTTTTCGTCCCGATAACAGCCAAACGTTTATTCCTCGCTGAATTGTCTTCAACATTTGTGCACACGAAGAAAATGGCGCCAAAAATAGACATCGTCGAGTCGAGTTGGATAATAGATTCGCTAACAAATTGCCACAATCAGTTAGGCTTTGCTCGACGAATGCCGCGATTCATCGAGTTTCGCATATGTTTTTGTATAATAATTTATGAAATATGAACAAGCGGGCACACGATATTTCAACACAAGCCATTCAGAGGAATAACATTCGCAAAACATTTGCTACGAATGTTTTTTCTTTTTCTTTCTCGAACGTTACTTGACAATCTGCGAAAGTACAACTAATGAAATTCGGACGCTTACCCAAATGAAAAGCGAAAAAGGATTTTTTTTGTCGGAACGGAGTTCCCTGACCAGTGCGCATCTCTAACATCGGAAAGTACAAACAGTGTTAGTTGTTTTTGTTTTCTTCGTCTTCCTTGTGTACCGGTATACATAGTGGATTTTCGTACTTCGATCGCTGTTCTCCTCTGCGTTTCGCATCTCTACTTAAATATACGCTGCGAAATGGTTTTTTTTTTTTTGCATTTTCGTTTTGTTTTCGTGACAAATATTCTCTCCGGCCGAGCTTAAAGAATCGCTTTCTCTCACCCTCTCGAATAACGAATTCCCAACGTGGCGCGTCGGCCACGTCGGGGCTACAAGCAAAGTTTCTCTCACTTACAAAGTAGAAATCTGGAAAGAAATGAGAAATCATTGGCGAGGGGTTTATATTGTACAAAATATTGCGATGAAACAGCACTCTCAGAATCGAATTTCTCGTCTCGCATTTTCATCGACGACGAAAAAGAACTTACCTAATATTCTTCAAAGAAATGTCTTCTCAGGCCAGTTTTGGTGTCCTGGCTTAGGATAGATCTGAATAAAAACGAAAACATTTGTTAGCCTAGGTTACTTATGAATCATTGAGAACGATAATAATAACGGACGTAAGGGGAATAAAAAATGTGGGTAAACTCACAGCTTGGCGCGGCGGCAGACTCGAATCTCTTCTGGATTTGATCATAGGTGAATTTGACAAAGGTGTCGTACTGCTCGGACAGCTTCATGTGGAGTATCTGATCGTATTCCTCTCGTATCTGCGTCTCTTGTTCCTTGAGCATTCGCTCGCAGATCAGGCCGACCTAGCGTGGCATACGAAAATCGTTTCTACCTTAAGTATCATCGGTTCCGTCGGCTCGTATGCGACGCCACCTCTTACACATTCTGCGTTATTCTTTGCAAAGGATTTTGAATATACGGAAGGCAAAGTTACCAACGTTTTTGGTCGCAAATTGTTTTCAAGTAGGCTGCTAATGTCTCCAAAGCTTATTTAGGTGTGCAATTAACGAACGACAACAGAGCACTTGCGGGAAAAGATGTTGAGCTGTGTTACAACGAATTGGGCAAAGTAATTGTTCAACCTGTTTGAATGTAAACAGAGGCTTCTCCTTGGTAGCGGTGTTGTAGCTGTAGGAATTTGAGGCGGCTGATGCACCGGACGGTCCTCCCTCGGCGTCGGAAGAGTCTCCGCTGCTCGCTTGAGGATTGAAGTGCAATTGCTTGCGTCTGTGTAATCGGCGCAGCTCCTCTCTGATGTTTGCCGCCATTTTTTCTGTATCCGAACATCGAAAATGAAATATTCCATTGCACCGATTGTGTATTCAATTAAGAACAAGCGATGTTACACGGAAAGCCGGCCGATCCAGTCGAGTACCATTCGGAAAAATAGCGGCTAACTTGTACGAATTCGATTGATTTCCAAACGGAAAGGCCGTTTCGCAATTCGTCAAAACAAGAAGAAAATACTTTTGGACCAAGTGCCGAAAGCTAATAACTTGTACGGAAGCGCATAAATTCGCAAAAAATATAGTAATTCGCGCAATGAGGATCGAAGTCTCGGATCGGGCTAAAATTTTCAAGTTGGAACGTTGAACGGCCGCTTCCGGTGAGCAGTGATCGTGTTTAACGCGACATCTCGCGTTCTTCTCCGTTGTTACAAACTTTCCAGTCCAACTCCATAGAGAAAAAAAGAAATACGTCCGTTACGTATTACCATATGATTTATACGCGTGGTTGGCGGCCCCTTCCCCCCTCGCCGTTCTATACAACGGCTCGCCGTCCATTTAAGCCCACCCGCGTCCCCCCGGACCCTGCGCTGGGGCGCCGCATCCAGTCCCACGGACGCCCCAGATACGGGCTTTTAAATCGCCCTTGCATGGCGTGTCTGAAAGAGTCGTTTTTTCTCTCGCTTCAACCATGCCGCTCCTACGAGAGGCGAGCCTCTCGTCGTTAGACGTCGGGAGAGAAATAACTATCGGGAAAAAATAAAAATAACAGAGAAAGAAAAAAAATGGCGGCTTTGGATAATTTACCAGGCGTCAATTTGTGAGCGACCTCCCCGAACGACGACGGATTTTGTTGTCTGGGTGTGCTGCTCTGTGCGGAAGTACCTGGTGAGACGCACATGGGTACGCATCTTCGCCGTTTGTTCGGACGTCCATGGCTGTGGACGGGATCGAACTCAAGAGATCTCTTTAGGGTGGCGCAGGCCATATTTCTCACGTCGTCTCACGTACGTTCGTGGCCACTCGAGAGATGTAGAGGGAGAGCGAGAGGGACGCAGGGGGATATACGCGCGCACACACACACACACACACCAGTACAGTGAGGGAGAGCGAGAGAGGCGGAGAAAGAACACACACCGATAACTTTTGGAATGTTGCGTTTTCCTTTTTCGTCTAATCCGTTCTCGCGAATAATCCTACTCTCCCTCACTGATCTCAGAAACTCTGTTTTTTATGAAGCGTGGATAAAAAAATCGGCCGCTCGGAGTTTCGTTCGTTGATTTTTCGGCCAGACTTCCGCTGCTTTCGAGGATATCGCGTTTCCACGGAAGACTCGTACGTGCGCGAGGCTGTGGTGTCGCACACCAAAACAAACACCGCAGTGAAACAATATGGCCGAACACCGCGGCTCCTCGGTGAGAGAACGACTGTTACGTTTTCCTCGCTACACGTCTCTTTCATCCCCACTCGCAAACAAGGTTCCGTTGTTACGACTTACTACGGCGCGTGCGCCCGAGACGTTTTTCTAACGACCGCAAGCGCGCGTGGAACTCCGTGTAACGTGATCGAAGGAAGTTTTTTTTTATTCTTTTTTTATTGCTATAATTGCAGCTTAACCGGATATCGCCATCCTCATGCACGATTCCATTTCGAAACGCTCATTGAAAAATGTGCAGGACAAACGATTACATTTTGCGCGCGTCTGTGTGTGCGTGTGGTTTTTGCCCCCATCAAATGCTTGCACAAGAAACATTTGTATTTATCGGTGTCGGTAACGATGCGTATTTGGATATATTTGGGATCTGTGGGCGCCATCTGTCGGTTATGGCTCGGTGTCATCGCGTACGCGACCACGGTCTTACACACGGTCTTACATACAGTTCTTGAAACCACGGTCTTACATACAGGTCTTGAAACTCGCTCAAAATTTCAGTGGTGGGGGATGGCCTCTTATTGAAGCACCGACTGTTTCAACTCGTGACCACGAGGATCGCTGCTATAGAGTGATGCTGGCCGTGTGAGAGAGACGGAAATATATTTCAAAGTAAACAAAACCCAAACATAACCGCTGATCAGGGGGCTGACACTGGTAGATAAATGCTGTTCGCAAAATGTCGTTTCCGCACTGTGGCGCTAGTAGTCGTGTGACAGGCATGCATATATATGTACGTTGTACCGGTGTTTCGAATATTTCACATGAATAAAAGTCTAGTGTAGATAACTTTACGAAAACCATTATTCGCGTGTATGATGGATCCTGTTATCGCTGTAACAGTACGTGCTGTTATCGCAATAACGATAACAGCACGAAACGAAAGTATCGAATCGTTCAGCTGGTCGGAATATTTAGAGCCGACGCCTGTCACGTAACAGCCAACGCTAGGTAGTGGCGCTTTTAAGAACTAAAAAGCCCGGACAAAACACGTTTTCGTTTATCGTATAGGAATAGTAGGCCAGTGTCAGAGGGCTGCACGCAACGAAATTATCGAATCGTTCAGCTGATCGGAATATTTAGAGCCGACGCCTGTCACGTAACAGCCAACGCTAGGTAGTGGCGCTTTTAAGAACTAAAAAGCCCGGACAAAACACGTTTTCGTTTATCGTATAGGAATAGTAGGCCAGTGTCAGGGGGCTGCACGCAACGAAATTATCGAATCGTTCAGCTGATCGGAATATTTAGAGCCGACGCCTGTCACGTAACAGCCAACGCTAGGTAGTGGCGCTTTTAAGAACTAAAAAGCCCGGACAAAACGCGTTTTCGTTTATCGTATAGGAATAGTAGGCCAGTGTCAGGGGGCTGCCGCTGATTTACGCGACCACACGCGACCTGCTCTACTTGTAAACTTGTAAAAACGGTGATATTGAAAAATGACTAAGTGGTGTATTGTGCCAACGTGTGAAACAGGCTCTCGGAGTGGAAAATCGAAACGCTCAGTGTTTCGGATGCCGAGAGACTTGGCGCAATTAAAAAAATGGAAGCCCGCGATACCGGGAATTGGGAAATTAGAGCCGAGACACGTTGTGTGCGAAAATCATTTCGAACCGAAATATATTCATCGAGACTGGGCGAAACAGGCGTTGGAGCCGGAAATCTGAAAAAAAATGAAAAATTATTGGGATCATTACAATAAACACTTTCCAGGCTGGAAAACATAAAACAAAGTTAGTGAATTATTTTCATTTATCCTACTCGAGAGTCCTTCGCTTAAAGGTCGGAAAAGAGGTGTTTTTTTTAAATTTACCAACGCAAACCGTTTCGGAAACTGCAAAGTAGAGATTATTGAAAATGTTTCTTGGGACATGCATTAAAATGTTTCTGTCTGGAATAGTTGCCACTTATTTTCAGTTCAATTAAAACAACGCGTAAAGCTTATTTTTTTTATAAAAGCTAAAACATGTTTTTAAAAAACCGGGCGCATAGGGATCGAATCCCTGAACGCAGCATTACGAAGCTTGCACCGAACCCCTCGACCAACACGAGCTCACATTGACACCTATATAAAAAACATTCACATTCATTGTACCCACTTAGATAACTATAGTCTTTTGGTTTTTTTCTTCAGGTTTACGATAAAGTTACTTTTAATTGTATTTAGGTCCATCATGCATTTTTGACATTGAATATCATAATTTGCCTGCACCAGCCAATTGTACAGCTAGGTTAGGTTCCTATGAGTCAACAATCGATTTCCATCTCTCTCGCACAGCCTGCATCACTCTATCGCAGCGACACTCGTGGTCACTGGGCGAAACGGCCGGTGCTTCAATCCGAGAACGTACCCTTACCACCAGAGTTTCAAGACCTGTATGTAAGACCGTGTTTACGACCATACCCTGCTGCAAATTCCCACACAGGACCCTGTATGGGATCCCGTACGGGATCCCACGTGGTGTTTTCGTACAGGGAACCCGTATTTCGGTGTTACGAAAATTTGTTGAGATAAAGAGAAATTTAATTGCAGTCCCCACTGCCAACATTTTTAGTGTGTGCTTCCACACTACGGTACACGAGGATGAATATATTGCACCGCTAACGAACTTGTATTTCTATTAATAGCCATTGTAATAGTAAATTAATCATATAATATTATTGCAATTTTTTGTAAACACATTCTTGTAAGACGTAAAATGATAACATAATAAAAAAGTTTCATAAAAAAAAACAATAAGATATTGCGTTTAATTAAGTTTAACTAAGAACTGTGTATTAAATATTTCCGGCCATTTTGCGAGGCCGGCACCCATGTTGAAAAACAATACTTTTGACTTGAGATAAAACACTTTAAAAAAACCTTGAATTGAATTTTTTTTGTAGTGTTTTCGAAAAAATGCGAAATGGTTAAGGGTTGCGCGGTTTGCAATTGTAAAACGGGGTACAAAAGTTTTAAGCAAAAATGCTCCGTATTTCGAGTGCCCAGAAACGTCGAAAGACACAAAAAATGGCTCGATGCTATTCCAGGACTGAAAGAGTCTCAGTACGTGTATGAAAAACATTTCGAAGAACGATGTATTGTGAGACATTGAAGAAAAAAGGCTGTAAATGGTCGTAAATTCGGTCATGTGAAAAATGAGAATTCGCATATTTGCTCCTTATCCTAATAAATTGTGAGAAAAAAAAACGGTAATAGACACTTACCCCTTTGATGATACCCTGGAAAATGCAGAATGTCTAAACGAAAAGGTTAGTAATTGCGACAATTAAAAGATCATTATGTTAAAAAACAGTTTGTTCACTAACTGCGTCACCATAACGAATTAGCTTCACAATGCCTGAACTGGAAATAAAATTTAGCCGGATGACGCAATCATCTAAATCTTGATATAAATTCGCAAAATCACAAGGAAAAAGTGTACCTACAGCGGAAAACTATCTCTATACTGCTACTCACTTACATAAATAAACGCCGAAAATAAAATATAGTGCAAAATGAACAGATATGTGCTGTTATAAATCCGTGTATTCAAAAGGATTTCAGTTTTGTTTAGATAAAAGTAGTCATCTTTTTTTGAATCAACACATTATTTTTTTTATTGGTTTCGTATATTAGCAGTTTACTCGACAGTACGGTAAATTAAGGTAGGGCAAGCGGCGCATGCGCTGCGGTCAGGAGGGAAAAGGACAGAAGAGCTGTTTCTCTCTTCGTCGCACACGACTTTCACTTGCCGTCACGCACCAAGCGGCAAAAATCGGAATAAAAAACAGAGACGCTAAGGGTGCCTACCCTCACTACCGCCGTTGTCAGACCTGCATGTAAGGCCGTGTTCGTGACAGATCTACTCTATCTGTCTCATTTGACTCTATGACTTGAATTCTTAAAATTTCGGGTATGCTTTCGCGTTCGTTTTGATCGTTCTTCAACGGCTGTTGTACAGATCCCGCGCGACCGAATGAGTCGTACGCGATCGAGGAAGCGGTGCCAATCGAAAGCTTATGATCCAACAACTCATTCGCGACTACCCGCAACCAGATCTCGTATTCGTTACCGTCGCCTTCTATTTTTGCGTCAAAGAAACCGTTGGTTTTATTTGTTTCCATACCACGGAATGGCGTCTGTTCGTTCACAAGGTTCGGTCCAAGGAGACTATAGGGTAGGAGTCCAATCTTCGTATGGTGAGATGGTAGAAGAAACGTCCGGAAATTTGACCCGAGTAGACGTCGCCCGTGTCGGGTGGTGTATCAAAAATATAGTAATACAGCCAGTGCACCGGGTGAAACTGACTGTCATGGCGGCTAATTGTTGACGCTTGTCATTAAAAACACCTATCACTACGGTTGTGCACTACGATTGTTTGTTTGCGATCCAGTTCGTCTAATTAGTTTAATGCAATAATTGGTATGATAATTTTTACAAAGTTCTTGAATTTTTGTTTCATTACGAAAAATGTATTATGACTTTGTAAATAATTTTTATAATGCATTTTTGGATAGTTATAAAAAACCATCAACCACCAATAAACACATTAACGTTAATAGCTTTTAGGAATTGTTACTATTTTAATTTGCGCTATTTTGCTTCTTATAACAAATGTAATAAATAATCAAACTAATTTACCTATAAAAGGTGTAACAAATAATTTCAATAAAAAAAAATTCAGTTATAAAAAACTTTACGAGGAGAGAATCGAAAGCAGTACCTCGCGCAGTGCCATACAGTTTTTTGATATTGTGCGTAAAATTAAACTTAACAAACAAACGCATCTCAGTAGTATATAGATTGTAGACTTTGTTATCAGCATCTTTAAGTCTTGATATTATTTTAATAAATGTAAAATGTAAAATGTAAAATGATGGCTCATGGTAGCGGTGAGCCTCGTGATGCTGCGGATGATGCTTGTTACTGCGTAGCGAATCTCTGTGTTGCTACTGTCGCTGCGGGTGGTGCCATAGCTTATGCAAAGGATATTTCCGATGTGACTTTCGGGGGTATCGCTTCAACTCTTTCGATGAGTTGTCGTTGTTCAATGTCTGTCACTTTATGAGCATGTATTGTATATGAACTTGTAATATATGTTGGAAATGTCGGCTTCACCCGGTTCCCTTATCTTTGTTTTTTCTTTCCAAAGGACTGGCGCTCCTCATTTATCTCCGTTTCTATTTAAATCGCCCCTAAGGACCTCGCCTCGATCGGTCAACGAAAATAATAAAGCAAGAAAAATAAAAAACGAAAGACAATAGGAAAAAATCAAAACTGTAAGATCGATTTATCTGTACAGTGTATCATAACATGTGAATATGATGTGTGATAATTTGTAGAAGTTTTGTCCGGATTCGAAATTCTTATGAATTTTCTTGTCTATAACTGAATTTTGTTTGTTAGTGCTTCGGCAACGAAAAAAAAACATCGACTTAATTTCTGAATTTCGTTATTATTATTTGTCTGTACAGCGTATTATAATCTGTGAATATGATGTGTGATCATTTGTGAAAATTTTATCTGGATTCAAAATTCTCATGAATTTTCGTGTATCTAGAAATAAATTTTGTTTGTTACTGCTTCCGCAACGGAAAAAAAACATATTGACTTAATTAGTGTATTTCGTTATTGTTATTTATCTGTACAGCGTATCATAATGAGTGATAATTTGTAGAAGTTTTGTCTAGATTCAGAATTCTTATGAATTTTTGTATGTGTATAAATTAATTTTGTTTGTTACTGCTTTCGCAACGAAAAAAAAAAAACATATTGACTACATTTCCGCGAATAAACTTCCGAAAAGCGGAAACCGAATTTCGACCTGAAATTTGGCATACACCTTCCTTTTAATGTTATAAGATATCCCCTAAAAGGATTTTTGGCGACACGCAATACTTTTCGAGATATCGATTTTTGAAAGTAATTTTTTTTTAATTGGTTTTTTACTTAGGTACACGCTTTTCGCGTTTGTTACCTATTCTTTCCCATCATTATAACCGTTCTTCTCTCTACTGTTTACTTCTTTTTGTCTCCATCTTTCTCCCTGTTCCCCCCTGTTGCGGCCGCAGCTGACTTCCCCCTCTGTATTATATTCATCATGACATTTCTGTCATGGGTATAGGGAAACTGCGGAAAACCTATACCAATACAGCCGGTCATCGAGTTCGCCTCCCAGTCGTGGAACTAGTCTTATTTCGCCGCGAAATGCCGAAGAAAAACATTTCACGACGAAATGTACGCGACTGGGATTCGAACCCGGGACCTCCCGATCCGCTGGTTTAGTGGCGAGCACGCTAACCACTAGACCATCGCACCAGTTGATTTTTGAAAGTAATTTTTTTCATTGCGCGCCTGCTATATCTATAACTGACGGGCTCAGCTATGGCTATACCTATATATCTTATCGCGCTCTCCGCTTTGTGCGGATCTTCGTCTGGTGTACCCCCCCGCCGCCGCCGCAAAATCCAGCCTCACTGTCGTTTTTGGTGTAATGCTGGTTTTTCGTTTTCACGTTTGATGGAGAATTTATGGTACGCAAACAAACCCAAACTTGCATATGTGGAATCGTGGGTTGCCCAATAAACCCAAACAAATTCGGATATATCGAATCGTGGGGTGCGTAGAACACTGGGGTGGGCACACAGCACCTCCGATGGGTGTTGGGAATCGTGGGGTGCGTGGAACACTGCAGTGGCCGCAGAGCACCTCTTCCCTGTTTTTTCATTTTTCGTTTATTGTTTTTCATTCTTTTATTCGATTTTTTTTCGTCTACAAAATTTTTGTTTGATTTTTTTTCGTTTTTTCTTCCATTTTTTGGTTTTTTTCTTTGATTGTTTTGTTTTGTTATTTTATCATTTTCAATTCGTAACATAAAGCGGAAGTTGGAGTCCAGGCACCAGTACAACGTATCCGTAAAAATGAGAATTCGCTATACGAGGTTTAACAACATAAGCGCGGCGCCCGTGGAAACGTTGGAGAGGGGGTTTCTCCAAACAAACTCGACGAAGATCCGCACAAAGCGGAGGGCGCGATAATATATATAGATATAGCCATAGCTGAGCCCGTCAGGTATAGATATGGTAGGCGCGCGATGAAAAAAATTACTTTCAAAAATCGATATCTCGAAATCTATAGCCAGTCGCCAAAAATCCTTTTAGGGGATATCTTGTAATATTCAAAGGAAGGTGTATGCCAAATTTTAGGTAGAAATTCGCTTTCCGCTTTTCGGAAGTACACTCGAAATTTCCTTCGCCAACTGAGTTCACAATTGATTTGATGAAATTACCGTTCCATATGAAGAAGCAAAGGGTGCTGTTTGCATATCGTACGGCACTGGTTTTCCAATTAATATGATCAAATTATCGCTCCATATGAAGTAGCAAAGAGTGTTTTCTGCATATTGTACGGCACTGGTTTGTTGCCGACTTCAATTCGGTTCGGTAGGAGAGCAGCGCCATACCGTTCTCATCTGGATTTCCCTCTAGTCTTCTTGAGTATTGCTCTGAATTTTTCGTTTTGCTCCGAGCCGTTTTTCTCGCAGCTACTTTTTTCACCTGACGTTGGTGCTTTCGGAAAAACGGTTTAATCAATCGGGCTGAAATTTTTACTGCATATTCAGCATACGTATGGCTATCGCCCGAACTAGAATTATTCAAAAATATTGATTTTAACTTATACTTTCGCCCGAATTACGAGGGAAAAAAACGTGTTTTTCGAACACTTGCAAAAGCGCCATTTTGTTTTTTTTTGCGATATAAAAAAATCATTCTAGTTCGGGCAAAAGCGACACAGATTAAGAATCATTTCAAAATTTTTGTTTCAGACTACCTGGAGAGCGCAAATTATCAACGCCAGCAACATACTTTTTTTCATACCTTTACACGGTTACAAATTGTTAAATAAATATACATTTATATGCAACGAAAAACGGTTTTCTATTCTGTAAGAGTGTACTGTTAAAGTTATTTTTTTTAATAGCTCAGTTTTTGAGCCGTCATAATAGAATAGCCCCTTAACTCACGGTGAAACACCTGCAGGTTGCAACACCCCCTCCCCCAACGGTAATCGTCGTTTGGAACGTTGAATTCGTCTGTTTTTCATCTTCTGAACCGCAGCAATCGACAATCGTGCGCGAGCTTGGGAAACGAGTCGATGAGAAATAATGTGGGGATTGATGAGTGAAAACAAAGATTGCTCGTAACGTAGACTTCATTTGTTTTTATCTTCATCAAATCTATACAAGAGTGAGAATCGTTTCAAAGTTTGGTCGAGTGGCACTTTGTCGCGCGATCGATTAAATCGATAACGCTATGGCTTTTATTATACGAGGACCGAGAGTGCTCCTCGTTTACGAAAACACGAAGTGTAACATTGATTAAGAGGTAAAAGGTAAATTAAATACAAGTAGAAGTTGTCTTTTTGCTTGAACGCTACGTAGGAATGCGATCTCGCAGATAAGAAAGAATCTCGTCGGTACTTTTGCACAATGTAGCATGTCTCGGTTGTTTGAAACAATTTCCCGTCAGCACGAGCGACCTGCAAAACCGATGATTGTTTTTCTCAATCGCGTCTCGTTCACTTGGATGGAAAAAACGAAAGAAAACAACGACAACAAAAAACGCATTATTCTAGCAAGGATGAATGTTTTTTTGCGTGATAACCTACGTGCTGACGTGCGCCGGCGATACGTGTCGGGGCCCATAAATGTATCTCGATCGAAATGATAAACGACAGAGTGTGAAATGATAAACGGCTTCGTCGCTGGTCTATACGATGCTTTTTTTCCGTAAGAATTTCATGCAAATTCCATGCATACATTACATAGCCTAAGTCTCGTCAAGCTTCCGAAGCCTAGATTTCAGGAAATAAACAACAATAAAAATGAAGGAAACTGTTAAGCCAACCGCATAAATTGCCTTAATTAGAGCAAATACTTTATTCTCATATCCATAGAATAAGAACTAATATAAATACAAAATAAAAATATATGCTCATATATTTTTTCGTTAATATAACTCGCTATGTCTCATGGCTTGCGTACGTGACCAAGCGACCAACGCACAAAGCAACTTTGTCTAGGATTAAGTATCGATATTTCTCGGCCTGCATATGCGCCCGAGCTCTCAACGTTTATATAAATATTTTATAAGATTAAATTTTATTGCGCTTCGCCTTCGGCGTGAGTCCGTTGTCCAAAACCCTTGAAACACTGCGGACTGAGTCAGACTAACGCGTGGGAATATATACTTATCGATGGGTCCCACGGATGCATTCCTAGAAATGCAGTCACGTAAACCCTTGCCCCACTATCGCTATCCGACAAATATCGGCCCTGCGTAGCACGGGACTGACGACCTATAAGTCAGAATCGTGAAATCACTGTTACGAAGAGGTTCTCTCTTAAAGACCTCGACTGTTAGCTGCTACGCTAGCGATACGCCGTACAGTACACGGGATAACACGCGCAAGTTTTCATTAAGAAACTCCGTAAATTACGCGAACGCGTTTGTTGTAACGTTTAAACCATCGCGCTAATAAACCGGAAGAGTGTTATCCGCATCCGAGTTAAAATAACATCGATGTAACGAACTGATATAAGTGTAATTAAATCATTGACACAATTAACTCGTGATCTTCTCCTTTGTGTTAACCTGAAGACACCTTGTTCCAAATCCTGGCAAGCTCTGATTCTTCACCAGTTTCGCATCGTACTCACCAAGGTTCGTCCTCTTTCTGTAAAGACGTCGACTGTTTGTTATAACAGGAGTCCCAAGGAAAGAGACCTTTGATCAACATTTCGGCAAGTATAAAAATACACGTGAAACTCATCTCACTTCCAATATTGGTCCTGATTCTGACATCGAGGAAAGACTGCGCCGTCGATAAAGACACCGTTGGGCTACAGACCTATTGTTACGCGTATTACCATTCTGACACGTAATACAGCCCTGGAAAGGCTTCATCAAAAACTTAACCTGGCGATTCGAAAACCAGAGGTTCTTTATAAAGACGCGTTATCTTGTGATGTGTATTTTGCACAAGAACAGAGTTTATAACGAACGCTAGTTGGATTCGAGTCATCGAGCCATTTTGCGTAACATAAAATTGGCGATCCTGCCAGGATTACTCAATGAAAAATCGTAATACCAAAAGTCAAGTGAAAACTGGTTACCGAAACTCCACGACGGAGGGTGTAAAACTACGAACATTAAACCTGTGCACGAGTGAACGTTAAACAGACATTTAACTTAGTTAATTTTGTGTTAACGGAAAAGACATTGCCACGCTGAATTTTCCGTAAGTGAGTGACGGACAATTGTGTATTAAGGAACTTGCACGTACCGCGCATCTATAAGACTTCGCTGCAGGAGCACGAGCACGGGAAGGATTGAATAAAAACTGGGGGAGACACGCCTTCAGAAAATAACCTCAACTCCGACGGTATGCTGGATCATCAATCGACGCGAAAAGTCTACAACCGATCGTTGTAACAGCGTTCGCCACTTCAAGAACACCGAGATCAACATCATTCGACCAGTATTGTATACGAACACTGAGTAAGAGTAAGTTTAAAATCCCGCTCATTATGTAAGGGAATTAGAGACTCTTGCGACAAAACTTTTCCGCAGTTAATATTCTGCGCATGACAAATTAAAAATAGGAAGTTGTAACTACCTTATTCCCAAACAACGTAGTTAAGTAATTTTGTGTGTTTAACTTTAAAAGAACCACTAGCATTGGAAGCTATGTCCAGTCCAAAAGTAACGAAAACAGATACGGCAAAATAATAGTGTCTCGTTATTACAATAAATAAAAGACCTGGCGGTACGGAAAATAAGTAAATTCATAAATCTAGTGGTGCTAGTCGAAGTTTACCTTTTATGACCAATACCGCCTATTCTGGAATTATTTTGAGTAACAACATGAAAAAAAAATCATCATCTAATTACTCAACCACATAGGATCTCTGATCACAAGAATCTTTGAGACACACAACATCGCTTGACACTTATTATAATTAATATAAATATATACGTAGAATAAGAACATAGCATTATAGATACTATTTAAAAAAAAAAAAAGGAGATTAATAATCAACTACAAGAATATACATACATAAACGCAACTAAAATCAAAGGTAATGTCCATAGCAGGAAATAGTGTATCAGGAAGAAGCATTGTAATCGATGAAATCCCTAGTCATGTGAAGAAACTCAAAAAGGACATTTCACGAACCCTGTTCAGTTATTTTCTGTATTATAAAAATCACCCTGAATGGGAACCTAAAGAAGATTTATACGCCCTGAGAAAAACTGAGCAGATAGAAAAAATAACTTGGAATTTTCACGAAGACCCCAGTAATCACCCGCTGCTATTAGCATATCATGAGATACCTCATTCATTAAACCATGTTTTAGTAACCATAGGAAAAAAGAATATTGAGGAAATTGAAGAACAAGATCTTGCCATAGCACTTCGCCCAGAAAATCAGATCGCTATCCCTAAGACGAGAGAATTAGAATCAGAAGCATCCAGCCTTAATGAACTCAGACCACCACGAAAAAGACAGTCCACAGAAAACCCTATACTTGCAAGAAATCTCGAAGAAGCTACCGCAACCAACTCTCAACTCACTCTATTAGTAAATAAATACTTCGACGAAGGGCTTACTTTAAAGGGCAAAGCGATAGAAGAAGTGAAATTACGCGACACAGAAATCGAACAATTACAACATGCACTTCAAGAATCAAAAAACAAGATAAGACCATTGACGGAAAAAATCAGCCTGCAAGGACAACAAATCTCCCAATTTAATATTGAGAGACTAGAATTCGAAAGAACCCAACTCGAATTACGCTCTGAATTAGTCCACGTACAGAAAAATAACAATAATAATCTTGCCCTAGTAGAGCGAATAGGTCAAGCGAACCTTGAACAGAACGACCTTATTAAAACTCTCGAAATTCGAAACCTCGACCTCGAAAACCAATTCGAAAAAACTTTACAGAAAAACCAAATAGAGCTCTCAGCAAAATGCGGCGAAATAAATGAGCTCAGACGTAATTTACAGGAGACCCAGACAGAAAAACAGCAATTAGAAAGGGAAAAATCAAACCAAGTAATTAAACAAAAATATTTACAAGATCAGGTAGAAATCATTAAGCAAGACGCTCAAGGCTATCGCGAACATATCGAGACCCTTGAGAGCACGAATATCGCGCTACAATCACAGATTATAGCACAGAAACAATACCTTGAAAAAGAAACCAGTGAGACCCAAGATCAATTCAAAGCCTTACAAGAACAAAACGCTCATAGACAGGAGCAAGTAATTAAAGAAATAAAAAGGAACTACGACGTTCAGTTCGATCGACAACTAAAAGAAAAAATACGAGAATTCCAAAAAACTGAAGAAAAACTTATTAAAGAGAAACAGCAATTTGGAGAACAAACGAGGCTAGAATTCCAACAGAATAGGGAAAGTATATTACGAGATTATAACGTAGAAAAAGAAAGGTTAGAGAACACCATCTTAGAACTACGAGCTACTGTTGCACAAAAAGAACAGCATATTCAAAAATTAAATTCTGGTATAGACGACTTGAAACGAATACACCGACAAGAAATGAATACTCTGACTATTACCAAAGACCAACAAGACCAGACGAACGAATACGAAATGCAAATACTGAAAACAGAAAATATTCAGCTCCAACAAGACCTAAAGACTGTAAAAGACCAAATGAAAAATCTCGAAACCATGATGAGACAACTTATACAGAAACAGGAGTCGCAACCTACCTCCTCACAACTAGACAAAAGGGCACCTCAGGATAACAGACGACCACCAAATCGATCTAATCGAAATCAACCCAGCGCACCACCACCTGGAAATCCAGACGACGACGACCCCGATGACGATGATGAAGACGCTGATAGCCAACCTAACGCCAGAGGAAATCATTACCGACCACATCGAATGCCTCACGACCTGCTACCGAACCAAACCGCACCAGCCAAGGAGACTATTGATATAGTACCCATTTTTACCGGAGACACGGGAGAAGGAGCAGTCAACATTTCAGAATGGACAACGAAAGTTGACAGAGCACGACATTGGACAATGCCAGAGCAACACGGCTTATTATTGGAAAAGATATTAACAATGAAAATCAAAGGAAGGGCACAAAGTTGCATTTCGAACGTCGATATTTATACATACGACCAGTTGAAAGACGTTTTGATAAAACGCGTCAACCCAGTGAAATCATCACTGTTACTCATGAACGAGTTGACAGCATGCATCCACACTCAGGGAACGATCCAAGAGCATAACACCAGATTCCGAAGAATCTATATATCTTGGTTAAACGCTAAACGACTCGAACTTAAACAAGCTCATCAAACGGATGAATCAATCACCATATATTTACAAATATCTGACAAAGATATCATTCAGACTTATCTGCAAAGTCTCAAGGAAGACACACGAGCCTATCTCAGAACAAAGGACATATATTCGCTCGCACAAGCAGAAGCAACTGCTCGAGAACACGAAGATTTCAAGAGAAGCATCCAAAGACAACGAGGAATGTTTCATGAACCTCAACCCCAACGTAGACCGGAAAAACCCAGATTCAACCACGAAAAATCAAGATTCAGTAATAAACCACAAGAAAACAGGAAATTCTTCTCAATGAACAAACCAAACGTCCACCACACTGAATACAACGAATGCGACTCACATGACGAAGAGGAAGGACAGGAAAGCATGACGGAAGAAGAACGACAGTATCAGAACGATATACAAGAATTCGACCTTGACTCGATAAACACAACCAGTCAAATGAAAAAGGCACTCGAATATATTATGGTAATGAATCATCCGGACAGAAAATGCACGTATTGCAAAAGGCCTGGACATACTGAGCTGTATTGCAACCAAAAGAAGAAAGATCAAGGAATACCGAGTCCTTTCAACAAAGGCACCAATCAGAAGAAGAAACCTACCCAAAAAGGAAACCAAAATTTTCGACAGAATCCTCATCGGAAGAAACCTCCTTAACAGGAAGTGAACACGACAAACGAAGAGCAAGAAAGCACAAGCGACGACGAGAGCGTCCACGACGAGAGTACATCTCCGCAATAGATAAAGGACACCTTTTCACCGCGAAATTCAACTTCGAACGGACGACATTCGAAACTTTAACAGCATTAATCGACACAGGAGCATCCATTAACATAATCAAAGAACACCTTGTGAAAGAAAAGCACATTGTTAAAAAACCCATCCTCTTTAACACGGGAAAAACGACAAATAAAACACTCGGATATACGTTTATCAAATGCAAAGGAAACATTAACGACCGACGTGACAAATTTCATATAGTTCCATCAGACTATCCGATTAGAGAAGACGCTTTAATAGGAACCCCTTTCATTCTAAACAACGACGTCATAGTTGACTTACCCCGGAGGAAAATAAGAGTTAACAAAAAATATCAAGAAATAGAATCATCCGAATTCACTGTGCCTGCCGGACGGTTTATAACTATCCCCGTAGAAGTAGAGAAACGGAAAGGAACAGTCTTAGTAAGAACCCCTCAAGGAGACAGTATCCATCATATAAAGGAAGGTATTGTAAATATTCCATTAGCAAACGAAGGAAAGAAGAACATCACTTTTCAAACAAAAAACATTCAAATATTTGAAGTAAAACCGAGGTTAACGAGCAACAAAAGTAACCAAAGTAATAAAAGAATTCAGGAACTGAAAACCAAGACTAGACTGGAGCACATAAAGAGTATTAAAGAAAAAGATGAAATTTGGAAAATCATACAGAACTATTCAGATCTATTCCAATTAGACCATGACAAGCCACCAAGTACCAACTTAGCAGAACACGTAATCGTAATTGACGAACCAACGAAACCCATCAATATCAAATCTTACAGACCACCTAAAATCCATCAGGAAGAAGTGGACAAACAAGTGCAAGAGTTATTAGAAAAGAAAATAATTCAACATTCTCAATCACCATTCAATGCACCCATTTGGATAGTACCAAAGAAAAAAGATGCGTCAGGAAAGACAAAATGGAGAATGGTGATTGACTATAGAAAATTGAACGAAAAAACAGCTCAGGATTCATACCCCTTGCCTGTTATAGAAGATATTCTCGACGACCTAGGAAAAGCCGCAGTTTTTTCTGCATTCGATCTAAGTGCAGGATTCCACCAAATACCAATGGAGAAAAAATCTAGAAAGTATACCGCTTTTAGTACTAACCAAGGACACTTTGAATACCTACAAATGCCCTTCGGATTAAAAAATGCACCGGCAACATTTCAAAGAATGATGAACACTGCATTAAGAGGATTAATAGGAAAAATTTGTTTTGCATATCTGGACGATATAATAGTTTTTGGAAAAACCATGGAAGAACATAATCAAAATTTGATAATACTCTTCAATCGACTGAGAGATACAAATTTGAAATTACAGCCAGATAAATGCGAATACGTGAAACCTGAACTCGAATATTTGGGACATGTTATTACACGTGACGGAGTAAAACCCAACGTAGAAAAATGCAAAGCTGTAAAAGAATTCCCCATACCTAAAACACCTAAGCAAATTAAATCATTTTTAGGACTCGCAGGATACTACAGAAAATTTATCCCGAAGTTTTCATCCATAGCTAAACCTTTGACTGACCTAACCAAAAATTATCAGGAAAACAAAAGTGGACCAATAACATGGACGGATAAATGTCAAGTAGCATTCGACACGTTAAAGAATATCCTCACGAATGATCCTGTATTAAAATATCCGGATTATACGAAAAAATTTGTATTAACGACTGATGCCTCAAATCAAGGACTAGGAGCTGTATTATCACAGGAAGGACACCCATGCGTTTATATATCGAGGACGTTAAATAAAGCCGAAACCAACTACACGACAACAGAAAAAGAACTACTCGCTATAGTTTGGGCAGTTAAACGATTCAGACAATATCTTTTAGGAAGAAAGTTTACAATAAAAACTGATCATCAGGCATTAAAATGGTTAGCTAATAAACCAGACCCTGCATCGAGGTTATTACGATGGAGACTTAAACTCGAAGAGTATGAATTCGACATCGAATACGTAAAGGGAAAACATAATGTAGTAGCTGACGCATTGTCTAGAGAAGCACATATGGAATTACCTGAGGACTACAACAAGGACAAGACATTTAACAACGAACTCATTTATCACATTGAAACAGATTCGTACGGGAACAACCAATATATAATTACCAGCAATATTGAGCAAACAGAATTTAAAATCAAACGAATAGCTCGGAGAAACACTTACAAACAGAGTAAAACAGCCCCTAATAAACTTAAATCAATGATAGACAATGTTCAGAAAGAATTCAAAACTATGAGCACCACGAATGATGAAATAAATCATGTGAAGAAAAGTCAGGAAACCCCTGAAAGCCGTAACCAAATTAATTACAACTTAAGACCAAGAGACTCAAACGCTATGAAAGATTTAGAGAGTTTCAGTGACGAAGACGAAACGAATCAAGACGAGACTTCAGATCAACCCCAAATTGATTTAGGCGTAGAACTGCCATATGACTATTATCAATACTCGACATACAAGTTGTTTAACCCCAACAATTTGGGACACCTTTTAAAAGAGAAACCCAATGTAAAAGGAAAACACTGGATAAAAATCACCCAACCGACAAATAATAAACCTCAAAGTCTCTACTATCAGATTCTTAATAAAGTAAGATCCAAGCTTACCATCAATAAAATCAAAGGAACTAAACATGTTAGGATATTTACAGATGATGTAATGACCAAAGCAGAGAAGGAAGAGATTTTATCGATATTAAGATTCTTTAGTATCAAAGACCACGAAACACAGTATGAATATTGCTTTTCGACCTTCAAGGAACCTGACTACATAGACAAAAAGAAAATAATAGCAGAAAGCCACGGTACTAACCTAAGCTCACACTTTGGAGAGTATAAAACTATACAAAGAACAAAAGAACACAGGGAATGGGAACGCCTCGAAGAGGACGTAAAACATTATATTAAGAACTGTAAAATATGTCAAAAATTTAAAGCTGTGAGAAATCGGAACATTGCTCCTGCTATTGTACCCGAACTGCCAGATAAGCCCTTTGAAAAAATTGCGTTAGACATATTCGGCCCACTACAAAGATCGCGTTCAGGGCATGAATATATCCTCAGTATACAAGATTGTCTAACTAAGTACATTGTATTATGCCCACTCGAGACAAAATCTAGCTCGGAGATCATCCAAACATTAAACGATGATTTTATAATGATCCATGGATCCCCTGATATCATTTTAACAGACCAGGGACAAGAATTTAATTCAAAATTAATGAAGGATTTCGAACAATTACACGGTATTTCGCATATCAAAACTACCGCATTCCACCCTCAAAGTAATGGGAGCATTGAAAGAATGCATTCCCTTCTTAAGGAATCAATAAAAACCATGTGTGAGGGACAGATAGACAATTGGAAAGATATATTGAAATTGGTAGCCTTCGCTTATAACAGTTCGGTACACAGTGCAACTGGATATCGACCTGACGAATTGGCATTTAATAGAAAACTTAAAAAGCCATCAAGCCTACCTCATAAAAAATCATTGACTTATGACGATTTATTAAAGAAGTGGACACATACGCACGACACAATACTCTCAGAAGCACGCGAACGTTTACAATTGAAACAAGAACAAACAGCCAAACGATTAAACGAAAGTAAAAATAAACTGGATTTTGATAAGATCAAGACGGGACAGAAAGTTTACCTTCACAACGAAAGTAAAAAACATAAGTTAGACCTCGAATGGTTAGGACCATACGAAATAATAGAAATTTACAGAGATAAGTCAAACCTTAAGATAAAAATCGATGATAAAGAAAAAATAGTCCACCTAAATAGAATAAAGTTATTCTTTCCAGATGACGAACATAATGAAGACATTGCTGATGACAACGATCACGCTCATCGCAATTAACAGCGCTTTTACTATCGAACAGGTAACCTTCTCAAACACTTCATTCATAGAAGAATATCAGGCATACGTAGTGACCTATAGTGAAGAAATGAGGTTCTCAATAATTATCGACCTTAGGAGCATTTATACAGCCTATAAAGAAATCGATAAACTAGCTGACCAATATGTAGAACTGTCAGATGATGTCCAAGAAATAATAAACCCCATCAATCTGAAGGTCTATAAATTGAGGAAGCAAGTTCAACTGTTAACAACCTTAAATCCTGGGATTAAAGACGATGATCACGTTTTTAGTAAACAACTGACAACGAAGAAAATAAAAAAGCTAAGAGAAAGATTTGAAGACGCTATGCCATACAGAACATGGGGAACAATAACACCAACCCTCAGTGGATACACCTGTTTACAAAGAGATGATATTATATATGACCTGCAGACGAAATTCTTACAACTCAATAATATTAAAGACACACCGGAAAATCGTAATAAAGTAATACCCACGCTCAAAAACTTAAAGGAAATAACCGAATATATCACAAAAACAGGAAATCAAGACCTGGTTGTTGCGTGCGATATATTGACTCCTAGACGACGCAGAAGAGGAGTTTGTAACTTTTGTGGTAATATCCAAAAATTCCTATACGGAACTGCTACTAGCGATGACATAGACAGGATCGACGATAACATTCAAAATGTAACGGATTCAGTAAACCTCATTAAAACCTCAGTTCAGAAACAATCAGCAGTTATTCGTAAATTAGCTACCGAAACAGGAGAACACATCAAAATGTTAAAACAAGCGCAATTCCGAAGTATGTACCTAATATCTCTCATGTCGTGCATAGATACTTTACTATTCGATATAAATAATGTAATACTAGCTATTGAAACCAAAAAGATTCTACCTCAACTAGTAGAACCGGAAGTCATTTTAGACATGATCGATAAACTACTAAAGGAATCAAACGCCGACCATGTGTTCAATTATTACAACGAAACGCGAGCGCAACACTTCATAGATATCGCCGACAAAATAATACTGTTCAGAGGCAGCAATCTCATCTTCGAATTAACGATCCCTAAACTAGAAAATAATCAGTGGAAATTGTATAACGTCATACCTATCCCAAAGATTTACAATAATACATATGTCGTCGCTGCTCCAAAATATTCCCACTTGTTAAGACAAGGGAGCAACTATATGATAACTAATGAAATTGAGATTATGCGAATGAAGAAGATTGATAATTACTATGTTACACACTATAAGCACCCGATTTACGATAGAATCAATAAACCAACGTGTCAAAGCGACATCAAACAATGCGAGCTAAGTAAAATCAACGTCACCAACATGAGCTATATCTCATTATACGATAATCGCGGAGTGTTGTTAATACCGAACATTGAAAAACCAGTTCTGGTACTTGTAGAATGTAAGAACTATAGAAGCGAAATTTACATTAAAGAAGTGACACTGTTGAAAACAACGGATAAATGTACGCTAATGCAAGGCAATACCAAAACAATCCTGAATGGAATTCCAAAAGAATATCGATTGATAAATCCGAGTCTAACGTACTTGGCAATAAACTTTTCACAATTAGTTATGCGTATAAAAGATGTGCCAAATCAGATAGACACTACTTACCTAAAAAATATTGGTCAAGATCTAGATGACATCAGCAAAGACATAGAAAAAGCCAGTATCATACTTAAACACGACGAATTTTGGAAAACCATGAATGGATTACTCGATAAGCTCATTAAAATAGGTTTGCCATCATTAGGAATAACTGGTATATTGTTTGTACTATTGCGATGCGGAGCTGTAACGCCCGTCCTTAAATTTCTCAGAAACGGACTCTTCAAATGTTGTTGCCCCAGAGCCAATAAGAAAATTAAGAAATATGAGAATAAAGCGAAAATAGAACTGCAAAAACGTCAAAAACAACTAGAATACTTGACAGAACGGCAAGAACAATCAAACCTATCGGGAGCCCCGAAAAATATTGTAGCGGAACCAAAAGAGATAAGACCTTCGACATCTAAATTCATTATCGCCGAAGTTCAATCTAACTTGGGGGGTGTTAAGCCAACCGCATAAATTGCCTTAATTAGAGCAAATACTTTATTCTCATATCCATAGAATAAGAACTAATATAAATACAAAATAAAAATATATGCTCATATATTTTTTCGTTAATATAACTCGCTATGTCTCATGGCTTGCGTACGTGACCAAGCGACCAACGCACAAAGCAACTTTGTCTAGGATTAAGTATCGATATTTCTCGGCCTGCATATGCGCCCGAGCTCTCAACGTTTATATAAATATTTTATAAGATTAAATTTTATTGCGCTTCGCCTTCGGCGTGAGTCCGTTGTCCAAAACCCTTGAAACACTGCGGACTGAGTCAGACTAACGCGTGGGAATATATACTTATCGATGGGTCCCACGGATGCATTCCTAGAAATGCAGTCACGTAAACCCTTGCCCCACTATCGCTATCCGACAAATATCGGCCCTGCGTAGCACGGGACTGACGACCTATAAGACAGAATCGTGAAATCACTGTTACGAAGAGGTTCTCTCTTAAAGACCTCGACTGTTAGCTGCTACGCTAGCGATACGCCGTACAGTACACGGGATAACACGCGCAAGTTTTCATTAAGAAACTCCGTAAATTACGCGAACGCGTTTGTTGTAACGTTTAAACCATCGCGCTAATAAACCGGAAGAGTGTTATCCGCATCCGAGTTAAAATAACATCGATGTAACGAACTGATATAAGTGTAATTAAATCATTGACACAATTAACTCGTGATCTTCTCCTTTGTGTTAACCTGAAGACACCTTGTTCCAAATCCTGGCAAGCTCTGATTCTTCACCAGTTTCGCATCGTACTCACCAAGGTTCGTCCTCTTTCTGTAAAGACGTCGACTGTTTGTTATAACAGGAGTCCCAAGGAAAGAGACCTTTGATCAACATTTCGGCAAGTATAAAAATACACGTGAAACTCATCTCACTTCCAATATTGGTCCTGATTCTGACATCGAGGAAAGACTGCGCCGTCGATAAAGACACCGTTGGGCTACAGACCTATTGTTACGCGTATTACCATTCTGACACGTAATACAGCCCTGGAAAGGCTTCATCAAAAACTTAACCTGGCGATTCGAAAACCAGAGGTTCTTTATAAAGACGCGTTATCTTGTGATGTGTATTTTGCACAAGAACAGAGTTTATAACGAACGCTAGTTGGATTCGAGTCATCG
>OY723391.1:2268464-2304167 GCA_963210295.1 Ophion ellenae
TACTGGAGCAAAGATTGATAGTCGATTTGCGCGTGAAGGGCACCCAAATCCCTTCATTGTATTGGTTTCAATTGTTGAGACAATTGTTTTACCGTTTTTCATTACGATCTTTTAGGATGAAGCCCTGCCGAGCGCAAAAAATATCACGGAGCGAGAAAAAACGCAGCTGTTTTTTCGAATCTGCTTTCTACAATAGATTTTTTTCGTTCTACCGATCGCTTTGTATCGAAATTGATTGGCAGATAGGTAAGTCCCCCCCCCCCCCTCCAGGTAGTCGCGACAATCGCTATCCTATTGATTCGTTCATAGTCGATGCGTTCGATAGTCCATTCCATTGAACGAGAGGATCGAGCTCTCGAAGTTTAAGGTGGTAACGATCGTTCGAAAAAAAAAAAAAAAAATAAATAATGTCATAGTGGAGGGAAACGGATTGATTATGCCCGGCAGGCTGTATCGCTTTTCAATCTCATTGGCTCTGTCCATTGTGACGAGTGGCTTTGCCGCAATAGATATTTACGTCGTTTGACAATGAATCTTTGTTTGGAAGAAGAAATGAGGTAATCGCGAAAGTACGCTCGTGCGATACGTGCAGCAATAATACACTGAGAAAACAATATATTTCTATGTACCAGGATTTGTTAACTATTAACAGATGGTAAAGTTGGATATGGCGAAATGAATATATTCTTACAGCTAAGGCGTTACCCCCACTTGTAGCGTAAAAAAGGCCTTTTTCATGAATTTTTTAAAAGAAAACTACAAGACTTTTTTAATCGATCAATATACCATCTTAAAGAACACATCTTGAAGAACTTTCAGTAATTTTTTTATTGAAAAATATTACATTGTTTAGTGGCAAATGGCCGTCAATGAAATAATGTTTTTATATACACGCTTTGCGGTGACCAACATTGCGGCGAAGTGGATCTGAAAAAAAAATGCGGATGGATTTAGTCAAATATAAGTATAAACTAGTCTTTAATCGAAGGATTTTAAAAAATATTCATTTTTCACCAAATGGCGGACAGTCAAAGTTAATGGTTCGATTTTAACGAAAAAATCGAACGATTAAAGACTCGTTTTTATGTATTAAATAAGCCTGCAAAATTTCAAGAAGATCGGTTCATTAGTGTTCGAGTAATCTTGGTCACCGACTTCAGAAATGCCATTTTGAGAAAAACGCGTTTAAAGTTTCAATTTCAGTTTACACGAAGAAAATATTTTTTTTTGTAAACTTACATAGAGTCATCGATTCCGGGCCCGTTTTTATAAATTCCAGTCTATTATATGAACGTTGTGAATGCCAGGTATACGACCCTTTTCGTCGAACAATGCATTGAAGGTCGGAGGGAGGGTCGAGCGCGCCAGACGGCAGACTATCCGGTCGTTTACACAACGGATTCTTCTCTTTCAACGCTCATATCTCAGTCAATTTTGTTCGGATCGACTTGAAATTTTCAGGACATATTCTCAGATACTTATACTTCAAAAAAATGCAATAAAGAAAATCGATTTTTTCAAAATTGCAAGTGGGGGTAACCCCTTAATGAATCATTCATTTGAGCTTCCGAATTGTCACGAATTTGGTAATCGTTCAAAAATGGGTACTTTAATGGAACATACCCGTTCTTAACAGCCAATAGATATACAGTTGGTCTAACCCAATGCTTCGTATTAATATACTATGAATACTTGTTTCCTATAACTGAGGCGTTTATTCAATAAGATCAGTGGAAAAGTTGTCCCAGATGTGAAGGATAGTTGAGTGAACGATAATTTATATTCGCACAAATCAAGATTCGTGTATAGTTACCAAATGAATATTCGTACAAAGTCATTCATTGATTGTCGGCAGATGAATGTGCAGTTGAATGAATGTAGCACTACAGTGCTAGTGGGCAAGTGTACAAGGAACAACTCTCATGGAAAATGGGGGTTGTTCCGTGCTACTTGTGTCCTCTACAAGTAGCAAGTCCGTTAATCGGAGGACACCAAAGATGGTTGCATCGATACGTCGTAGAGCAAGGAACAACTCTCATAGAAAATAGGCAGTCGACTGGTCCCGCGGTCGACGTCTTGGCCACCCCTGCTCTAATGCATCATTTAATATTCTCTACATATACTTTCGAAAGTTTTCTACACATTTGGCAGGTCCCACACAACAAGCAAATCGTTAATTGATACCATCGGCGCAGAGAATAAATTCACGTTTTCACGGTCACAAACTGATATCCTCTAGGTAAGTGGACATGCGGCTACGCACGGTCTCCAGTGTACCTCGATCGTATCCACGTCGCGTCTGCGCTCGAATGTACGATACTCATCTCAAGTACAGATTTGTTAACTACCAACAAATCATTATTGGAGACGGGTCGTTGATTTTTTAACAGTTATTTGCTAACTATTAACAGGGCTACGATTGTTATCTCAAACAACTACTGGGCCAACATCTTAAATACAGATTTGTAGGCATTTTTATTTTTATATAAGTTGACATATCGCCCGACACAATAAGCCAAGAAATTCCATGAAGTGTACGACGGTTAGGTTTCCATGAAGAAGCGAAACGTCGTTAGTTCTGAAAATCGGCGTAACGGTCGTGGCGAGAGCAAAGGGAGGAGGTAGTGCGCGAGGACTCGGCGAAGAGACGCTGGAGCGCGAGCACGCCTCTGAGCGCTCAACGTTTTAGATTTCACGTCTTTTTCCTATTAATCTAACAATAAACAACACTAATAAAATTCGTCATCTGAGTGTGTTTATAATTATTTTACCCTGTTAAACCCTACAGATTCATTAATAGTTAATAAATCCTTATTTGCGTTAAATAGAGGAGTTGTCGCGTCAACTGTGTGACTCTTGGCTCAAATGCGGCCGAGATAGTCGTTTTGAATGAAGATCAGTTAATTGTCATGACATGTTCATTTGCATTGAGCACAAGATAGTCGCGGCAACTATACGTTAACGGCCCCAAATCTACATATCGATGGTCCCGGGCTCTATCTTATTTCGCTCAGACCTTCGAGCAGTAGCGTAATTGAAGAAGCCCCATATGTGCCAACGCAACTCTCCCGCTCTGCGCGAAGTATCGTATCTCGGCAGACCCTGTTTCTCCCGCAGCCTTAGAATGGAGTATCCTAACTCGCCGACTGCGATATGCTCTATCGTATTTCAGACGCGTCAAAACGTTTCATCGCAAGTCCAAATTTGGTGATTTTTGAAAAACATCACTACTACACTGCAAAAACAAGTGTGTTGTTATTACACATTTTAGGTGTGTAATGGCTCTAGACACTTTTTACACGTTTTAACGTGTGTGGAAAATAACCGTGCAAAAAATAACCGTGTTAAAATAACACGGATAGATGTGTTCAAACAACACATTGACGTGTGTTATTTTCTTACACACGTTAAAACGTGTAAAAAGGGTCTACAGCTATTTGATTTTTCCTCACCCTGTTTTTTGTTTCAAGCTGAAAGACGCAACGTACGTGAGTTCAGTTAACCACGGACGAGATGAATTTTCCGGATAAAATAAATGTTGTCAATCGCATTTTTACAATACTATTTACATATATGTATCCTCCATGTAAATAAAATGTATACCCTCCATGTAAATAAAGTGTATATCCTCCATGTAAATAAAATGTATATCCTCCATATAAGTAAGTAAATAAATTCATAATCAACAGTCAGAAATATATATTGAGTATATTGATTATAGAGGGTGTGTGTGTATACTAAGATCTTAACCCGATTCGGTTATCGTGAGTCGCTGGAGACCCGAGCCATTTTTAGTTAATGTCTGCATTTTTGGGAGGTGGGTGTGTTTATGGCGAAAAATAAAATATTTGTTTAAATTGTTTTGCTCTATTCATGGTGTACCCTCAAAGTAGAAGTATTCAAGTGTGTTCAGGAATTTATCAGAATTTTTCATTGCAAATTACGTGTTCTAACATGTCTCGGTCCTTCAGTGACCCACCATAACCTGACAAGGGGCCGAAAAAAGCGATAACCTGATCGGGTTAATCGGTTAATTGAAGACCAAATGTAGTTTTGTTAACATGTCAATCAATCAACGTCAAACCAACAAATGAGTTTGACGTGATGCCGTAACCATGGTAATTTTTAAAATAGGATCCATAACTCGCAATTAACACACTTAAACTGTGTTGCTTTTTCCCGTGTTATTTTTGCTCGTGTGTTGCTATCAACGCGTGTTGTTTAGTCCAATGTGTGTAAATATGCGTCTTGTATGTTGTTTTTACACGCTTTATGTGTGGACGTATAAGCGTGTTATTGATGGGGACGCTACGAAGGTGTGTAATAATTTAATGCGTAAAAATTAGCGATAGCTATATGTGTCTAAAGTAAAATGCTTTTTGGGTTTTTGTTGCAGGATGAACGTGAAGGCTGTAATCGTGCACACCATCAAAAAAGGACCATCGCGCGTCGAGGGGGGTGGGAGGCGGATTTTTTGATGAAATTGTTTAAAAATTTTTTTGTATGTAGTAAACAGATCAATAAAACTATATGCCAAGTTTCACAAGTTTTCCGTTGTATACTTTCTTCACAAAAAAATTCCCAAAAAGCGGTAAATTTTGCGAAAAAAAAGACAATCCCCCCTTAAATACTAGAAAAATCATATACGTATCGCAAGGTATCTATTATAAGCGTATTAAAATTAATATGCACAGATTGTATTTTTAAATTAAAAAAAGTAAATTTGGCATAAAAAAGTGTATTAATTTTACGGTCTTAGGTTAGTGTAATTGTTATTATTTGCTTTCTGCGTCTTCAATAAACTCTGTATGAATTTTAATATACAAATTTCGGAATTCTTTTTACTGATTCAGTCTGTGAAAACTAATAATCGTTATTTTATAAAATTAATACACTACGTTTTGAATATCTAAGCAATGTGTCCTAATACTGTAATACCAAAGTCCTGGAAAAATCATATACCTATTCAAAAGTGTCAGTTGTGAATATATCAAAATTAATGCACATAGATTTTAGTTTGTTTGGGTTTAATTAGACTTGGCTGCTTGTTCGGTTAATTCACTACTTACTTATTTGTTTTTTCCTTAGGTACACACGCTTTTCGCGTTTGCTACCTATTTTTCTCCTCATTGTGTCCGTTTTTTTTCCTCTACTGTTTACTCCTTTTTTCTCCCTGTTTCCCCCTCTTGTGGGCGCAGCCGACTTTCCCCTCTGTATTATATTCATCATGACACTTCTGTAATGGGTATAGGGAAACTGCGGAAAACCTATACCAAATACAGCCGGTCACCGAGTTCGCCCCCCAGTCGTGGAACTAGTCTTATTTCGCTGCGAAATGCTGAAGAAAAACATTTCACGACGAAATGTTCGCGACTGGGATTCGAACCCGGGACCTCCCGGTCCGCTGGTTTAGTGGCGAGCACGCTAACCACTAGACCATCGCACCGGGTGTTCACCACTTACTTTAAATTTGGTGTTACTCGATACGTTTTTTATGATTTGATTTAACATGCTGACCAAAGCACGAATTTCAAGTTTTCTGCACTGAATTATATATTAAATCAGACTATCAGAATAAACATATAGTAAATCGGAAAATGTACATGCCTTCGTATTGTAAATCTCCTATTCATTTCTTAATTTTCTCCAGTCTATCGGAATATTTAGTGCACAACAAATTGTATACTCCTGAACTAAGTATGGCAAAAATTAAGAGTCAGTTTGTAATTTTCTTACTTTGTCTACATTTTATATATTCAAAACGCCTGTTGTATTTTCCAACTAAGAATATTCATTTTTCTATTAGACGCCTTGAAAAATTGTGGATAGTGTATTAATATTCAATTCGTACGTACAACGAAATGTAAAACCGTATGAAATGCAGGTCCGGTATTGAATTTTACAACACTGAAGCCTAAATATTCATTCATATACTAAGTTTTGGAATTTCATTTGCCATAGTATTGTAAAAGTATTTCAAATTTCATATTTCTTTGAACAGCGTTTTGTAATATTCAATGTACAAGGTATTGTAGTTTTCAACAGAATGAAGTTATAAATAATAGTCATATTGCGATTTTAATACTTTTTGTGTAAATAATGACATCATATACGTGTGTTGCATTAATCAAACAAATAATTGTATTATTATGATGCGCGTTGAAAAACTCATACGCAGCATACTAATATTCAACGTCCCATATATTAAAATGTATAAGAATCTTTGAAAATTCATTTACATTACTGAAGTTTCCATTACTGAAGTGCGAATTTGCGTTTCGTATTCCGAGTTTAGAAATTTTCAATTCTAAAAGTATAGTAAATTTAATGACTTTTTTTACAGTGTATGTTATTATTATGACGTGAATTGAGATAATATAATAATTCATTAATTTACACAGATAATTATTCAATCATGAAATATAGAAAAATAATAATTGATATGATATTATCAACATATTTTGAGGTTGGGCGACATAAGAATTGTATTACGGTAATCAGTATATCTATCACATATATAATATATGTTCTATTCTCCTTTCCACGCTAATGCACGGGGCGAAAAGGCGAAAATTTATTTCTGCAATCCACAAAAATCATCGTACACAAAGCCGCGTGGGCTCGAGCGGGCCGGAAAACATGCGAAGTTTGTTCAAAGGTTGTCTTTTGTTTATCTCCTTGGCTGTAGCGTGAAAACAAAACATGTGTCTCATTATTCAGTTTCGTTTCTAAATGTCGTTTCCTAATTGAAAAATGAGTGATTCAGTGACTAATTACTATCTACCAGAAGATCACGTAGAAGACATTACAGGTAAATTTTACAATAATTCTAATTTCCAATTTCAATTTTGAATTTTTTTATTTCATGGGGTTCGCATTAGGATTATGAAAAATGGTATTTTTTATGTTTAGAGCGCGAATTTTACATCGTAACACAAGACAGGTGCGACCTAACATTGAATGAAATTATAGAGGAAATTTCATCAGGTATGTATTACAACTTGAAATACGTGTACGTGCGACAAGAATTTAAAGGAAACACAATTAAAAAATTCTTAACGTGGTATCGGCATTTAACAATTCTAACATATAATTGCAATTTCAATTTGTTATTGCAATCCAAAAATAACAAGTGAAACCCAAAAGAAAAAACATGCACTGGAAATTGCAAATATTAGCGTTGCTCAAGATCCAACTAAATTTTTTCCTCGAAACACAACTGCGAAAAGATGTTTATTTGATACAGAATCCTCTTTTGATAGACTGAGGCCGTGATTTTCCTATTTTTATTTGTAAATATTGACTTCAAGTCCCAGTTTTCTATTTTGGAACGTGTAAAATGGTTCTCCTTACATAAAAAGGGCTTTTAAATGTAATGAAAATATTTTTGAGTTTGTACGTGGAGGGGGAATTTAAGTTTGGTCTAGACTAAAGCAAAAAAAATGTTGATGAATATAAAATATTAAGTATTCAATTTTATAGATGCATCAGTTTTGAGAACTCTCCTCGTGCCTGTTCCGCTCGGACCTGATGCGTCAACTTCCGCGACGTTTGATTTTCTAAAGGACCGTCAAATTTCCGATCCAGCACTCGTAGAGGACGAAGACCCTTGCACCGATGATCTGCAGCCCCAACAAAACACTGAGCAACATGAGCAACAAGAAATTGCCGAGGATAACCCTGTTAGTATACGAACGTCACGCAAGCGTACTCGTAATGTCGGTAACTGGGCAAAGAATGTCGCGAAACGCGCCAGACAGTTCGGCGAGGCTTATGTCAGTGTACACCAAGGCAAAAGACAGGAGGGTAAACTGATTGCGTCTCGTAGCATAAAACCTGGTTGCCACAAAAATGTCGCAATAAGTGCAGGACTCATCTGTAGAGGAGGAGCGCATTTTACTCTTTAAGGAGTTTTGGGCTATAGCAACTCATAAAGAAAAGTGGGAATATCTCGGAAGGCGCGTTGATATGTGTCACGTTAAGAACAGAAAGACCCACTGGGAATCGCGACGTAACGAATCACGATCGTACAGTTTTCGAGTCAATGGCCGTGTGGTCAAGTTGTGTAAGGTCATGTTTTTGGACACGCTTGACATCAACGAACAATGGGTTAGAATGGCTTTACTGAAGCAAGGGATGGGTAGCGCACTCAAAAGTGATAACCGCGGCAAGAATTGTGCGCGCAGAACCTTGAATCCAGATTTGGTAGCAAATGTCAAAGAACACATACAACTGTTCCCAAAAGTTCCTTCGCACTATTGTCGGAAGGATAGTAACCGTGACTATTTAGATGAAAACCTGTCTATTACAAAGATGTATGCACTCTACCAAGCCTGGAATGATGACAATCGGCCCGCTGATGAAATTGAGCTCATTTTTGCTACTTATAGGCAGTACAAAGAGATTTTTCAGACTGAGTTTAATTCACACTCCTTCAAACCGAAAAAAGATCAGTGTGATGTGTGCTATGCTTGGAAGCATGCAACGCCCGATGAAAAGCTCGAAACGCAAGCAGCTCACGATGAGCACATATGTCGGTTCATCGTGTGTTGCATGCTTCGATATGCAGAAAGTTTTGCCATGTCCTCGTGCAGAGTCTTCTGCGTTTTATTACAAGCGACATCTTTCATTATACAATTTTACTGTGTACGATTGCACGAGGCATGATGGGTTGTGCTACATGTGGAACGAAACAATCGGTTCAAAAGGCAGTAATGAAATTGCCAGTTTTCTTCTTCATGTCATTAAAAAAAAGGTTGAGGCATGGGTAAAGAAATTTTTTTTCTACTCAGATAACTGCTCTGGTCAAAACAAGAACCGATTCGTTTTGTCCATGATATATCTTGCAGCCGTGCGTCACAACATCGAAATCACATATAGATTCCTGCAACTGGAGACACTCAAAACGAAGGGGACTTTGATTGAAAAAAGAAGTAAAAATGTAACTATCCACGGTCCTGACGATTGGATTGCCATAGTGAAAACAGCAAAAAAGCGGATTCAAAACAATACGATGTAACTGAAATTGTGCAAGACAACATTTATGATTTTGAAGATGTCACGAGACATCTACAATGGGAAAAAGATGAGGATGGAAATAAAGTAGGGTTGTCCAGAATCCGGGAACTGTATATGTGTTCAAATCCTGATCACATCATTCAGTTTAAGCATCATTTTAGCGAAGAAATCAAACGCTTAGCGGTAACATCAGGTACCCGAGGTCATCCCGTCAATTTCAGTTTGTATGCTCTTAAAAAAGCGTACCGCGGTTTGCTGCCGATCGACAAAGCGAAATGGGCCGATTTGAAATCTCTTTGTGAGAGAAATCTGATTCCGTTTACGAAACATGCATTTTATAATGCGTTACGCGTCAAAACCTGCTAGGAATCGTAAGTGTACTTTATTACTACTTCAACTTTTCTGTACAGTACTTTTGATAATCTTTTCGTTGAATTAATAATTGTGAAGTATTTTTTCATTGTAATAATAACAGTATAATATAATATTGTCAATTACCATATTTCTCTAAATACGTGCGACAATGCGACCTCGTATTATCATAATATTCATGATCGTGATAATAATAATAATAATAATAATAATAATAATAATAATAATAGTAATAATTTACTATTATTATAGGGGGGCGTGGGGAAGCTGGCTGGGGGGCGTGGGGAAGCTGGCGTGCCCATCGCCCGGGGGAGCACAACTCCCCCGCAATAGCCACCGACGTGCCAGGCCAACCACCTGGCACGCCGAAAACTAGGTTCGAACACCACCTAGTCAAGCCCCCCACAACCGGTCCCTCTCGGATGGGGACCAAGGATCAGTTGGGAGGGGCACCCGGATAGGATCCACGGCAACGACCACGGCTCGAAATCGGCGCCTCGAGTGGACGGAGGAACTCAAGGAGGACCTCATCCGCTGGTGGAGGGATAGCGTGCCGTCGCGGCGGGGCTACATGGCGAGGTTGCAGGCCCTGTGGAGCCAAGTGCACCCAGAGCTTGCACACCTCTCGCAACAACATCTGCGAGACCAAGCTGCCCGCTTGCGACGGCAAGGTTACGATCTCTTGTTATTACCACCAGAGCTGTCCGGCAGGCGCTCTTCCGCGCGTTCCGTGCGGAGCTCTACCGGACGGCCTCAAGATCGAACCCCCCGGCAGTCGGAACCCCCCCGTTGGCGCGTCGATTTGACAGAGGACTGGGGAACAAGGAGGGAGAGAATCACTGGGAAATTTTCTCTTCAGCCTGGTTGCCTAGAAGCGGCAAATGAGTCCCTCGCGGCAGCAATCCCTGAGACCGCTGATCTCCTCAGCTTGAACTGGGCTGTGTATCACGCGGCTGTTGAGTCGAAGCCTCAGACACGCAATGATAAGGCGGCGTTCGTGGCTAAGACTCGGCGGCGCGTTGCACAGCTCCAGAATAAGATCAATGAAGCGCGGCGGCAGGCATCCCGTGTTCAGTGTGTGTTAGACTTCATTACGGCGGGGAGGGCGTTTACCCCTAAAATCCGAAAAATCAGCTCGGAACTGAAATGCCGTCACCACACATTGAACAAAGCTATCCTTCTTATTGTGAAGGAACGCTACGTGGAGAAGGTGCGGAACCTGGGGGTTGCGAAGCAATCCCTAGAGAGGCGGCTGGGTCGGGCGTTAGACAACGCCCTCTTCCGTTCTGACCCAGGCCGCTGGTTCCAACCACCTACGCCTGCCCCCGACACAGCGCCAACAGCTGTTCAGGTGGAGCGGTTTTGGGGAGAGCTGTATAGCGAGGCGGGTCATTTTGATGAAGGCACTCCAGCTCTGGGACGGTTCGACACGTTTTGTCGGCAACAGACGAGTCAGCGTGGCGACTGTTTTCCAGTCACGCGGGGTGAGGTGGAGAAGGCGGTGAGTAGCATGAGGAACCACGCCGCTCCCGGACCGGATGGGATTAACATCTTCTGGTGGAAGAAATTCAAGTGCACCCATACCCATCTGGCCCGCATCTTCTCGTCGTTCATCGATGGGACGGTGCCCATCCCTGCGTGGCTGACAGAGGGAAGGACGGTGCTACTCCCCAAAAAAGGGGATTTGTCTCGTCCGGAGAACTACCGCCCGATAACGTGTCTGAATGCGCTCTGTAAGATCTTCACAAAGATTCTTTATGAGCGTGTTCTGCGCGAGATCGAGCCTGCATGGCGGGAGATACACGAACAAAGGGGATCCAAGAGGGGGCTGGGAGGTTGTAAGGAGAACCTGCTGGTGGACCGCTGCATCACGCAGGACGCGGTCCAACACAAGCGTAACCTCTCAGTCGCTTGGATAGACTACCGTAAGGCGTTCGACACTGTCAGTCACAAACTGATTATACACCTACTCGAACGCCTTTCGGTGAGTCCTTACATAGTGAGATGCATTAGGCAGCTCATGCCGCTTTGGAAGACACGCTTCACAGTTAAGACTAGTGAAGGCAACGTGTCGACCGGAGTGGTGGGGTATAGGAGGGGGATTATCCAGGGAGATTCTCTTAGCCCCCTCCTGTTTTGCATCTCACTATTACCCTTATCAATCGCCTTGCGGGCTGCACGCGGGTACGAAGCGGGGGCCCCCGGGGAGCGTGGGCGAGGGATCACCCATTTATTTTATATGGATGACCTCAAGCTATACGCTCCCGGGGAGGGGGGGCTTAAGCTCCTCTTGAACATCGTAGCGACGTACACGCGGGCGGCGGGAATGGAATTCGGATTGGACAAGTGCGCTGTCCTTCATCTCAGGAGAGGGAGAGCAGAGGGTGTCGCGGCTGATGTCCGGCTGGTGGACGGGAGCGTCTTCAAACACCTGGACGCCGGAGGGTCTTATCGGTACCTTGGCATCGATCAGCGCTCTGTACAGGACGCTGAGGGTGTCAAGGAGGCCCTCCGCAGCGAGTATAGGCGGCGTCTCAGACGGATCTGGAAATCAGATCTGTCTGGGAAAAATAAGATCACTGCCACCAATATGCTCGCTGTCCCGGTCCTGCTCTACTCCTTTGGCGTCGTCAAATGGCGTAGAGACGAGCTTAAACAGCTGGACATCGGCACACGCAAGATAATGAACATCCAGCGGAGTCTGCACCCTCGATCTTCCACCCCGCGCCTTTATATGCTGCGTCAGAGCGGCGGGCGCGGGCTCTCGGGATTGGAGTGTCTTCATGACCGCATGGTCCTCGGAATAGCAAGCGATGTAATAACGAGCTCGGACCCGCTCCTGGAGATTGTGCACCAGCATGAGCTTCATGGGGCGGGTGCTTTTCTCTATAAGGCGGCAGATCGTGCGGCAGAGACCCTCGGCTTGGAGTTCCGCCGGCGCCGGCGTGGCGCCTTGCCAGTAGACTCCGTCGCTCGGTTGCCCAAGTCCCGACGTCGGCGGGCAATCAGGGCTGCCGAGCAGACTGTCCTGACTCGGCAGCACGTGGACAGACCCATGCACGGTGTGTTTTTTCACCACATCGAGGAACAGGGGCTGTCCACCCAGCTGACCTTTTCCTTCTTGCGGTCAGCTGGACTGATGTCCGAGACCGAAGGGTTTATCTGCGCCTGCCAAGACGGAGTCATCAACACCCTGGTCTATCGCAGTCGCGTTTTGGGTCAGCCTCTGCCGACCACTTTGTGTCGTGCATGCAAACAATCGCCGGAGACACTAATGCATCTACTGTCGGCCTGCCCAGTATATGCAGTCTCCGGCTATATCTATCGCCATAACGCGGCCCTAAGAGTGTTGTACTACCATCTACGGCACTCTTATGGGATAGACCGGGAGCCCGTGCCGCCTTATTTACCAGGAGATATTGAGTCCGTTGTCGTGGGTGAGAGGTGCAAGATTTATTGGAACTTCTCATTCGCGACCATCGGGCCGCTTCAAGCGACTAAGCCTGATGTTGTCCTCTTCGATTTCGACGACAAGACGATATACGTCATTGAGTTCTCGGCTCCGGCCGAAGTGAACGTGTCGCGAAAGGAAGAGGAGAAACGGCTCAAGTATCAGCCTCTCCTGGCCGAGCTACGTCGTTTGCACCGAGGATTCAGGGTAACTCTCGTTGTCCTCATCATCGGCGCGCTAGGGGGGATGAAAGAGTCTTTTGTATCGGGCCTCGCTGGCATACCGGTTTGCAAACCCGGTGTCCGGTTGCTAGCGGGTCGGATGCAGAAGGCAGTCATACTTGGGTCCCTCCGTTTACTCAGGCAACACGATTGTGGACTGCGGTAGCCGCTAACCCTCTGGATTGAGGGAGCGGCTATCGCAGAGCGATATAATGGAATTCTCGCGCGACTTTTTGACTGGGCGGCAGCCGAGGTGATGTCGGAACCCTCGAGTGCCGCCCAGCGTTATTGTTCCGGTCTAGGTTAAGACCGAGCCTAACCCCCGGGGGTAGGTGAATGTTTCCCAGTGCAAACTGAGGAAGTGCGTTGCCCGGAGCAATAAAGTCTATTATAATAACAAAAAAAAAAAAAAAAAAAAAAATAATTGAAATACTTCATTATCATAGTGTACAGTATTAATATATGTTGAATGAGAGTTGTGTAATATAATAATTATGTTATTGTAATGTCATTAATAGCTGCTTTCTACGCTGATGATAATAAATTCTCTCGTGAAACACAGAAGAAACCTCCACCTCCTAGACTCTTAGATAAGGATTTGTTTAGATAATGATTTTAGTTACTACCTTATACAAGACTAAAATCCAACTAAAAATGACCAATTGAACCTTAATAAAGACAAATTTTCACTTAGAGACCAAACTTGAAAGTAGTAGTACTTGTTACATTCCGTAACGATTTTATAAATAATTATATAATACGTAATTCAAGTCATGATAATATAATATATTATTAGAATATAATTCTAATCAAAATATTTCAGAAAATATCAACTATATTACATATTATTTTATAAAATATTGCTGTTATTAATTGTATTTTATACATTATACTATATTATGTTGATATCATAATTATCAAAGCATTATGGAAAATACCTAGAGATATAAATTGAAAATTTTTCGTTGGAAAATTGACTGAGATTCTGCGATTTTATTTGAAAAAAATTGATCACCAGTTACGAAATATTTTATTGTGTCAATTTTATTCCGAAAACTTTACATTGTATGCAATGATTTCATTAGAAAAAAAGATGCATTAGGTAAATCTCTACAAGTAGCTATTTTTCATACAGTCATATACGTGTGCTAATAATTTGAATGAAAGACCTTTCGTTGAAGCTTGACAGCGTTGGAGGGAAGGCCTCCCAAAGACCTTTCGACTGAAAGATATGATGGATATTATGATAACAGTATATTTTGGTTCTATTTTCATAACGCTTTTCAGGTCTAAAAATATTCTGCGCATAATGCGTAATATTTAGTCATAAATGTTGTGATGATGCAGTGATATTTTGTTGTTGAGAACGCGAAACATTCAAACCGCGCTTACTGAAAACCTGCGATTCGTCGATACGATGAAACGTTTTGATGCATCTGAGATACGGTAGACCACATCGCAGTCGGCGAGTTAGTATACTCCGTTCTAAGATTGCGGGAGATACGATGGATCTCACGCGCGCCCGAAGATGCATTAGAATAAACAGGGTCTGCCGAGATATGATACGTCGCGCAGGACGCGAGAGTTACGTTAGTATATATGGGACTCTTATAATTACGTTAGTGCTCGGAGGTCTGACAGGGGGACCTTACAGGCTGTCACTCACGGATTTTGATAAGTCTTAGATATGTTGTAGAGAGACCTACCCTGAGTACCTGAGTAAAGGGATTTTATACAACGCTCTTTAGTGTTCGAGAAAAAACGGTTGCACCTTTGTCGAACCAGCGGGTGTGGCCCAGTGAGCAAGGTTCCCGGCTCTGATGCTTGAGGTCCAGGGTTCGAGGCCCGTGATGGCGTCTTTTTTTCTTCACTAAATATAAATAAATTCGATGGATCATGCAAAACCGTCTAATTATTTATTATTATTTTATTTATTTATTTAAAATAAATTTTATTCATTTTTTAAGTTTGTAACTTTCCATTTTTTTTAAATGATTTATTATTTTATTTTTCACGCAGAAAAAAAAGAGAGGAAGAAATTATAACATCTTTCACAAGAAACTGCAGTTTATTATTTTTTATTACAATATACAGGTTTTTCTTACTCGCTATCACTGTGGTCGCTTGTTACATCAGAACAATATTGCGGGTTTGAGCAGCGTTATTGGAAAGCATACTTGATTGACATTTGAAAACAGCGGTCTTTCCTCAATTAACTTCGATGCAAACCACGCATATTTCATCATCGGCGCTGATTAAACGCTTCACGATCACGTCTTTGTAGACGAGAAGAAGGCAAGTACATGCAGTATTAAAGTTAAACCGCCCAAGTGCACGCCGATTGCCAACCGTGCGATATTTTTACCGGCAAGTGAACATTTTCACAAAACAAATACAAAATACTCCCGACTTGTTGAAAAATAACAGAGAAATTGCGTCACGGGAAGATTCCATACAAATTCATTCTTTGATTCTTCATCGATTAAGCGCACCTGCGTTCGCGCCGATGATTAAATATGCGTGGTTTGCATCGAAGTTAATTGAGGAAAGACCGCTGTTTCTAAATGTCAATCAAGTATGCTTTCCAATAACGCTGCTCAAAACTCCGTGCGCCTGTAAGGCCATAGCTTTTATACAATGTGCGCGTTGCTCTTTGGTCTTGTGTTTTGCTTTCTTTTACGACAAATACCACCCGCAATATTGTTCTGATGTAACAAGCGACCACAGTGATAGCGAGTAAGAGAAACCTGTATATCGTAATGAAAAATAATAAACTGCAGTTTCTTGTGAAAGATGTTATAATTTATTCCTCTCTTTTTTTCTGCGTGAAAAATAAAATAATAATAAATAATTTTAAAAAATGGAAAGTAAAAATTTTTTTAAAATAATAAAAAATGAATAAAATAATAATAAATAATTAGACGGTTTTGCCATCATCCATCGGATTTATTTATATTTTGTGAAAAAAAACGCCATCACGGAACTCGTACCCTGGACCTCGAGCGTCTGAGCCGGGAACCTTGCCCACCGGGCCACGCCCGCTGGTTCGACAAAGGTGCAACCGTACCGGTATAGTAGCAACTAGTAGTTACGAGCTAAACTTTCAAACGTTTTTTCTCGAAAACTAAAGAGCGTTGTATCAAACCCCTTTACTCAGGTACTCAGGGTAGGTCCCTCTACAACATATCTGAGCCTTATCAAAATCCGTGAGTGACAGCCTGTAAGGTCCCCTTGTGAGCAAGATAAGATAGAGCCGCTCGGGACCATCGATATATTAATTGTGAACAAATTTCTACTCCTCAAACTGTGTTATGATATCACAATTTCAACTCGTTATTCGACGACCATAAACATCTACTGAGTTAAGAGGAGTAATAGTGATCAAATGAATCATTATTTTCGAAGAAATACTATAGCTATAAAATGTTGTCATGAATTATTGTTAATGAATATTTGAATAAAAGTGCCGACTAAATGTATTTCTTTACTATAAATGAACAGTTTTCTCAATGTATGCCCTATAAAGATGCAAGAACGATACATATACCGTGACAAAATAATAATGTTAATTAGAAAATAAAACAGTTTTTTTATACATGGAACAAGAAAGTGTATCAAATGCACAATTGAAAACACGCCTAGATCATAGACAAAGCGTAGAATCGCGCTTGGAAGCATCGTCCGACCAATACTCCCTTTATCTACTTGGAGGACTGTGGACGTACCGATTCAGCTTATTCCGGAGGAAAAACATCACTCATTTTGTTGCACAGAAATAACGCTATGAATAAAATTGCATAAATAACGAATATCTAACAACAAATCACAGAATGGGCTTTCTTATGGACGAAATAAAAATTAAATATGACAATTTTCATGGTCTCTTGTCGTTCTAGTTAACATTTGATTTGTACACGTATGAAAAGAACCGTTCATCAGGTAGAAACGTCAGTGGGAAAGATCGAAATCACCGTCTGACTAGTATGCGTCCTATGTACTCAGGAATATAGGGTCGTTCGTGTCGAGCTCGTGCGCTTCGTCTTCTCTTTTCTTATTTGACTTGGGTATGAGTTTATTAAAATATGAAAAAAGCGGTGTGCGGACATGTGTGAATTCGTATGCGAAAAAAGGAACGTACTCTATACCCGAACGAAACGAAACGAAATTTTGGTCCAACGGCACGTTCACTTTTAAATCATCGTTATCAGGTTATCGCGTGTAAATTGTTCGTGATAGAGAATATTGCACGTATGAATATATGTATACGTAGACATAATAGTCGTGTATGGTGTATTTATATGGAAGGTCGGTGAGAAAAGCAATTTTGAAGTGAATTTCGCACGGTCGAACGGGGCCAGTATCGGGTTACGTCACTGCTCGCCAGCATGTAAACCAGTAAATTTGTCATTCCGTGTAGGATCGTTCTACCCTGGTGCTCGCTTTATAAACCACGTTATAGATATTAGTGAGGATTGCACGGCAGTGCCGTCGATTTAACCAGCTATCCGCGAGAGCCCTCGACGCGTTACGCTTTACCAGTTGCCTATAGCCCATTATTCATGAGTGTTGCTTTCCACTCCGACAGTTATTCTCCTCACCGAGATCCGTACAGCTCGATCTGGCAACCTTGTATCCTTGAATTATCGTATCGAACAAACGAGGCACAAGTACGCTCCGCCAATATTTGTTCAAGGCTCTCACTTTATCGGGGGAAGGCCGACAAAACTTTTGATTTTGTCCTTTGAACGAGGAAATGTCGAGGATAATTGTAGACTAGACGCGACGCACAAGTGGCGAGTAATTATCGTTCAATGGCAGTCTGGCAGACAAGAGCGAGAGAGTCTGACGGAGGTACCGCTAAACTGAAGAGGACTACGGGAAAAATGCTTCGGACGGGGGGGCATGAATAATGCAGATTCGCGAAATTGGGGACGGGTGAGAAATTCGCTGCGTAGAGGCAGCGCGTAGCGATACACGCGCACGTTGAATCGGCTGACGCGAGCACTAATTGCATCTCGGTGATTCAAGGGAGCAAAAATTGGACAATGATACTCGACATTGCGTAGTTGGGTAGTTTTCGTAGCGCCATATTCGGCGTGAAGAGAGCAGCGTTGCGCGTTGAGCCACCTTGCTCATCCCGATTTGCCAAGTTGTCGCGTTCCTTCTCGGCAGATGTTTGCCTTTCGACGGAATTCATATCCCGAGCGCACACTTTCCGAACTCCATCCTGCTGACTTTCGGCTAGCCCGCTGCACGCGCTCCTTATAGGCCGATCATCGCCAGTTCCGTACCGCGTTTTCCAAGTTCGCTGAAGTGGCCCTATATAAGCAATCGTTATGAAATTTGACAGGCACGTGTGCACGTCTCCTTTAGATGAACTAGAATTGTCGAAAAACGTTGAAACGTTTTTATTTTATGAACAAAAAGTTGGAAAAATGTTTGATAAAAAACTTAACTTCCCCTTCGATCGCTCACTGTTTTTTTGTTTTTCCAATTCCTTCTTGATTCTCCCATGTAGAGATTGACCGTTGGCCCTGGGACGGGCCTTCACAGTTAGCCTTCCTAGAATATTGGGCCGTGAGTATTTACCAATGAGGTGCCTTTGTAGAAATGATAAGAACGGCCCGATATCGGCCAACAGAGCCAACAATTATTGGGCCAATGATTTAATTCATTGTAGCGCCAATGTTGGTGATTGCACTTGGCCCTATGTGGGCCCTCTTAAAGTGCCTATGTAGAAATTGACCACTGGCGCTATGATGGGCCTTCACAGTTGGTCTATCTAGAAGTATATCTAGAATATTGGGCCATGAGTTTGTTTGGATTTGTTTAGGTGCGTGATAAATATTCAACCTATATCGGGCCAAGATTGGCCCGAAATTGGTCCTTATGGATACATATTTCATGGAATAACCTTAAAATAAATTGTGATTTGCGTATATGACAGGTTTCAAAATTGGCATGTTTTACTTACTTATGTTGGTTATTCACGAATGCCAATAATAGGCCAAGACTTGATTACAAAAACTGAACTACAAAATATAGACGATTAATATATGACGTGCCAGTTATTTGCCTATTCTGGCACAATATACAGATAGTGAATAACCCAAGGCTTAAATAAAATAAAAGCAGGTATGGTCTGACCCACTTAGCCAATAAAGGGCTTAGATTAATTAAATGTAATTTCCAGTATTTTAGCATTGCCAGTTTTCAAATTGGCAAATTTCGATGAACTATCACGGCTGTTTATTGGTTTTGAAAGATGGGCCATGATAATCTTTAGTAATGGGCCGATATTGTGCCGGTTCTCAATTTATGAAGGGACAATAATGGGCCAATGTAATTGCTTGTATTTTAGCATTACCAGTTTTTAAATTGGCAAATATAGTTCAACCATCACGGCTATTTATTGGTTTTAAACGATGGGCCGATATTGTGCCGGTTTTTAATTTATAACGGAACAATATTGGGCCAATGGGATTATCAGTATTTTAGTATCCCTAGTTTTTAGATTGGCAAATTTAGTTTAACTATCACGGCTATTTATTAGTTTTTAAAGATGGGCCAGGACAGGCTTTTGGGATGGGCCGATATTGTGCCAGTTTTCAGTTTGGAGCGGAACAGTAATGGGCCAATATTATTTCTTTTTTGTTGGCTTATACGATGGTCCCAATATTGGCCTGAACGTAACATTGGGCAACTCATGGCAACCTCTACATGGGCTAGTTCAACTTATGCACAATATTGTACAAAGTAAAATATGTTTGATTATTTGCTTCAGACCACCTGTTCAGGACTTGGGGCTTTCGCAAGCGAAGAGTATCATCGCCGGTGCACTGACAAACGTGGCTGCTTCCACTCCCAGTACCATATTTTGTCAAACTTTATACAAAATTATCATGTTCAATAAAGACCGAAGAAAATACCAAATTCCGACATTCTTCATTTAATGTTTTTCGCATTGAAAATTGGTGAAAAATCGAACATTTTTTGGCCCAGCAAAGTAGAAACCTTCCTTCATAGTTAATAAAAACGGTAGCAATAGAAGTCGGAAGAAAAATAGCGAGGTCCACGCGTTTTTTGAAGCGAGAGATAAAATAGGGAAAAATAGAGGAAAGAAAGTAAGTATGATTTTTTTTATAATCGTTGATGCGTGCGAAGAATAAAGACCCAGCGAGAAGATGGAGGAAAACATGGGCGAGTACGGGAATCTCGAGGGTGCTTCATCGGTTCGGCGAACCTTTTCCGCCTATCTGTAAATAAAGTGCTCGCATTTTTGAGCAGTAAGCTCTGTGTTCGGTGAATTGCAGAAACGCATAGAAAGTCTGGTGACACGTGTCAAGCCCACGGCTCTGGCATAATACCTCCCTTGCCCCTTCCAGAACCCCGTTCGCTCTCTCTCTCTCTCTCTCTCTCTCTCTCTCTCTCTCTCTCTCCCCCTTTCTCTCTCTCTCTCCACACATCCGTCCTCATGGCAAGGGGAACAGGAAGCTGTCTCGATCTCGCTCTTTCACACGGGATTTATTTCAACTCTTGTCAAGCTTTGGGTGTACGCGGCATTCGGTTACACATTCTCCGCCTATACACACGCCGGTAACGTTCGTTGATGCATCGCCAGGATTATTCTTCCGCACGGTTTTCTCTTCCTCGCACCATGAAACGGCAAAATTGAAAATCTCGTACCAGAAAGCTGTGAATTTTCGACCCGAGCTGTGGCCGAGCGTAGAAAAAATGGAAAAATGAAGAAAAAAAAACGACTCACCGAAATAACTCCGGGGGATCGAATTTCCGGAAAATACGCTGAAAGTGATTTTTGGGTTGGAAAGGAGAGCTGCATCCGCCGATACATTGTTCCAATTTCGGGCCTCTTTGGACACGAGTTTCAATGTCCTTCCCGTTCGAGCTTTCGCACCCCAATTTCGGATGAACTCTCGCGATAACGACTGTCGAGAGGATAATTCTTCTCTCTCTCTCTTACTCTCTTACTCTCTCTCATCAACATACATAATATGTATGTTGGTGAGTGAATGTGCCTTCTCTCGGTTATTCCCAATATCCTCATTTGCTGTTACGCGTCTTATTCTTAGATTTATACATTTAATACGCTTATGACGATAAGCGTATTAAATGTATAAATCTAAGAATAAGACGCGTAACAGTATTAAACGGAACTTGCGTACGTTCCGCGAGCATATTCAAATCACAGCGATATATGCACGATAGCCGCACCGCCACAGTCATCGACTTTTCCTATCCATTTGGCTGTCAACAAGAACACGATCTCAGGCGCATATTCCAAGAAGAGCCGTCGAACGAAAAATCAACCATCAACTCGATCAACTGACTCCAAAAATCCTACGCCGGCCCATCCGCATGGTGACCAAGAGGAGCCTCGACCCCAGATTATTTAAACATAACATAGACAAGACGGCTCCGACGAATTTATAACTCTGACAAAAAAATAAGACATCCGGTCTCGCAGCGTAGTCCGATATACAAACTTCTCCATATGAGAAGTCACCATAGCCATAAATTCACAACACAAACCATACGAATGCTTAGGTCTCAGATATCTAACTCTATATCCCATGCGCTTTTTCGCCGAAACACGGGACAAAGGTCTCCTTCTCTTCATACGCATATTAGTCAGAACCGATGCCCTGGAATAAGGCCACACACGTGCCTAACGAATCTGTAAAGTATTCGCACACCATACCGCGACCAATCACGCTAATCAACCGATATCTTCACGACCGATGGTCCAATCCCTGAAGAACTAGATGACCAAGACCACACTCTCCCTAAGGTTCCTTCTCCCACTACTGAATCTCTCCTAATTTTCATATCAAGAAAGACTTCCTCCCTGAACCCAGTCTCCCGTCAACCACCATCAAATCAAGTTCTTCTATCGATTCTTAATCCCAGTCTCCCGTCAACTACCATCGACTCAAGTTCTTCTATCAAGTCTCAATACCACTCTCCCGACAATCTTCATCAAGTTCAGAGCTCAGTTTTCCGTCAATCGAATCACTCCTTACATCAAGTCGTAATTCAGAAGCCTACGAATATCTCCAATTAACTTCCAGACGAACAGTCTTCATTTTTCGAGTCACAAAAGTTTTATTTTACAGTTGTATAATTTATATCATTTTTCCGTAAACATCAGTCTCAATTAATCGACCTCGCGCGCCGTTCATATTTATATCCACGCGTAGTAAACACGTCGATTATACACACGACCAGCGTAAAATCCTGTGAGCGCCTTACCAGCGATTGTACCAGCGACCGCACCAGGCCAAGAGCGAAGGCCCTTGTAACGCGAGCGTCAACAAACATCCACGCGAGCAAGCGAGCGAACGACCGAGTTTCAAACACAATCAATGTAAGCTAACTTTACCTTTTCTTTTTGTATCATTCATCGTAGACCTGATCGCTTCAAACCCTCTAGTAATCTTACAATAAATAACATAGTGTCAATCGTACACCAAGTCTGTCGAATTATCCCTCAATTTCGAAATATCGTGTCGATACCTTTATTCTATTTTTTCCCACGCACTACCTCTTTTTACCCTCATCCCGTGCTATTGCGCTAGGGGTAGGCAACAAAGAGAGAAACGAAAATATTACGCTCTCATCCCCTCCGGACGTGACAGTTGTTTAACAGCGAGAAGGGCTTATCTCTCGATTTGTCGCTGGTGTCACATCCGGAAGGGATGAGACAATAAAAGTTCGTTTCCCTCTTTGTTCCCTACACCTACCGCAACAGCACGCGATAAGGGTAAAAAGGGAGATGTGTGAAATGGATAAATTAGACTTCAAGTGCCCTCGTCGTTAAGTGGTTAAGTTAATGCGATTGGCTTTGACAGGTACAACTACAGTTTTTAAACTTTCATTTCTTGCTGAGTAATGTCCACTTGGGCGGTTGGAGACACGAGGGAATTACAGTTTGGCGGATGAAGAGAGCCATACAAAAAATTGTAGAGGTAGCTTACGTCTGTCGAATGGTGGTCGTTCGGACTGGGACGAAAGGCCTTCGCTCTAGGCCTGGTACGCTGGTGGTACAATGGTAGTCGATGGGACGTACACACGCTGTGTTTACAATGTTTTCTCGGATGCCGCGGTAGGTCGGTTCACTGGAGTGAAAGCACGGGATCGGTTTAGAACTGGACTGTGTTACTTCGGCGTAAATAGAAACACCGACTTATTATAAAGGAAACGAACTCAGGTTAATAGACGCAGATCAAATGTATGAGTCGCGATACGAGATTGGAGTTTGATTAGAAAAGGTCTTTCTCGTTTTAAATATGATGTTCGACTGTATGTTAGACTCAGCGACAGACTGCTGGATTAAGACTAGATGTTGGGTTCGGACTGATGTTAGATCACGACTATCGTTGCATTTGTCTTCTAGGCCTTCCTGCTCCAGATTCCACATTTAGGAAGAGTAGGGAAAAGGGAGTTTTTTTTATTTTGAATGTTCTTTTAGCCAATCGGAAAGGACGACGTAGGAGTCTGTTCTTTGTGCCTTACAGACCAAGAGCGCGTGAGATTGATTGCTTATAGACCAATCAGAACGAAGAACATAGAAGTCTTCCCTGTGGATTTTTCGTAGGAAAAGCGTGTGGAGTCGGATTTGTTTATCTGGAGTCTAGGGCCCCGGCACCGAGTCGCCTCGTGATAATGCAGCGGTTATGCGGTTCGTGGGCCTTCCACGTGCACTCGGCTTTTGTCGCGGCTCGAGTTGACGACCGGGTCGAGTAGATTTTATCGAAGCTGTTGGTCTATCTTTGGTTTCCATACTGGTTGAAAATCGAAACTCCGCTAGGGTCTGTTCGCGGGTCACCTCCGAGTCATCTGGCTCGCAGTTATATATTTTTAGTTTTACAACCTTTCGAAGAAATCGGACCTAGAAACGTGTACTTGTCAGAGCCGAGTGAATGAGAGGGGTCATAGGGAAAGTTCAGCGACTACGTCGCAGGATTTGACACTGGTCGAGACGAACCGTGAGATACACCGAATCTCCAGCCGTCAGAGTTTTTAATAAGCGTGTCCCAAGTAGCTCAAGTCAAGGTTAGCTGAGTTGTTCCGTCCTACTACCGAGTTCCGAAGCGAGCCAGTCACTTCTTTCGAATAAAAAAGTCATCTAGTTGCCCTCACCGACATCACAGTACTTTGGCTTCTTGAAAAAATGGTGCAAGTTATCCAATGCCCAAAAAGTTGCTACATTCAACACTGAATGTTCACTTTGAATTAAAAACACGTATCATTAAATTCGTTGATATACTATATATGATTAACTTTTTTAAGCAGCTCACTGAATTCTTTAAGTTGCACCTATTTGTGTATAACTACCCCTTAAGTCCACATTTTACGCAAACGGTTTGAAAATGTCGAAAGAAACAATTTCATTTCTTCTTGTCTTTTTCTTACTCTCTCCCCCTTTTCGTTCGTTCCAGTTTGACGTTGTCGCGCCAGGCAAGGAAGCGGAAAGCTACCGGTAATGCTGAATCAGCGATTTTTCATTTTATTCCATATTTAAGTATAAAATTATATCCAAGCTCAGCAGCTCGTTTACGCGAGATTAACGAATGGATATTATTTGAGGATAAGTTATCGTTTGCATTTCGCTGCTGCTACGAAAATCTCTGGACCTTCTTCCTCGTCGAGTCTAGTTGAGATTGAACGCGGACATTGGTAAAATAAAAGAGACTTTTGAAGAGAGTATTCGCATATATATAGAAAAAGGAATAAAGAGTGTGTGTGTGTGTGAGAGAGGGTGGGAGGGAGAGAGGGGTGGGGGTAAGAAAAGGAAGAAAGGAAAGGAGGGAAGGCAACGAGGGAGGGAGGCAAACGCGAGAGTCGGAGGACAGAGAAAAGGCCGATCTAGGGGTGGAGAGGGAATCGGCTGGATAATCCGGAGGAATGGTTGTCCAATAGCTCGAGAACGTGGAAGAATTCGGCCGGCAAATGTTCCGCGCAATACATGTAAATGCCAGATGTGCACCTTTTCTTTATGTTATATCGATACTTCGGCGTATCCCCATGTTGCTGGACCGAGGTCATTGGGCGAACCAGAGTTCGTGCTTAGCGGTGAAAAAGCCCTCATTTTTTACAATTGTCTCAAGTGATTGGGAAAAACATGCCAGAAGTTATTGTAATAATTCATATCGCAGATTTTTTTCCAGACATTTCTGGTTTTTCTAATTGTTCAATGTTTTTATTGATTCTTTTTTTTATGTTCTTCTTATTCAGAAAATGTCTACATTCCTTTGTATTCTGGTTGATGCTATTTTGCATGTTTTTTTTTTATTTCATAATTTTCTTTTGAGACGATAATTTTTCGAATTTCTTATCAACGAAGAATACCGAAAGGAGAATTTAACGTGGTATTTAAAGATGCGAAAGATTTTTTCTCTCGTGGAGAAAGGGTTTTAATTTTTGTTCTCAAATTTTTATTCTCCATCGTGTTTCTTCATTCCCCTTGTCTCATATCTTTCAAGGCGTTTGTCCTCGTAGCCGTAAAGATATGCAATTTAATCGTTTTATAACTGCACGATTTGAGGAAAGAAAAAAATCATTAAACGTTCTACGTGGACCAACCGGCGCGCGGTTGATTCGGTGTACGTGCCAAGCTTTTTCTCTTCCTCGCATTCTCATTTATTCCCCTCTTTCTCTCTCGCTCTCTCGTCCTTTCCGTCTCACTGTTGCGTGCTGCATCACACAATGTATATTCAAACAAGAGTTCAATATTTTATATTAATCATTACGTTTAGATATTAGTCGTCTGAACGATGTGTGCTTGTGAGCTTGGAACTCCTCGGTGCTTCATCAGATCGACGGATCCTCGTTTGACCTGGCACCCTTAAAAAAGAGTCTAAAGGCTCTTGTCCGGCACGATGCATTCCCGCTACGGAAAGATCCCGGGAAAAGCGATTAGACCGTTGGCGACCAAAGGTGCCGATCACTTTACTGTATACTTTTTCATCAACTTCAAAGATTTTCAGTCAATTGCTTCTACGTGATGTTTCTGAGTATATAAGGGTTTATGGGAAAACTTAATTCAAATAATGCTGCCTGCCCATGCAGAAATTTGTTCAGGACTCCCCATATTCTAAATGTGCCGATCACTTTATCGTATATTTTTTCATCAACTTCAAAGATTTTCAGTCGATTGCTTCTGCGTGGTGTTTCTGAGTATATAAGGGTTTACGGGAAAACTTAATTCAAATATTGCTGCCTGCCCATGCAAAAATTTGTCGGGGACTCTCCATATCCTACCAGATCCCAATGGGACTTTGATAGGCACGCCCCAGATAGGGAGTCCACATTGGAATCGAAATGAATTCTGCACTATTTCCAGATCGACGTGGTTTGAGAATTTTTTACTTGAAATTATATAAAATGGGATTTCGCGAAGCTCTGTAAAAAATAATTCTTTGATGATCCCGTGCACAGATTTTCTGGGGCGTTCCAAGATGCACCCACGTGTTTCTAGGAATTTGTTAGGGAAACTGCACATCAAGAGTCCTCATCGGGATCTGATGTGGGAATCCTAAAGAATTCTCCAAAAAAAGGTTAAAAAGGATACATATTGTAGGAAGGCATTTTGTTGCAATCCTATGGATGTCAGATGACGAGCGAAGCACGCCTATCCTATGTTCATATGACACCCTATGGATGTCATATGAACATGACAGAAGGGGCCAGGTCTGGGAAATATGGCGTGTGCGGTAGCAGATCCCATTTCAGTGTTTTTATGGTTTCCTGGACGATGGATATCACACGTTCGTGTCTCGTGTCCCATTCTGGCCGTTTTTCGAGCAATGCGTGGTTCAAATTGATTAGTTGTTGTCGGTAGCGATGTACATTGACAGTTTCGCCCGGTTTCAACAGCTCATAGTACACGATTCCTTTCTGGTCTCACCAAACGCAGAGCATTGTCTTTTTTCCGAAGCGATTTGGACGTGCCATCGACGTTGACGCTTCGCCAAGTGAAAGCCACGATTTTCTGCGTTTGGGATTCTCGAAATATATCCATTCTTCATCGCCAGTAACAATTCGATGCAGGAAATTCTTTCGGTTCTGCCGCAAAAGAAAAGTTTTGGAAGTGGCTCTTCGATTGTCCATTTGTCTCTCAATCAACTCATGCGGCACCCACTTTTTTTCCTTATGAATTTTTCCCATGGCGTGTCAACGTTTCGGAATACATTGCCGAGTCACATTTAATGTCTCGGCAAGTTGATCTTCTGTTTGAGTGTCATCTTCATCCACTAACGCTTGCAGATCAGGGTCGGCAAATGTTTGCGGTCTTCCCGAGCGCTCCGTGTCCCCAGTCTCAAAATCGCCTCTTCTAAACCGCTTGAGCCAATCTTCACACGTTGTTTTTGATGGTATATGTTCGCCGTAGGCCTCCTCAAGTAAACGACATGCTTCAGCTGCTGTTTTTTCAGGTTGAAGCGAAAAGCAATGCTTCCCGCAAATGCTGTTTGTTTGGCACAAACTTTGACATTTTCGAGGTTAGAAAAAAGGTCGTTGTGTTGCGATGTTTGTTTATATTATGACTGGGTATTCTTAACAGATGTCCAAGCTATAAAGACACCCGATTTCAGACCTGTATGCCGACTACATGTGTCGCTAGCGCCATCTATGTGTGAAACCCGGGAACTTACTTGTGCACGTAGTAGGTGAAATATTTTCTTCGATAGAAATCATCTCAAAAGGCTAGGGAATGAAGAATTATGATACGAAATTGTTGTCGTAAAACCCTCAATGAAGTATTTCATTTTATTTTGGATTTATGAAATATTTTACGCATATAGTACGCACTTATGTTATATCTACAGTGTACATTGTAAGCAAATAGAGATTTAGTTGAATCGAATCTTTATTTATTCAATTTGAATATATGCAATATTTGTGAGCCAAGGAAAAAACCTATTTGATTTAAATAGATCCTATTTAAATTGAATTTTTTTTTTGGCAGTGCGATAGGAATCCCTATACGGATCCAATGTACGAGTGTGACTGTTCCTGATCGGGATCCAATGGGGTGCCCCATTGGATCAGGGAGTAGGGAGAAGTAGGGGAATCCTATAGGATTCCTAACATCATTTCTACACGGGTGGTATTTTCGCGGATTTTCGACTTTCCGCTCCACTCCCAGTTTTACGAGGCTCGTTTTGCGATTAGTTACAAACGGATGCTGCCACACACAAATGACAAATGTTTTCACTCAATGAAAATTACGTACTTTAAATCATGCCAAATAAGGAATTCCCAGCTGTGGACGCGATGCTTCGATCATCGATGAGAAGAGTCAGATGTCGCCAAACATTCGACTGAACACATGGTCTCATTATAAAAGCTCAACTTAAATACTCAATTCCGAACATTGTTTTATTAGTTTCTTTGTGTAAAATTTGTAGATTCAAAGATTGTATTCCATTCTATTTTGAAATATCAAAAATTCTATATTTTGTTCCACATCAGTGTCTAGTCATTTTATTTCCACGAAAACGGTTGCACTCTATTAATTAATAGTGTAACGTACCCAGCAATTATCGCGTCGCCATCACGCGTATCGGAATTTACAACTCACTTAAATAGTGATATTTCTGATTCGTTAATTGCTCTACCTGACTATGCGTTGGTACGAAATGATGGCAAATGCAAGCGTGATGGCGGAGTACCTATACTATATGTTCACAATACTTTGAAGGTTAAATTGCTTGCTACTTCACCAAATATCTTACTCAATGCCTCATTATCGAAGTCAAAAATAAACCGCCCGAATTATTGCTTTTTAGTTCCATTTATAGGCGACCTAAAGGTTTTCTTTTCGATGATTTTTTCTATTCACTTTCACATTTTACTTTTGCGTATAAAAAAATTATCGATAGTGGCGATTTGTATAGCAATTTGTTGCGCGACAAATTTGAAGCAACATTTCTCCGTGAGGTGGTTATGTCTCATTTGTGGCACATTGTCAAGTCGACAATTACGTTTCATACTGCAACGTATGATTTATTGCTGGATGTTTTCATAATTGACCATCCATGCAAGTCGTTGGCTTTCCAAAAATCTCAAGCTCCGTTCCTAGTTGGTCATGGCTTGATCATCCTTGCTTATACTTTCGAGGCTAGGTCAGTCATTGACCGGGTGTTCTCGCGGCGCTATTTAAATCAATTCTGCCAAGGTCAATTCTGTAGTTCATTTCCTCTGCCCTCAATAATCCTAACATTGTCTCAATCAATGCATGCTCTAATGAGCCTCAGATCGACAGTTGGCTGGGTAATTTTTGTGAGGTCGTTGTACGAGAGTTCGATAATCATGCTTTTCGCGTGCACAGACCGGTTGCACCTTGGTTGACCGTGGAGCTTAGGACACGGATTAAGGGGGGATTGTCTTTTTTTTCGCAAAATTTACCGCTTTTTGGGAATTTTTTTGTGAAGAAAGTATACAACGGAAAACTTGTGAAACTTGGCATATAGTTTTATTGATCTGTTCACTACATGCAAAAAAATTTTTAAACAATTTCGTCAAAAAATCCGCCTCCCACCCCCCTCGACGCGCGATGGTCCTTTTTTGATGGTGTGCACGATTACAGCCTTCATGTTCATCCTGCAACAAAAACCCAAAAAGCATTTTACTTTAGACACATACAGCTATCGTTCGATGAAGGGGGAAAAAAAAATTGACGATTTGGTGACGTTTTGAACTTGAAGTATCGATTTTTCGAAAAAAATTGATCGATTTTTTGTTATAAATAAAAAACTATTAAACGTATTGCTTTTTTGCTTCATCAAACGATAAAAGGATGTCAGCTGAGCATTCTGTCCAAATTTGAAGGCAATCGGTTGAATAGTTTTTGAGAAATCGTGCACACCATCAAAAAAGGACCATCGCACGTCGAGGGGGGTGGGAGGCGGATTATTTGATGAAATTGTTTAAAAAATTTTTTGTATGTAGTAAACAGATCAATAAAACTATATGCCAAGTTTTCCGTTGTATACTTTCTTCACAAAAAAATTGCCAAAAAGCGGTAAATTTTGCGAAAAAAAAGACAACCCCCCCTTAAAAAGCGCAACATACTTTTTAAGCACGCTGAGCGATCAAGCAATTTCCTCCTAAATCACGCCATCTAGAGACAGTTTCGTGATACACTTGCAGTCGATTTGAGGTCTGCTAGAAATGAATATCATCGACAAAGACTGCTTGGTATTACAGATACAGCTCGACTGTGGAAAGCGTTGAAAATCTGAGGTCTCACTAAATCAAACTCAGTTTCGCCTTTCAATTTTTATTCACCTCCGGAATTTAATGACTACTACGTAGATGTATCAGATACTCGTGATTGTTGTCAATCTGCAGATCTTCCTGGTGTCTTGAGCGAGCGAATTCCGACGAGCGAAGTGTCGCTGCTCTCATCTCCTGAATTGTGTCGTCAATGTCAGCAGGCTCGGATGGTATCAGTTCATTTTTAGTTCGTTACGCTCTTCCAGTTCTGTCACATAACTTGGCCCCATTTATGCTTGGAAACGTGTTCTGGTACGTCCACTACTCAAAACAAATCCACCGAGGGTAATTTCCGACACGCGACCGATTGCTAATTTACCGGAGCTCTCGAAGATCTTTGAACGTCCCGTGAAAAAGGACATATATAAACATATATAATTATTTATACTCATACATAACATTATATACAATTATATGACAGTTAATTATTTATAATAGACAGACAGATTATATGACAAGCCTTAACATGACATGATGAATGATTATATATGTAGAAATATTACTATATATAGTATTTATTTTTTCTAGGTGTGGACCATATATGCCCATATATGATCATGTATGTTAAAAAGTTGGTACTCTGAACTCGTATATGAACATATGGTTGTATATATGAACTCATATATGATACAACATGTACAATATATTATCATATATAATCGCATTTGCCCCCCAAAACCCATATATAAGCGTATATAATTGTATATGAGATCATGTATATGAGCCTATATATGGTGTACAAACTATTTTGGTGTTATATATAATCATATATGTAACCGTAATTATCCGTAACAATCATAGTTGAAAGTATATGGGGGTGTCCATTAATTACGTGAGGCGTTTAGGGGGGGGAGGGGGTCGAGCGAAATCTCACCCAATCGTGGGGGGGAGGGGGGCTTCGGCAAATATCACGTAATTTTAGTAATTTTAGTAATTTTAGTAATCATGTAATTTTTATCACGTAGGGAGAGTCTCCCTACTACTTTACATCGTGGAGTAAATGGTACTACAACCGGAGTTACTTCTACTACAATTTATTTTCCGTGAACGTATGCATTTTGAAAAACCTCACGCGAGATTAGGGGTGGGGGGAGGGGGTCGAGCAAAATCTCACGACATCTCACCAGGGGGAGAGGGGGGGTCGAAAAATCGCCAAAATCACCTCACGTAATTAATGGATGCCCCCTATAATAACGAAAACATATTTGACCATGGATATTATTACACATATAATACCACTACAGACTACTTTGATATATAGTGTATCATACTGTATGTATGACATACTGCGTATGTATACTGCGTGCCATTTTCATATAATACTATCTATAAGCAGCAAAATTAGCATGTGATGCTGATAATATTTTATTGTTTTATTACAAACGTACTAAAATGGTGATTAAAATAATTGTTATTATATATACAACTTATATATATATATATATTTGTATTATTTATTTACCAGCATAATATCACAAATAGATCAACACATATTGTACTTCTTCATATAATCATGTTTCACACTTGTATTATAGAAAAAAGTATTTGTACATTTGTATCTGTATACCCGGGAAAAAATGTACATACATAAACATAAATAATCATGTATGATCATGTCATAAATGATCATGAACGAAATTTGTCTCTATATAATCACATATAGTAATATTTATTACTATATATGATTGATTTTTTATTTACATTACGAAATCGATGACGATGACGTCATCGTCATCGTCATCGTCATCATCATCATCATGCCGCCCCTCTCTCTCTCTCCCTCTCTCTCTCTCTCTCTCTCTCTCTCTCTCTATTATCATTTTACTATTCCTAAATGACGCGCTCACTATTATTTAAAACCTATTACCACGTCATCATGTTATTTGTGGAATAGTATATCTTATAATACCAGAGTGCATGGAACCTTAAACAGCTTTAAAGAAGCGGTCAGGCGCGAGCTACTGCCGTTCTTATACGATTGAGAGGAGGCTTCTAATCTCTGCTAACCTTTTTGCTGAGAGTCGAACGCATTGTAGTTATTAATATTATTACGATCTAATTATTATTGGTATCATTATCATTATTATTTTATTCGGTTAAGTATTAGTTATTAGTCTTTGTTTTTAGTTTAAGGCGTTACCCCCACTTGTAGCGCAAAAAAGGCCTTTTTCATGAATTTTTTTAAAGAAAACTACAAAACTTTTTTAATCGATCAATATACCATCTTAAAGAACACATCTTGAAGAACTTTCAGTAATTTTTTTATTGAAAAATATTACATTGTGTAATGGCAAATGGTCGTCAATGAAATAATGTTTTTATATACACGGTTTGCGGTGACCAACATTGCGGCGAAGTGGATCATCTGAAAAAAAAATGCGGATGGATTTAGTCAAATATAAGTATAAACTAGTCTTTAATCGAAGGATTTTAAGAAATATTCATTTTTCACAAAATGGCGGACAGTCAAAGTTAATGGTTCGATTATAACGGAAAAAACGGCCGTTTTTTGGCTATAAAACGGCCATTTTTTTCGAAAAAAAAATCGAACGATTAGAGACTACATTTTTATGTATTAAATAAGCCTGCAAAATTTCAAGAAGATCGGTTCATTAGTGTTCGAGTAATCTTGGTCACCGACTTCAGAAATGCCATTTTGAGAAAAACGCGTTTAAAGTTTCTCTTTCAACGCTCTTTCAACGCGGATTCTTCTCTTTAAACGCTCATATCTCAGTCAATTTTGTTCGGATCGACTTGAAATTTTCAGGACATATTCTCAGATACTTATACTTCAAAAAAATGCAATAAAAAAAATCGATTTTTTCAAAATCGCAAGTGGGGGTAACCCCTTAACCGAAATTTAATTTCCAACTTATTCTCGCATTGTTACATTGATTAAATGTCATGTATTTCGGCACGGTACTCGTGGGGGCCTTTAGTCTTAGAGTACGAAATAAACGAATGTTCTCTCTCTCTCTCTCTCTCTCTCTCTCTCTCTCTCTCTCTTTCTCTCTCTTCTTCCATCGAGAGAACCTCCGAGCGTTTGGTAAATTTCTCTAATTCGCTGATCAGCCTCGTAAAGCACCGGGAGTCCCGAGCAATTAAGCGGAAACGGTCTGCGAATTACGCACGTAAGAAGGAAAGGCTATAAGGAGGTGGACAGTTGAGAAAGAGAGGAGCAAATGATCGTAGAAACATCGCGATTACGTCGATAGTCTGATAATGTCGAGGACGCGTATATACTTGGTTTATTGATATTGTAAAAACGGAAGCGCATCTTTGTATGTTTGAGAAAAAAAATAGCGATTCATTGTGTTAAATAGTTTCGAGTAGAAAAGGGAGACGTAATAACATGTGTCTGTCAATAAATAATAAATGCGCCGAGTATTTGATTTCGAAATAGTTTTTTGGTTAGGATTTTTTGGCTTTGCGAGTACGCTTGATAAAAATTGTCGAGTCTCGGGATCTCGTTTTCGGCAGGATGAGGGACCGAGTTGTACTTGAGAGTGTCGCCGGCGGAGGCTCCAAGTTGCGTCGCTACAGGAGGGAGCTTTGGTATTTTCCAATATTTGAGTTTTCTTCAAGTATGCTTAATACAACACGGTACATATTCAAGCAATAAATGGGAACAGTCAGATTTTTCTTCCGCTTACCCTCTTCCGTTCTTCCTCTCGACAAAAGATTTCTCTCCTTCCTCGATGTGACTCCATTCCGGTGGTCCATTTCCGATGAAATATTGAAACGAAGCGAAGATCGGAGAGAGGCATTTTGTCTAATGTATCCGACGGCACTCGCTCGATGCACGTACTTTCTTTTTCCGTTTTTTTTTCTCTCGAGTCTTCATCTCCGCCCAAGCGACTCCCGATTCATTCAGAAACGTCCATAAATTGTCAGGACTATTTATCAGCTTGCATCCGGTGGATTCGCTCACTCTCGTCCCTCGTCCTCGTACAAAAACCTTTAAGCCGCCTACCTTTTGCTTTCTTTTCTACACGTTTTCAGGGACATTGAAGTAACCGGCATGACCCATTTGACTCGAATCAGTGTTACATTCTCCAGAATAGAAAAACCAGGCGAAAATGTATAAATGGCATTTTGAAGTTTACCAGAAGTATTCTAGTGAATTTGTGATATTAAGGACAAAGTGGTATTTTTTCGGCAAGGTGCAATTGAAGTCATTCCCGAGTAGAAATTGTGCTAGCCTGTCTGAGTTACGACCTAGTAACTGGCTCGCCCAATTGGGCTCATACGAACTTACCAATGGCTGCCTCGCTATGAGCTGGTAATATTCTAAATGTTTTGTTATCCAGCCCCTGTCTGTTCACTGCCCAAACAAACTCACTATAGATGTCGCAGCGTTACATTAGAAATGCCACCTCGTAACTAGGCTGTACTGGACTAGTCAACTACCGTTACGAACGACAAAGTGAGGTTATGTGACTTAAACTAGTGTACCGTCATCTAGTGAATGACTGGCTAGCCAACTTGAGTTTCAGATGGCGTTGCAAATGAAAAATCTCAAGTGAGTATCTTGTCATGAGCTAACACTAGCTGACTGCGGCCATGCACCCCTTGGCTAGTCACTGCCCAGCCCATTTCGGTCACAAATGACAAAGTGAGGTTATGTGACTAGGTGTAGTTTCATCGAGCAATTGGCTCATGGCTGGCTAAGCAACTTGAGTTACAGCTGGTTTTGCGAACGAAAAAAAAATCATCCTCAAGTCGGTATTTCGCGATGACCTAGGCAACACTAGCCAATTGCGGCCGTTCTAGCCAGAATAAATCATCGGACGAATAAAATTCAAGTTGATGTGATTCTATGCGATAATCGCTCTCAATGCGAACGAAATTAAGTCATTGATTCCATAATGTTATCAACATTTGTTAATCTACCCAATTTCCAAACTTTGTGTATTGTAAAATACGTAGATGGTACGAACATTCAGAAATTGAACAAGTAGAACTGACTCGGTGGACAACGTCACAACTCATCATCCAGAGGTCCTGGGATCGAAGCCATGTTACGCGTAAGCGTTTGTCCGATTTAATTTATAATTGAATCATTAATACATTTACAGCGCAAATATCGTAACCGTAATTAATGAACAACGGAGAATATCGCAGAAGGGTTCAATGATGTAAATAATGTGCAAAGAAAATCGCGAAAAATGTATGTATAGCCACAGATTTTTTTTAATGTAGTCGCTACCTAATTTTTTGTTCCCAGTCACCAAGCGGAAAAAACAAGGTCATAGCTAGGTCAGAAGTATTACACAGCCGTGAGATTTTTCTTTCCATCTAGTCACTATCTATTTTCGGATTTCAGTCACTAGACGACCGAAG
>OY723391.1:2309367-2449367 GCA_963210295.1 Ophion ellenae
CGTCCTTGTCGCGCGGTATCACTCTTCCCTCTCCAAGAACCCCACCTTTCTCTCTCTCTCTCTCTCTCTCTCTCTCTCTCTCTCTCTCTCTCTCTCTCTCTCTTTTTCTCTGATCTGCTCTCGGATACGGTTCATATATCCAATTGATCCTGATTCGAAAACTCAATTAAAAGGCCGCCGGAGACTCATTGTACCTAATACACTTCCAAGTGCTTTAAAGAGGAGTCTCCACGACGACGAAAATCGAAAAACAAGAGCACTACAGGAGTTCACGATGAGCAATAGTTATACTTTCGTGGCTGGAAGTTGCGACTGTTCTTGCGGACTGCAAAATTCGGGGGGGGGGGGGGGGGGGGTAGAAGTAGTAGAGTGGGAAAGAGAACGAGATTGGGCAGGAGGGTATACGTTACTTTTGGATGGCTCAGTCTATTTGACTTTAATAATGAAGAACAGGGCCCTCTCTTGCTCTCTCTCGTTCGCCTTCATTACACGAAATTCCATTGATCTCGTAACCGTCGATAAGCCATTCTTCCCCGGATCTGTGAGGAACAAACGTGACTCCGAGATTTCCTGTTGCTTGACCATTCGCTGCCGTTACTACTTTGATCCGCATCTATAAATTTCCGTCTCCGCAGCCCTTCCGCTTATATTTCGAATGCGGCGATGATTTATTTTTCTCCTTTCCACAGATACTGTCACATCCGGAAGGGATGAGTGCATAGAATTTCGTTCCCCTCTTTGTTGTATGCCTAGCGCAATAGCACTGGATGAGGGTAAAAAGGGCGTGTGTGTGAGTAACGTGGCGTTACGGACTTTGCGCGGTTGGGTAGGTGTTTCAGGAATAATTCGACAGACTTGTGCACGATTGACACGATGTTATTTATTATAAGATGTTAGGCGTAAATCCGAACAAAACATCCGAACGAAACAAATCCAAATTAGGATGTAAATCCGAATAATAAAGACTGTTCGTATGAAGATCAATAGAAGACCGATTCGTATGGAAGATAATTGGAGAGGCTCGTTAGGCTGCTAGATTGAGACTGTTTCGACTTTCGGCGCACTGGCCCTTTTTGATCCGCATTCGATTTTCGATCGAGTGGGAGTCCATCTTTACTTTCTCTTAGAAATAATGGTGCTGATGGAAGGGAAAATTCGCTCTTTATTCCCTTTGTTAATCGTACGCGCATGAGGTGTGCAGCAAATTTCGCCGTTGAGTCATTCGCGATATAGTGCGGCGACCGTTTGGTTCGGACGGCCCGGATGTTTTCTGGTATTTATCATATTTCGCTCTGGTAACCAGGTCGACTCTGGCAGCATGCATGCTTCTCTTCGTCCTCATGCAGATGGGCCAGCGTAAGATTTTTGGAGTCTGTTGATCGAGTTCGCTGTTGGATTTTTCGTTCGACAGTGGAATATGCGTGTCACATCCTAGCGAGTGTGATCGCTCCTTCTTTTCATACGCATAATAATGAGAACCGATGCCCTGGAATAAGGCCACGCACGTGAGTAATGAATCTGTAAACTATTCGCACACCATATCACGACCAATCACGCTAATCAGCCGATATCTTCAGGACCAATGGATCAATCCCGGAAGAATTGTATCATCAAAACCGCACTCTCCTTGAGGTTCCTTCTGCCACTATTGAACCCCCCCCCCCTAATTTTTCTATCAAGAAAGACTTCCTTCCTGAAGTCAGTCTCCCGACAACATCCATCATATTCAAAGCTCAGTCTTCCATCAACCAACTTCGATTCAAATTCTTTTATCGAGTCTTAATTCCGATCTACGTAGGAGCAATCTTATTCCAAGGTCTCTTTCGAATTCGTTAACGTATAACTCCGTCCCACAGTTCGCGTAGAAATGTCAAATCCGTTTCTCGCGCCCTAAGATCGTATAGAGCCTCAAGTAGCTCTTGTTCGCATTTTCATGATTAGCGAACGTGAAAAATGCCTTGAGCTCCCGTCCCGGGACCCTCGTGCGGTACATATATATATATCTATATCTGTGTATATATATATATGTATATGTATATATATATATATATATATATATATATATATATATATATATATATATATATATATATATATATATATATATATATATATATATATATATATATATATATATGGACGGCAAGAGGGTCCCGCAGGGTCCCGGGGGGGGGGGGGGGGGGGGAAGCTGAAGGCATTTTTTTACGTTCGCTAATCGTGAAAATGCGAACGTTATCGGCGATGTTGACGCTGCAAAATTGAAAAGGCTGTGACTAGGCAAGGAGTGGGGGTCGGTACCCAGGGCCGCGGAAAGGCATCGCGCGAAAATGTCATCACTTGAGTTCTGGTCTGGAGCGAGGAGAGGTGCACTTCCCAAGCCGTTCCCGCCACCCAAGAAACCGACGCCATCGGAAATACCGGCGCCCTATCCCATACGAATCGGACGAGAGCTAATTTTGGGATGCGAGTACCGGAAATCGTGTCACAATATATTTATATATATATATATATATATATATATATATACACCCACTTATTACAAATATTAAGGGAACAGGAAATTTCACAAAAATTTAAATGATTTTTGCACAGCTGTAACTTCGTGAAAATGGTTGTATCGTAAAAAAATGGGAATTTAAAGCTTGAAATCTCTAGTTTACGAATCTCGCCGGTAAAATTTTCTTCAATCAACATGCCCGGCGTGAATCTAAGAAATAGCGCGAGGCAAGCTTTTTCAAATTTTTTTTCTTCGAAAGCGTCGACTGGCTCAACATTTTTTAGCTTAATCAATACCGTCATCATTTAGCCTGATATCTCATGAACAAATGATCGTACAGCGCGCTAAAGGTGGGTTTCGTGAACTGGAATAAATTCTCTAAAAGCACCTTTTGGTACTTTAGAGATTTTTCTTAACCTTAATATTGATTTGAAAAAGTACGAAAAAATGACTTTTTTCCCGTTTTGGAAAATCCACGTCATCATTGCAAATATTGCGAAAATTACTCATGTTTCTAGGTTTTTTTTGGTTCAATACATGCCCAAAGACACAATTTGAAATTGATCGGCTGAACTGTTGTGCTTGACCGAAGCGTCAAAGTTTTATAAAAAATTAGAGGAACACTTTTATTGTTCCTTAAATGTCAATTAATGATGATTAAAATGAAAAAAAATCGGTTATTTTTCTTACAGTTTTGCAATAACTTTTCTTTAAATCTTGGGAAAAGAAAAAAATTGGAAATTTTGAAGAAAAAAAATTCAAGCGAAACTGTGTGAAAAAATAACGGATTTTTTAAAAATTGTAATCATCATTCATTGATATTTAAGAAACAATAAAAGTGTTCCTTTAATTTTTGATAAAACTTTGACGCTTTGGTCAAGAATAACGGTTCAGCCGATTAATTTTAAATTATTGTGGGGTGTCTTTGGGCATGTATTGAGCTAAAAAAACCTGGCAACATGAGTAATTTTCGGAATATTTGCAACGTTGACGTGGATTGTCCAAAACCGGAAAAAAGTGATTTTTTCGTACTTTTTCAAATTAATATGAAGGTTAAAAAAAACCTCGAAAGTACCAAAAGGTGCTTTTAGAGAATTTATTCCAGTTTGCGAAACCCACCTTTAGCTCGCTGTACAATCATTTGTTCATGAGATATTGATGATCTACGAAAAAAGCTCCTTTTTCCTTTAAACGTCGATATCTCAACGACAAATAGTCGTACAGAGGTAAAAAAACTACCGTTTTGAAGTCGAAGAATCAGGCTAAATGAGCCCCGTATTGACCAAGCTCAACAAACTTTTTTTGAGCACGTGGATGATTTTGAAAAAAAAAAATCGAAAATGTTCGCCTCGCGCTATTTCTTAGATTCACACCGAGCGTGTTGCTTAAAAAAATGTTTACCGGTGAGATTCGTAAACTAGAGATTTCAAGGTTTCAAATCCCATTTCTTTTTACGATACGGCCATTTTTCACGAAGTTACAGCTACTCAAAAATCAATGAAATTTTTTTTAATTTTACTGTTCCCTTAGTTTTTTGGATGAGAGTATATCCGCCGACCGAAAATCTTGTGCGCGTGTCAACGACCTACTCCAACAGCGAGCGCATCTAGCCACGAGCGAATACCCATACTCATAAAAGCGTCTACCGATATTTTAACAACCGAATACACACACACAGCTACGCACACCAACAAATGTAAGCGAACCACATAATTCTGTTATTTTTCTGTAGTATCCTTTAACTCCACTGTTTTTATCAATTTACATTCAAATCTGACTACCCATCAGTAATGAAACATCAGTTAATTTATATGAGCTTGTCGAATTATTCCTCAATACCAAAATATCGCGTCGATTCTTTAATTATATTCCTTCACACGCCCTTCTACCCCTTTTTACCCTCATCCCGTGCTATTGTGCTAGGCGTAGGCAACAAAGAGGGACATGGCCGGGTTTAAAGGTCTGGAGGCCTTGGGGCAACAAAGGAGTGGAAGCCCCCCCCAAATTATTTTCCAAATAAAATGAACAATTTTTTTCACTCGAGTCTTTCAATAAATCATTTATTTTGAAACCAAGTAGATTCTCTTAGCATTTAAAAAACATATATAAATATAATTGAAAACGAGAATTATCTGAAATTAAGTTTTAGTGTTAACGAACGGAACCTTCCGAGCTTTTTTCGCCGAATAATCGGTGATGATTTCGCTGAAATCCAGTTCCCGAAGTAAATCACTTTCAATGCTTAGGAGCGATATCTTTGATAGACGGTTTTGTCCCATCGTGGTTCGCAGCCTATTTTTTATAAGTTTCATTTTTGAAATGTTTACTAGTGTTTACTAGTTTACTCGTCGGAATTTAGAAGATTTTTTTCCTAAGTCTCTATTGTGGGGGCCCCTCTTTTGTGGAGGCCCCGGGGCTGTAGTCCCTCCCCTAAACCCGGCCCTGAAGAGGGAAACGTCATTTACGATCTCGTCCCTTCAGGATGTGACATGCGCCTAAGATCATGTTTTTGTCGAAATCCAAGGGGGTAGACCTCGATGTTTCTCGAGGCACTGTTTAAATTTTTGCTGATGACTTTTCCTGAAATATGCGCCTAGGACCGTGTTCTTGTTGAAAGCCAAGAGCATAGAAAAAGTCGATATCTGAAGGTGCTGCTATCGTGCATATATCGCTGTTATTTGAATATGCGTGCGGAACGTACGCACGTTCTTTTTTACACTGTTACGCGTCTTATTCTTAGATTTATACATATAATAACTTGTGTCGGTAAATGAGGATTATGGGAATAACCGAGAGAAGACACCCCCTGCACATTCGCTAGGATGTCACAATACCTCTAACATTTACAACTTCTCAGATTTTTATGACACGTGACTTCGAGCACAGATATTATTTTGTTACCGAGAGCTACTTACGTGAAGAAGCACTAAGGAAAAAGTACATTGACACGAAAAAAAAATAATAGTATATGGTATTTTTTCAGATCGCGATGAAAGACTGGTGGTTCCATTACATCGCCCTTTATCCATTTTTCCTTCTGATTCGAAACTCCGTTACGGGCTTATTCTTTTCACAATCGATTGCACTGAAAAATGTTGTGTAGGTACAGTATTTTTTTTCACAAAAATCCGCCTCGAAAAACTCTCAATGAGTCCCGGTGTCACTCAAATATGAACGAAGTTACGACTTCCGGGGAAAAAAGTCGCATGGAATGGAGCACAACGGTTGAGTACGTTGACCGGTGAAAAGTTACTCGGAAATACTTAATCATAGGAGACATGAAAAATTGGAGTAGCCGGTGCGAACCCGGCGAACTCAACTGTATCGCTGTTTTTCACCTGGCCATCCATGCATGTCCAACTAACCTAATTGCCCGAAATAATAATTAGCAACAAAATTTCCGCAGTACGTAGTGACGTGTTGGGCGTGTACCTGGAGTCTCAACTGTTACGGTTCTAATTGTATCGAGTACGACGGGCCACGCATATGTCGCCGTGCACGCACCATCAGGCATCCCCGAATGAAGCTTGCTCGCGAAGCACAACCACTACCGTGTGTCGGGAGTGATGGGGGGTTTTTTTTATTGCATTCTTTCCCCGGAAAAATTTAATGACCTTTTTCAACCCACTCGTTTGCTGGGTTCTCGCCGGTTGTTCGTTTATGGAGAACATTTTTTTTTATATCAATATACCGAGTGCCTCATTTTAATCTTACACCTGATTTATCTCGAAAAATACTACTCCCATTAAGTATTGAGTATAATAAAACTGTAGGGGTACAAAGGGGGACGTTAAAAAAAAATTTGGTCGAAAATTCAAAATAGCGACGTTGAGATGGCCGACATGTTCTTTTTCAATAGGATCATGCATTTTTTTCCACTCAAACATTTATCAGGCCCAAACTAACATCTTTTGTAGGGAAAGTTTTTCCCCAACGATCATTATTTTTAGGTTAGAATACCATTTTTTTTACTATTTTAGTGTTATCCAGAATGTACCAAGAGGAGGTAAAGTCTTCAACATCCCTGGTATAAGTGTGCGCGTGTGTGTGGGTGTGAGTGTGTTTGGGTTTCTTCGATAACCCAAATAAACTCAAACAAGGATTAGGTCTGCAGCTCATCACTTCCGTTATCAAACAAATTCAGACAAACTCACACGTACACTTATACTTGGGTTTGTTGAACAACGGAAATGACGAGCCGCAGAGACCTAATCCTTGTTTGAGTTTATTTGGGTTATCGAAGAAACCCAAACAAACTTACGCCCACACACACACGCACACTTATACCAGAGATGTTCACGACTTTATCTCCTCTTGGTACATTCTGGATAGCGCTGAAGTAGTGAAAAATGGTATTTCAACCTACAAATTATGAAGGTTAGCTGAAAACTTTTTCTACAAAAGTTGTTAGGTTTGACTTGATAAATATTTTGGTGACAAAATGTATAGTCCCATTAAAAAAAAAACATTTCGTCCATCTTAACGTCGAAGTCTTAATATTTTACCAAAAAATATTTTTTTTAACGCCCCCCTGTGAACCGTACAAGTTTTATTATACCCAACACTTTATCAGAGCAGTATTTTTCGAGATGAATCAGATGTAAGATTAAAATGGGACACCCGGTATACGATATTCACCCATGTATGCTATTTTTTTTGTATACATAAATACACACACACACACTTATACCAGGGATGTTGACGACTTCATCTCCTCTTGGTACATTCGGGATAGCGCTAAAGTAGTGAAAAATGATATTCTAACCTACAAATTATGAAGGTTAGCTAAAAACTTTTTCTACAAAAGTTGTTAGGTTTGACTTGATAAATACTTTGGTGAAAAAAATGTATAGTCCCATTAAAAAAAACATTTCGTCCATCTTAACATCGAAATCTTAATTTTTTACCAAAACATATTTTTTTAACGCCCCCCTTTGAACCGTACAAGTTTTATTGTACCCAACACTTTATCAGAGCAGTATTTTCGAGATAAATCAGATGTAAGATTAAAATGGGGCACCCGGTATACGATATTCACCCATGTATGCTATTTTTTTGTAATACATAAATACAAACACACACACATACATACACACACACACACGCGCGCGCGCGCCTATGTCTACACTGAGGGATGATATTTTTCGATTCGTACGTATAAATTAATTCATATAAATACATTTCGACTGTACTACCGACTCAGCTGAAAATTTTCACCGATCTTCTTTTGGTAATATAAGTGACTGCCTAAATGGCTTTGTGGCCAATCGCCATAGTTTTCGAAACATCGCACGTTGAAAACTGACAAATCAACGCCCGTGTAAATTTTTACCCGTCATGACGAAATACTGCTGTTCCTGCTTTATCGACGTTATCAGACACGTTCGTCGCTCGTTTTCTGCAGTGGGTATGTTTGTTTCGGGCTGTTTTGGCCACGGTCTTACATACAGGTCTTGAAGGGGCTTGAGAGTGAGAGCGAGGAGAGGGCGAGGGACGAGAGGGGTGGGGGGAGACACCGAGGAAGATGAGAAAAAAAACGGGTCGAAGGTCTATACAGCTGTTTCGGAGTGGGCGCTTCGAACTAAAGCAGACTTGCCTTTTCCGAAGGAAAAACATTCCTCGAACGTGGAATTCTCGTTCAGGAATCTCTTTGAGTAAACGGGGTGGTTGGGGATGGGTGGCCCACGAGGGGTGGTGATGAGGCGACGGCAAGGGGTTCCAAGGGTGAACTGCAGCCGTTGATTTCGTACAAAAAGCAGACGCGTTTCGCGAGACGTGCGGGCAACCCCTGAGGCGGTTGCATGGTCTCTTCGACCGTAATGCTAATGGCATGTACCTGTGTGCGTGTGTGAGAAAATGAGATGTGCAGCCTAGGGAGAGGGACGACCTCGACGCGTACATAAAAAAATGTAAGCTTTCGGAATAGATGTGCAAATACACGCACACACCGGAATATGTGTGCCCGTGTGTGTACATGTTGCTTGTACTCGGTGGCGTTTGCACTGGAAGATGCAGTGTCGCGTACATTGAACATGCACCCCCCCCCCCTCCCGCGGGCTAATTATTTAAAAGCTCTGAACGCACATAGCAGTAAATGGTGTCACTGTTTACTCGCCGGATCTTGGGAAATTTTCTCGCTCTCCACGCTCTTCGTATGTATGAGACGACGAGTCTTTTATGCCAAGTACATACCTCTCTCTCCCTCTCTGTATAATAAACATTCAAATAAAGCGGAGCTGGCTGAAGAGAATTTTGAGAGGAAACATTTTCTCCTCTGCTTTCACAGAGCTTCTTACATATATATTAATATGGGACTCAAATTGGCCGATAAAAACCGTTCACCAGATTATTATAGGATAACAGTGCGGACTTTTTTTCCGATCAATTCTTCATGTCCCTTGACCTCACGTTATATACTCTCTTGATTATCGAATAAATTATTGGAGCTCAAACATTATCAAACCCCAAATGCGTCGGGAAGTCTTCTACTTTACGAATAATACCAAACGAAAGGGGCCACCTTTGCGTAATAGAAAAATTCAACGAGATGAAAAAGGTCGATGAAAAATATTGTACGAGGGCAAAAAGTCTCGGACACGTCACGGAGCTACGAACCACAGGTCGCATTTGCTGGGCGAAACGTACCTGCGGAAACGATGCATATGCACTTGAATCCAGCAGCTTCGGATGGCATAAAACAACTGCGTATGCATTATACACCAGCTAGAGCGAACCTCGACGTTTCATAGTCCCGTAATTTTACGGCATTTCGTAATTGTATGATTTTATCGTCCTCTTGCGGGACCCATCAAAGCACGTTCCTCCTGCCACGTCGCCTCTCGCTACGCTATGTGTATACATGCATACACATACATATATAGGTGGAGCAGCGTGAAGAAGCACTTGGCCCGTACGTAACCGAAGCTTCCCGGAGGGTACTTTAATCTTCAATGTCGAAGCAAAACGTGTAGCAAGAGTTCATAGAGAGGTATTAAGAGAAAGAGGGAAACATAGACAGAAATGTATATATATATAGAGGATTTATTAATGCCTAAATCTACAACAAAAATGTCCTCTAGCACACCGCCTTCATACATCACATTGCACGTTTGAGGATTACAGAAATATAGAATAGGGGCTCGATCCAATTGCAAAAGAAAGGTGACTCTGTATAAACAAAAATACAAGACTAAGGTTTGCTGTTCCTAAAGGTCTCTAAGGCGCAGAAAAAAGAGCACATATAGATGGTAACGAGTTGTGTGGCTTGCTTAGGTCAGCCGTTTATGCAGCCGACAATCGCTAAGAGGAGCAGTGTTAATTGCAATTTCGGTTGGACGACATGTTTATGTGTTCACGTATAGCAGTCCAACTCAGGTGCAAGTAGCGCTGTGGGAGAGCGTTCCTATAGGTTGACTGCGGAAATATGAAACGGATGCCTCATGTATTTATTGCGAATAAGGGAGATCGAGAAAGATTGGGACCATTCTCGAAGGACCATGCTTTTCCTGGGATTGTTATACTGAATGCAGCTCCGAGATATGTGGGTTCGTCCGCATTAAGGATTCGGTGTAGCATACCCAGTGTGTGTTATTTCCGGCAACTATGCGTTTGAGCAGTTTCGATAGTGGACACGAGAGCGAGATACGTCTGCAGTCAGCGGAAGACGTAGGGGATTTTACCTTGGCTATGCGCTTGATTGATGCCTTCTTCCAGATTAGTGAAAAAGTACCGCGTTGGAGTAAACAAATAAGTACGTGTAGCACTGTAGAAAGAATAGCAGGCATGGTCATACACAGTACCCGCAGAGATATGCCATCAGCTCCAGGAGCCTCTGCGGAGGCTTGGTGAAGTGCATTGAGGCAAGTAGCTGGAGAGATATCGCCGAAGCAAGAAAGAGTGTCGCTGTACATTTCGGCTTGATCATCCTACCGAACATCCACGCTTTCATTGTTGGCAGTTCCTGAAGAAGAGAAATAGTTGTTGAGCGGTTCTGCAGGTACAACTGATGGATTATTGTCGCCCTTAGAGCGGAGGATCTTAAGTTGCCATAGACGTTTCCACACAGTTTCAGCATTCCTGATGTTCTCAATCGCTTCCGTGTAGAAGTTGCATTTAGTCTTTCTGATTCGAGATTGGACAAAGTTTCGTAAAACTTTATATTTGGTATGTAGCTCAGAGAGCGTAGGACTGTTGGAGATACTCGTGTGATCATGGGGATCACTACATGCGTTTTTGCGATGACTGGTGAAGCGCTTCCATGCTGTATCTCGTTCTTGCGCGGCTCGTCCGATGTCGTCATTTAGCCAAGGAGATGTGTTGAGCTTTGGCGTGAAGCGTCGCAGAGAGGCAAGCTCACCAATGTAGTCGGTCAGTATGGTGGCAAAGAAAGAGATTTCGAAGTCGATGGCTGGAGTCTGGAAAAGAGTTGTACAGTTTATGAAAGAAATATTTGACACGAAAGTTAGCTCATTTCGACCCGAGTAGAAATCGTGCTAGGCTGTTCGAGTTACGACATAGTAACTGGCGCGCCCAATTGAGCTCATGCGAACTGATCAATGGTTGGCTCGCTATGAGCTAGTCATGTTCTGAATGTTATGTTATCTAGCCCTTGTCGAGTCACTAGCCAGCCGATCTTGGTCGCAAATGACAAAATGAGTTTATGTGACTGCGTGCAGTTCCATCGAGCGAATGGCTCATGGCTGGCTAGCCAACTTGAGTTTCAGTGGGCATATCGCCATGACCTAGCCAACATTGGGTAACTGCGGCTATCAACCCCTTGGCTAGTCACTGCTCAGCCGATCTTGGTCACAAATGACAAAGTGTGGTTATGCGACTATGTTTAGTTCCGTCGAGCGATTGGCATCATGGTTGGCTAAGCAACTTGAGTTACAGATGACGTTGGGAATGAAAACAATTCTCAAATCCGTATCTCGCGATAACCTAGCCAACACTAGCCAACTGCGGTCGCACTAGCCGGTATAAATGATCGGGGAAATACAATTTAAGGTTATGTAATTCTATGCGATTATCGCTCTCAATGCGAACGCAATAAAGTAATTGATTCGATAATGTTATTTAGATTTGTTAAGCCACCCATTTTTCAATAATCTAACATTGTGTATTATAACACATGTAAAAGATGCGAAAATTCAGAAATTAAACAAGTAGAACTGGCTCAGTGGACAACGTCATAACTCATTACCCAGAGGTCCCGGGACCGAAACCTCGTTGCGGCGTAAGCGTTTGTCTGATATCATTTAGAATTCAACCATTAATATATTTACAGCAGAAATATCATAACCGTAATTAATGAACAATAAACAATATCGTAGAAGGCTGCAATGATGTAAACGATGTGCAAACCGAACACGATATACATAGCCGCAATTTGTTTTGTCTAGTCGTCACCTAATTTTTTGTTCCCAGTCAGTAGTTGGAAAAAACTAGGTAATGGCCAGGTCAGAAATATTAGACAGCCGTGAGATATTTCATTCTATCTAGTCACCATCTAATTTTTTGTATTCAGTCACTAGGTGACCGAAGCGTTACAAGGCTGGGTAGTCAATAGCTAAAATGGCTAGTTAATGGCGATTCGAAACATAACTTTACTAGCTTGTGGCTAGGCCGCGATGAGTTACGTTTTCCACTCGGGTAATGCTTTATCTTGTCTGTCAATTGTAAAACCATCGATCTGCGTCAGTAGTCAAGGTATGAGGAATAAACTGTCGTGTGTCACAGTCAGTGCTCATGCTCAGATTGAGGTCTCCATGATAGCAAAGTGGTTGCAGAGTGAAGAGAACGTTTCACACGTCGTCGTGAAAGGGGACCTTTCTTGATCTCGGGGGCTTTGTAAATTGCTGCGGTGAGGATCTTTGGTCCTCCAATGCCGGAAACTTCGTGGAAGAGGAATTTGGGTCGATCAGATGGCATTCCTAATAAAGCTAGAACTGTCTTAGCCTTGAGGGAGCGGTGAATACAGATGGCGACACCTCCTCCTATTCGGTCAAGCCTATCACCCTTAAAGATCTTATAATCCTGCATTTGGATCATACAGTCTGGTGTGTCAGGTCTCGGAGATGTTGATGATTTGATACCGGTGTCAAGAGAAGTATGCCACAAAGCAGTCTAGATGGACTTTCGCGAGTAGAGATTGAGCGTTGATGCGGGCAAACCAGAGGTTTCCGTTGCTTGATGGTGGTGAGCATGGCATTGGTTGAAATCGATAAGACTAACTTTGTCCGCAAATCGCTGTTTAAGAATAGGGCACTTTTTACCATCCATTGCAAAGTGATTATAGCCTTGTTTAGCCGATTTGCAGATTGCGCAATGAGGCGGTTATGTTTGTTGACACAATTGCGCATTTCGTGACTCTCGCTACTGTGATCACAGTGAGTCATCCAAAGTTGACACAGTGTGACACAACTTATAATGACACAGTGAGTCATTATAAGTTGATGACACGTGCCCGAAATCCGAGCACTTGTAGCACTAAAAAACTCTGATGTAATCTTCAACAGGGCAAGGATTCTAGTAACGGAAATGTCCACTCCCTGAGAGGCGAGTACGCGGAACTTGGATGAAAGTTCAATGACGATACTTCCGGTGGATCGACCGTCAAGTGATTTGAAAGCATAGACTACGTCTTTGGGTTCTTGAGGAGTATTCCGCTCCACAATTTGCTTAGCTAAATCCTCATGACTCGCGTCGAGTAGCACATTGCAGACCATCATTCTGAGTCGTAAGCCTCCACTTTCTTTAACCTGAAGGCCGGTCCTCTTCAGGGCTTCCAGTGACTTGAGTTTACCGAGATATACTAAGTCAACTTCCAGCCGGACTCCTGTGGTGCTCACTCTTTTTACGTGTACCATTTTCATGTTGGCTTCTGTTGGGTTTGTGGCCTACAAGACTGCGGCTTTGCTCGCATCAAAGTCTCGGAAATCGCCGGTTTCGTTGGCAACAGGGCCTATGAAAACATTTGATACGTTTGGCACTAGTAGGGACGGTCCGTTGGCTACTTTTACTCTATTGTTAGCCATGTTGTTAGACGTAACTGAAGCGTAGGTGTGTAGGCTGTTCGTTTTTGCTTGATGATATTCGTCAAGTTTCCGAAAGGCTGGGTCTAGGACGGCCTTGACCGCTGAGCAGACTTCCTGTCTTATTGAATTTTTGACGTGATCATTTGCTTTTAAAGTAGTCACAACTTGTCGACAAGCTGTTGCGAGAGAATCGACAGCATCCATATGCACTGCAGAACTTCCATCGTGAAATGCCTACGCTCCATGCTGGTTTTGGAGGAGAAGACTTCTCCGGTAAGGGACGCCACGCCCTTCCTGAGAGTGGCCTTCAGCTCTTTTAAGCTCTTCTCCATATATGACAAGGAGAAAGCTGTGGACTTCCCGTATAGTGATTCACAATCACTAAGAATATGGAGATGCCAGCTACTGCTCTGCGCGAGATTCGACAGCTGTGTACAGGAGGGAAATTGTCCATATTGGCGCCTGAGAAATATGGAGAGTGTGTTGTTCGGCAACACGTGTAAGGAACTGGACAGAAGTTGTCCGATGGAATAAAATTAAATTTCATAGCTATGGGGGGGCTTGTTCCGGCATTTATTTCAGCCACGAAGGGTATCGTGAATTGTTGAGAATCGAAATATCGCGCTGGAAATACGTGCTTGAATTTTTAGTGTGAGAGACACTACCGATATCCGTTACTCCTGTACGTTCTACCAGTCATGCCTCTGGAACGTCCTTTCTTCTGTGTGTGAACGCACACACAGCATAAACTGACCACCTCCGTCTTGTTTCCCGTTACAAAGATCTCTTGTTTATTCTTCCTCTTCCTCGTCCTCGTTTTATCAACAAACTGTCCTTTGTTCCCCACCTCCTCGCTCCCTTGAACCTCCTGCTTTTTGAGTTTGTGAACCGTGAGGCTTAAGAATAGGTTTTTACGAACAATAAACGGTTGGCGACTCTCGATCATTGGACAAGATAAAACTTAATTCGGACCCGATTGCACCTATATTACAATAACACCAAGTTTTCTCGCGCCTCAACGTTGAGCAGTAAAATCTTGGAGGGATTTTCTCCTCTATCTACCTACTCCGATGTCTCGCGGATTCTCTCTCTCTCTCTCTCTCTCTCTCTCTCTCTCTCTCTCTCTCTCTCTCTCTCTCTCTCACTCTATCCCTAACCTTGGAAGAATCTTACCCCCATCGCCATCCACAATCATCAACTCTTTCCCTCTTTTGTTTTTTTTTCTCGCGTTTGTCCCCCGAGCTTGCCAAGCTCCAGACGAGGGCTCAGTTTATGCTCGCTGAAGGAAGTAATTTACGAGATTTTTCCAAGGGGATTGTCCACTCGAGAGGCCCTTGGCGCTGCTATTGTCGTAAGGTCGAAGGGATTTGAGGGATCACGGACGGTGAGACGATGAGTGGACATCGCCGTGGTTTATACCACTGATAATTCTGGCAGGACAGACGGATTCGTGCGCTTGTTGTCGATTTGAGTGACGAGGCGATTCGCGTTTCATGCTGTATCTCCGGGGATCGTGTGAAACGGCAGATACGCTTGAAACATTATCAAAACGTTCTTGGTTATGTTTTATTTTTTTTCATGTACATTTATTTATTAGACCTAAAGACAATTTTAAAACGCCTGATAAATGTTTTGGTTGAAGCAAATGAGATTAAATGACGCTTCGAATGAAAATATGTCAATTGTATCGCATTAATTGGTGTAACGGGTTTTGTACTTTTAGTCTGGCCGAAATACCACATTTTTCAGGAATTTATTCAGATAGTGAATGGTTAAAAATGGGGAATGAATATCTATCGTACTGCATTGGTTGCTTCTGACCAGGGTTGCGAATGCTGCATTACTTTCCTTAATGCATTAGCGTTTTCATTACTCATTGGTTTGCTTTTTGTAATGCAAACAATGGTCATTACTCATTACATTGGATTTTGTAATGTAACAATTTTTCATTACTCATTGAATTAAATCTTGTAATGCGAAAAATTTCCATTCCTCATTACATTACACTTTGTAATGTGAAATATGACATTACATTGTAATTACCCATTACAATGTAATGGGTAATGGTATTTTTTACATTACAAAGTCCAATGTAGTGAGTAATGGAATTTCTTTACAACACAAAATATAAGGTGATGAGTAATGGAATTTTTTCACATTACTAATTCAATGCAATGTAAAAAATCCCCATTACTCATTACAATGTAATGAGAATTATTATTCGTTTCCCATTAGGGGCAGCAGTTTTTGCACTGGGTCGATTTGACCCGGTGGGAAACGAATAATAATCCATATTATCTTGTAATGAGTAATGGAGATTTGTTACATTACATTAGTAATGTGTACAAATTCGACAACTCACTACCATACATTTTTTAATGTAAACAAATTCCATTCCCCATTACATTGGATTTTGTATTGTAAAAAATCGTCCATTGCCCATTACAATGTAATGTGTAATGAAATCATTACACCTTACATTGCATTTTGTAATGGAAATGTTTCATATTACAAAATGTAATGTAATGAGTAATGGAAATTTTTCACAATACAAAATATAATGTAATGAGAGATGCACATTTTTTACATTACAACATCTAATGTAATGAGTAACGGAAATTGTTTACATTACAAAATATAATGCAATGAGAAATTGAATTCTTGTACATTGTAGTGTATTTGTAATGGGTAATGAAATATTCTTGTACATTGTAATGTACTTGTAATGGGTAACGAAATATTTTTTCATTACCTTGGGTTCATTTACCATCATTCATATAATGGGTAATGAAATATTTTTTCATAAATTGAATTCTTGTACATTGTAATGTACTTGTAATGGGTAATGAAATATTTTTTCATTACCCATTAAAAAAGTAATGAATGATGCATTATTTTTTCATTACGAATTTCGCAACCCTGCTTCTGACCACGTAAATATTCTTTTCCAATTTATGAAACAATGCTCAATTAATGTTGCCACGGTCTGCACGATGAGTGCCCATAAGGCTTTGAAAAATTCAATCATATTCTTGCAACATTACAGTCACAGCCCGTCGAGGCAGATAAAAGCAAAAGAAAGGCAAGCAGCACGAGGCGCGGGCAATGCGAAGAATGACTCGGAGGGGCTTTTCCGCCCCGATCAACCGAAATCCCTCTTGACCGCAAAGGACGAGCGTCCTTCTGTTTCTCGGCCTCAAATATCCCGTCAAAGTAGATTCTCCTCATCGAATAGTTCCGAGCGACTCGCGAAACGTTGAAGGGCCGAGCTCACGCGACTCGACCCATCTGAGGCACGGGTATGGTCGTGTTCCCCCTCCCCTCTTCTTTGTGTGCCAGGCCTTGATTGGACTTGATTGAGAGCGTGCGGTTGCAGATGGATGAAACGAAGAGAAGGGCGGACATGATCCAGGCTAGATGCGGTCTCAAGCCTGCGGTAAATATCTGGCTTCAATCACCGCGGACTTTCCGCATCTCGAGTTGGGACTTTCAAAATGCTGTGCCTTCAGAAACCACACGTGCTCGTTTCAATATCGGACGCCCGGGTGGATACGAATCTCGCGGTTTAACGTCCGGTCCCTTTTGTTAGCCAGATGTCGATTTCAATTACGACAGTCCCTTTGACCGTGGGTAATTACGAATTTTCCATCCTACAAATTTGCTAACAACGTCTCAATTTTTATCTACAACAAAGTGTTGGCATCTTTTTTATTACATGAAAAAAACTGTATTTATATATAATGCAAAAAATCGTTACGACGTAAATTCACCCTAACTTTTATTATTTCCAACGTGTACGAATTAATTAATGAGCCATGAATGCGCTATAGGCAATATAAAAGCTAATTTAATTGTGAGGCTGACAAACAATAATCGGTACTTATTTTCGTCTCGGAAAAGTTTGTGCCCATCCATTGATTATTCAGTAATATTGCTATTTGGGGATACCCGATTAATCGACCCAGTATGAAAACCGAATTAGGATTCAAGTTAGATGGCATCGACTTTAGGGGGAATTTTGGTCAGAGAGCTAGTTATTGCGGTACGAGGGGAATGTCGATGCGATTTTTGTATTCCGGTCTCGGACGTCTACAACCCCTTATCGTTTAGAAGGTGGAGTAGGGTAGTTTTCTTTTCATGTTTATACGAATGCTAGGGAAATGGCTCAATCGTGACTCTCAAATAAATTGCATTATTTATCGGCATATGGGGAAAAGAGAAAGAGAGAGAGAGAGGGGGGAGGCGTTAAGGACGTTTGCTCTTTCCGACCATGGGCGAGTCTAGACTGGCGAATCTCTCGCAGCGTTGAGGGGCTATACCAGTGTTACACTTTAAAAAAATCGATTTTTTTGCCTTCTTCGGGAATTTATATTTTCAAGAATATCCTGTAAAAATTTCAGGGCCGTCTCTCCAATCATTTTATCTTGAAAAAATCGATAGTTAAATCTTTAAACGCGTTTTTCTCGAAATGAGATTTTTCAAATTTGCTGACATCGTAACTGAACGAGCAATTATTCGTTTGACTTGAATTTTGAACCGAGTACTCTTGCATATATTTACTCTACAATGACGTAGGATATTTTTCATTGGATGAAAATTGACGATTTGTCATTGAAAAAAACGACCATTTTATAGGCAAGACTTTTTTTCATAACTACGCCACTTTGTTAGATTATGATATTTTTCGAAAATCCTACGTTATTGTACAGGAAATACCTTTCACGTTTAACGACATTTTTTTTCCGGTTACTCTACTCTTTTTTACAGCTACTCAATCGGCCGGAATCATGTCAGCAGTGGCGGAACTTTCTTTTTTGGCGCCTCCGAAGGCAGCGTTAAGTCGCTTGGATCTCAATATTTGTCTATAAAAAAATTATGTAATGCAGGTCAATTATCTTCAAATATATTCTAAATTTTCCGAAACATTTAATTGAGTACTCTTCTTCCAAAAAATTCCCGAAGATCACCCAAATTTTCAGCGTTCACACTGGTATAGCCCCTTAAACTCCGATTTCAGAGACGCTCGAGCGTTCCCTCCCCCGCATTCTTCGGCCATTTTTCATCCCTCAAGACGGGCGATATGCCTTTTCATCTCGCGTCTTTCTCCAAACCGGAAAACACTTACCTTGCGATAAATGGTCCGCAGAGAAACGCCCGGGCGGAGTGACATAAGATTGGAAGAAACAGCTCGCTCGATTCTGAAAAATGCAATTTTCATTGGCAACATCCTTGGGCTCCGACATTCAATGGCACCAAACGTCTTGTGGAGTGTTTCTTCTTCTCAGACAACAATTGACACATTGTTGTTCAATAAAATCAGTAAGAGGGGTTGGCACACGATCGCCACCTATATGGCAAAACACGATTGTAGATAACCGGGGATTTCCCAAAACGGCTCTAGAATTTCACGAAATTTGACCAGACAACGTCAAATTGATAGACGAACGGCTGTCTGCTCGTCACATTTCTTGAATTTAAGGGGAGAAAAGTGAATAGAGTGTCTCACCATGCTGAACTCGCGATTGAAATGATAAAAATAAAAAGCTTGGCTATCACCATGACTTGGAGAGGATTGCAGAGCCGCAGAGCCACATTCCAAATGTACATTTTAGCATCTCAATCATTTCATTCCTTGGCATATTTCAGGAAAGCCGTGACTATGTACAATCAGTGACGATTGTTGACGTTTGCGAGCAAATCCCGCTCGATATTTGTAAAGTTTAGTTCCCGCGAATTCTGTCGAGGCGCTCATCGCGAATTCTGCAGTCGCCTTTGTGACGGGGTTTCTCAGGTCCTCGAGGATAATGACCGTAGCGGTATCCTCGGGGGCTCAGGTACGAGAACCGTCACCTGCGGCCGTCCTCCCGTGCTGATGCATCCGCTGTCCGGAGGCGCCAGAAAATTTTGTTTCACCGGACTTCTCAACCGGTATGTCACTGGGGTCGGGGAGATCTGACGAGGTTCGCGAACGGAGACTGGAGCTTTCCATGATTTTCGTTTCACCTGAATCATGACCGGTATGTTCCGGATGCGCTCACACGGAGGGACGGTTGGGCACCGCACGGCCACTGAGGCTGTGGGGTGTGTTAATGGGGTCGGGATATACCGGAAGAGTAGCTTAAACGTTTTGTACGGGACCTGTCACCCTTCGCTTCACTATAAAATTAATACAGGGAAGTCCCGTAACACCGGACGGCAGCTAAACTCGTAATATCTCGGCAAGTCGCAGCGCATTCGATTCACAAACGGGTGAAGGGGGTGGAGAGGGTCCTTGCCCCTTTCACCCGTTTTTTAATCGAACTCGTTGCGACTTGCCGAGATATTACGAGTGACCGGCGCTAACTGTCGTCCGGCGTTACGGGACTACCCCCTAAGTTTTATTTTATTATGGGAGAACTAGGGGTTTACCCACTCGGGATCTTTGCCGCGAACGCGAAATGCGTGCGAGAGCGTTACATCAACAACGATCTGTGCAAAAAGGTGACCCTACTTTCTGTCAGGCCCTGACCAGGCTTACCTTGTCTGACTTAGCTGGCCGGACTCTCTCATGGAAGAAACCGCGAAGATCGCAAGATCACTTTTGACGGCTTACTCTCTATGTATGGAAATTGCAATTATCTGGCCGGGATACATTGCGAGCAAGTACATCTTCACGAAGTGTCCACTCGGCCCGAACAATGACACGTTTTGAAAAGTGCAGCCCGTCTTCAAGAACTGTGTAAAGCTGCTTTGCTTTTTACCCTCCCGTGCGGAAATTGAGTTGGGGCTGTGATCGGGCCCCAATAATATTCCCCTAACTTTATTCGGGCCCTAATCTGGAAGCCACATGAGGGCCGTTAGCGGCCGGTCACACTTTGTCAACAAGGGCCATTAAAGGCGCAACGACCGGGGCCTTATAAGTTGCCTCAATGGCGCCTCATCAAAACCATTTTAGCGCCCTGAAAATGCCTCAATGGCGCCTCATCATAACCATTTCAGCGCCATAAAATATCCGTATCAGTGGATATACGTGTATGTTAAATGCGTCAGGGTATATCTGTATTTGTTTTTATGTAATTGTTCATGTGCATAGGTGTGGGCGTGAGTACATGTGTATGTATGTGTGCGCGCGTAGAAATTTGATTGCGTATTTGCATGTGAGCCTTTATGACAAACTGCCATGACAAAATTAATACGAAAAATAATCCATTCTAAGGAATGGTTGTGTAGTAGAAATAAAAAAAATATATGGGTCTACTGAATCACTAGAATCTATTTCTATTGAGGGGAAAGATCTGGAAAACAAAGACCAATTTATTTACTTATCCTACACAGTCAGATAAAGTTTATGAATGAGAAATATCAGCGAAGTCTTCAGAAGAAATAATTTTCCCTATGATGAGTATTGAGCGGAAATTAGTTGCTATAAAAATGTCGAGAAAACCGGTTGGGACTGTTCACACTTATGCGCTAGCATTACTCCATGTATGAGTGAAACCATGAGTAATTGTTTGTATCTATGTAAAAGGTTTCTTTAGTTTGATAAATAAATACTGTCTGATGTTTGTCTGCATATTTATGTTCATCGTTGATTTTTTATTTGCTAATGCCCTTACGTTTTTTCCCAATTTGCGTTCGATAATATTATTCGATCGATGTATATAATCGATTTGAATAATTGAAATACCATCAACCATGTAGCCTAAGTTATTTATACTGGTTTATCGCTATAATAGTCAGATCTGGGTCTATTGTGGAGATCCCTACTTGTTTATTCCCATACTGGCCAAGTCTGGGCCTATTGTGGAAATCCCTACAGGTTTATCCCCATAATGGCCAAGCCGGGGCCTATTGTGGAAATCCATACAAGTTTATCCCGATAACGCCCAAATCTGGGCCCATTGTGGAAATCCCTACTAGGGAAAGCACTAGGAAAGCCCTGAAAGGCCCTTATTTTTAGTAGGAATGCCCTATCAGTTTTCCGCACGGGCTATCGAAGATGTTTATAATTGATTATGATAAAACTAATACATTTGTCGTAATTCTATTTACCATTAAAAGCATTCATTTTATCAATGCTAATCGACGAGGATAAGAATGCTTATCGTAAATACTGGGATTACGATAACTAATTATTTGAGCATAACGAATAACCAAATTATTTACTGAGGCAAAAAGTAAAGCAGGTCATTCGTGGTTTTTGAACGTCATGTCGCCTTGTCGGGAAATATTAATGTTCTGGTCAGGGAGACATAACCTGAATGTATTTCGCCAACGATCCGCCAGGTGGCTTCAAGCGAAGCGCTTCGCGGGACCAAAGTGCAATGGTACGCGGATGAAAGTTCGACCTGTTGTTGTACCACGTACAGAAGTGCTATGCTTACATCTGCACTTACGCTTATGATTTTATCATAGTAGTGAAATAACGCTTTGTACTCGAGGCCTTTTTCGCTAGGATAGTAAGTGGCAATCGAGAGTCACCTCTCGAGAGCAAAGGGAGGTAATTGGGTGTTACTGATACATAGGTATCGGTAACACCTAATAATATCTATTTCACTCGGGTACACCGCCAACAGTCATTAGAGTAACTGATCTTTTCCCTGACCAGTTCCTCTTCAGTTCCCGATGGAGGGAACAGCGGGTCGAGGCCTGGCCTAAGACCTGCTACATGGCGAATCTGATTCACGCTGGAAGGCCGAATATTATCTAGGGAAGGCAGATAAGGGGTAGTACTTTTTCCCGACTGAAATTTCTACACTGGAACAAGTCTCTCCATCGCGAGAGCCTGAACGCGATTAGAGTTGGCGCGACGCGAACCGAAGCGCGGCTCTAAGGTACGAAAGCGAGATCGGTCGCACGCTGACAGTATAAATGTCAACACCCTCGCATCATCGAACCGAGCTAACGACGATTTTCTCGAGAACCCCGTCGAACGAATCTCGGTAGGTGAAATTTCATCAAATTTCTCAACGGAAGCGATAATTCTTGGCCGAGTTGCCCCACAAACGAAGCGGTAGCTGACCGGGGACGTTTTTCCAGCGGTAGCCTCGAGGCTCTCTGGGATCGCATCCGCTGGTTCATCGTGCGAAATCGGAGCACGCCCGGCGGAGACGCCGGGCGTGCTCTGATTCCCGGAGAAGCCTCCGTTGGGTGGTTTCCTTACTCGGAATGCACGGCACTTTCAGCGACACGCCGCTCGACCAACTTCCACACATCAACCTGCACAACCCCAAAACGTAATCGAAAGCTAATAAAACAACAAAACAAGGAAAAGGCCCTACCATCGGCGTAATAGGAGTACGCGGGACAAAAACAGAAGTAGTGGTCGGTAGCGTATCTTTGTACCGCGATTCCGGAAAATCACGTCACAACATCGATGTTAGCTCGAACTTGATGAGCCGAGTAACTGACACGTGGAAACTTGAAGATTTTTCTGCGTTCGAAATAACCGAGTTTTTCATGCAAAACCATGGTTAAAAAGGGTTTTTTGTGTTGGGTCGTTACCTAGGTGCGGTTCACCTAGGTAACGTATTAGTTGAGTGACGTGGAGGTTATGTATTCACTGTACGTATGTGATTCAAAGTCAGCAAAGTTTGTATTTTTGCCATTTTACCGTTGCGCACTGGTGTTGTCGGGTGGGACCGAAAGGGAGGGAGGGGCAGCTGCCCCAATAGGGTGTTCTCTGGGGGCGGGGGAGCCAGGGAGGGGCGGCTGCCCCCCTAGAGAATTGGAATATGTATCTGAGGGTCTCAAACGACTATAATTCATATTTCCCCCATGCAGTCGCTCTCATCTTGCCCCCCCCCCCCCTGGATCATTAGCTGACGACGCTCTTGCCGTTGCGTTTGGTAGTGTGTTACTAGCGGTCATACTTACTGAAAGAAAGCGAGACCCCTCGCATCTGCCGATCATAAACGTGGTCGAGAAAAATATATTGTTAATTATTTAAGCAATCGATCATTGAAATACGCGATTTATTGTTTCTCACATTGAATTTTCCGCTCTATCTAGCGTTGCCCTGGTTGCGGCATTCGCCATGGCTCGAAATACCAGACGATAATCGTTTTAACAAATATTTGTTAAGTTAATTAATTATTAATAATTATCTCGCCGCATAGAAGCGCGAGCTTGTTTTAACAAATGTTTTAACAAACATTCGTTAAGTTAATTAATTATTAATAATTATCTCGCCGCATAGAAGCGCGAGCTTGTTTTAACAAATGTTTTAACAAACATTCGTTAAGTTAATTAATTATTAATAATTATCCCGCCGCATAGAAGCGCGAGCGGCCGACAAGAACTCTTGTTGCAAAATGCAGATTGTCCGAAATGTCGAATTTATCGCCAAGTCGGCGTTGAGGAAAAAAAACTCTGTACACGAAGTGGGCACTCGCTTTGAAGGGACAGCGTGCGGGAAGGAAACAATCTTCGACCGAGTGCGCCCGACATAGCGAATTCTCACCGACACACGCGCGCACAAGGATTGCAAACGGGTAGCTGGCTTTCCTGTGCTGAGGATGTTTTCTCTGACTCCGATAAACATGTGTGCTACGAGATGCAATTTATTATATATATCACGAAGAAAATGTATTCATTTTTTCGTCCTTTTGACTCAAATGTCAGCAATACCGTTTGCTAAAAAATGCACATTTTTTAAAACTTCTGACGATAGTCCCGTTGGCGGAAAAATGTATTCGAATATGTAAACAATTATTTTTTCAACTCAGAGGTACCGGTTCGAGGTGCTGCGCGTTACCAGCAATCATGTTTGTTGGGACGTATAGAAAGCACCGCACCTACCGATCACAACGGTGATCGTGAAAAATTGCTTTAATACAATAATTTTTTGCATGGCTTTCACCACGCGTTTTGCAGCGTGTACCAGTAAGTGTAGTTGATGAGAGGTGTAAAAAACCCTACCTACCAATCACCATCCTGGTCGAGAAGGAATGCATTGATAATTTTATAAACAATTATTTTTGCATTACTTTAACCGCTCCATTTTTCCATGGGTTATCAACAGACATACTTGCTGAGTTAATTTATATATAGTTAATTCCTTTAAAGGAAAAGAAGGAAAGGAAAGGAAAGGAAGGAAAGGAGGTTAGGACTTTTGTGACACTCAGGGAAGAGTAATTTTCCATCACAGTACATACCCATATGAATTATGTATTCGCTGTGTATTATATAATTGCGGGTTGAAAAGTCGGCCCATGCTGTCAAGTATAAATGTAAAAAAACCAATCCACCTTTTCCGAGTTGAGTTAGGGAAATAGGATCGTCAAGATTTAATTAGAGTTCTTTATTTTAAGACTGGGGATACTTCGAAGGAAAAAAGTCCCCGGTGTTTAAAGGAATAATTTACAAGTGAAGAAAACGCGATGAATGCAAAAGGAAATCGTATCGAAAATGGATGATTTCACCGGAAGGGGATACCGTAGCACCGTAATGGATTTATCGCTGGTACGAGCAAATACTTTAAGCTTTCATTGGTCTACATTGACCGCAACGTTTTTGAAGCTCCCCCCCCCCCCCCCCTCCGGCTTATCTACCCTTGCCCAACGCCGCCTATTGAACAACATTTCGAACGCGATTATTCGAAAGTCGATTTTTCAAACTCGAAATTCTTTCGATAGTTTTCGCTCACAGCCCGCGGGTGTGCGTGGCTCGGTTATATTAGTTTGGGGCAACCGAAATATCCATTAGGTCAGTTTACTCGCCGTTTTGGCTCAAAATAGTCGTTAATGCGACGTGAAGTAATTAGCGCCCGGTGGCCAAATTAAAATTACCGTTAACTCTTCTAATTGGATTCGCACGTTATTAAGGGTTCGATCGAATAAATCACGTTCGCGCCGGCAGGCTAGTCATTCCGGCCGATCTTTATGGTCTAGTATTGCACGTGTTTCTATAATGGGAGTTTCAATGCATCTCTTCCGAGTTTATCCGAAACAAGTTAGTTTACACTTTTATATCGTCCGTTGAAATATTGTCATTCAAATATATTTTAAAAGTGCAAGTCGAATAATACAAAAAATAAAATAAACGTTTGCATTTTCATTAAATTAAGGTTTTTAAAATGACAGATAAAAGTGAAAATAAAACTCATTTGTGTAATAAAATGAAACTGACTGAACGTTTTCCGTGTGAGTGCGATGAAAAAATGGATACATTCATTCAACATCTTTGCGATGAAGCTCATAGGCAAAAGAATAGTACGCTGGTATTGAAAAAAACCCGAGAATGAACTATAATTGACGGTTCACGGAGGAATATAATTGTCACTATGCAATATCAATCTCACCTTGAAACCTTTCGAGAGAGGCGCTATCAGTGCCTTTATCTTCCATCAACCCTGCCAGCTGGGAAAAAAACTCTCCTTTGTAGGACGTCTAACAGGGTTATCGGTTGTAGCTGATGTAGGTGAGTTTTAAGGGCAAAAGAAGAAAAAAAAGCCTCGTAGCTTCAAAGTAACTGAAATCACGAGAAGTAAGCTTTTGCCTTGCGACACAATTGCGAAGAGCTCCGTCGCGCAGCGACTCTGCGGAGGGCCTCATTAACTCTTTGAAGCGTGTCATTCTCAAACAAGTGCCATTGCAATGAAATTTTTGCCCTTGATCTACCAAGTGGCAGTTTAAAATAAACTTGGCAATGTCTATGTATAAAACGCTTGTTTTTAGTTTTATTTTTCGGATCCTATGTTTCCCGGTGGCTTTAAATTGGGGGAGAGTTATTTTTCACGCTTCGAAAATGGGACTTTTAATTTTTCTTTAATGTGCGATAATTATAACATTTTCGAGCCTACCCTTACGGTGAACTTTTTGACTCGCATTTTTTTTGTCTACAAATCTTCCAACTAGCAGTTAGCATAGTCTTGATTTCGTTCTTTTGGAAATGGTCCTGGACCTTAGCCGGAACATTCGGAAAATTACGGGCACCTCGTAATTAGTGGAGCCCCGAAAAATCGATTATCGAGTTACTTCAAAGTCAATCACATATTATGAGCAGCAAACATTTGGACTTGGACTTAAAAATTTGTGGCTCGGTCACAAATGGACGAAAATGAGGAGGTGTTGATTGTCAAAGTGGTGGAGTGTCCCAGCGGATGGATAGATAATGAGACCGATGCCGGTCGACGAGGCATAAAGCGACGGAGGAGGGGATGAGAGCCGAAGTGAAACACGCTGTAATTTATGAGTCAATTAGGCGCGGCTGCCGATTCGCTGCGACACAATGAGACCGGAAATTTAATTAATCGGTCGTCGGGGGAAAGAGGTAAAATTTACCAGGCGGCTCACCCAATATACAAACACTCGTACTTTTACACGTATAGGTGCATATATATATATATATATAGTAGGGCGAAATCTCACAGCACTTGGGCAAACATTGGTAACAATGTAGACGGAAGTTACACCTGGTAGTGGGAAATTTAACGATAGTACGCGGTTCTATCTGCTTTAAATATTGCTTTCACATCGATTTAATGTCCCTGGACGCGTATTCGTGCATTTATGTGCATACGAAGGCATTATCCGAGCATCCGGCATTTCGCATAGACCGGGTGTCCGGAGCGTAAACGCTCGTAAAAGCTCCGAGTGCTTATGCGATGTGTTCGATTTTTTTTCCCGTACCATTGGTACATGTGGCAGCGAAGACTTCTATTAAATTCAAGGAAATAATCACTCGGACACCCTGTATATATTCGGTATATGTGAAATATGAAATTCCCGATAGGCTCAAATATAAACCACACGTCCGTTCGAGACACGAGGACCTTTTCAATTATGCTTATAATTGGGATTATTGTCGCATCGTTCGGTGGCAGAGCGAGAGAGCAGAATCGCTCTATCGAAAATTTTGCACTACCGATGGAACAACGTTGATAACCGCACGGGCGCGTTATTAGCTCCAATTGAAATATTGTTCCGACGACTCTCGGGATCCTCCCGTTTTTTCCAATGTTCGACAATTCTTGACATTTCATTTAATGGATTCTAAAATGAGAAAAAATAGGATTAACTTCCACTATCCCGAAGGAAATTGGAGCGAGAATCTTTTACAATGTACGAGTATTTGTAAAAATTACTTGTGAAAAAAGATCGATTTTGATGTCAATCGACCCTGAAAAAAAAACGATAATGAAATAAAAATTATTTCATGAGACATCGAGAGAATAATTAAACCATTCGTCTGCAGATTTAACCAACATCCCATATTTTCTTTCCGTCTCTTTCTTCTCTCTTTCTCATTTTCTCGCGCGTAATAATAAATGCCAGTATTTCAAGGCGGGACAGGGTGAGGACTGAGGCAAACCGACCAATTTCGACACAGACAATTGCTGGAGTTATTCGAAACGACCTGATATAATTATATTCTGCAAACTTCTCTCTCTCTGTCTGTCTGTCTCTCTCTCTCTCTCTCTCTCTCTCTCTCTCTCTCTCTCTCTCTCTCTCTCTCTCTCTCTCTCTCTCTCTCAGTCTCATGAACTGTAAGAAATGATTCGCTGTATATAAATCTCAGGAATAGAGCAGCAAGGGTCGCGTAAGGAAGGGGGCGGGCTTGCCTTGTATAACTCGAAACTTTGTCCAGCTCGAGAAGCATCCGTGTTCTCGGGCTTTTTGAATCCTCCAAAGTTTGCACCAGTTTCACAATCCGTATGGAAGAGATTTTTGTTGGGCTGAAATAATGAATGCGTGACATTTTCATGAAATTCCTGAAAGAATATGTGGACTTTGTGGTGATGACGTAACGAGCTTCAACCACCAAAAATACCAAAGACGAAAACGAAAAAGCAGTTGAAAGTATCCAGCGAGTCGGGTCTTGAATTATTTTCCTGCAGTGTTTTGCCAGCCTGTTAGCAGTTACATATAATTTAACGCTTTTTGTAATAACGGCAGGAAACGTTGACGAATGGAACTTCGAGAATAGATGAAAAGTTATATAAAAACCAGCGCGTGTATCTCAGTACACGTGATATAAGTAAAAAGTCTTTGGCGGCCTTTGTATGTCTTAATTTCTAATAAACAGTAATGTTTTGGATTCTTGGAGAGAGAGAGGGATAGAAAGAGATAGAGAGAGAGAGAGAATTCTAAAAGGCATATAGTATTTAAAGCAAGTTTATTATAAAAATAAGAAATCTTTGAATACAATGTCAATCATATTTGATTTATTTCGTTGATTTCCAAACTTTCGTCGGGTGGTGCTTTAATAGGTAAAGCAGGCACTGTTGAAGCACCACCATGGCAATGGTGGCAATGGTGAATGCCTCATGGCAAGTCAATTGCCATGAGGCATTCTTGACTTGCCTCATGGCAACTAAAGAATGAGACATATGTTCTCCATTCTATATTTGCCAGATATCGCAAAAAAAATAACATCTATCGGAGTTCCGGATTTCGTTGTTGCGACATTGAGATCGTTATTCATGTGTAGATCAAAATTTTCGCGAAGAAAGTTGACTAGTGGTATCGAATTATTTGATGCGAAATTTAAGTTAAAATCATCACCGAGAATTAGTGGTATTTGTCATCTACTCTGCCAAGAGCAGCAGCACCTTTGTGACTGTATATTAGCAATGGGCGGTGTATACAATATACGATGTCATCGAGTTTTTTATTTACAGATATATAGATGGATACAATGACATTTTTTTCCATGTAGCGTTTGACACGTAGCAATACAAACATCACCAACTAGTCCCGCCGTCGATGTGAATGAGTGGGATTGCTCTGCAGTCATATCTATATTTGGCGTGACAATGTTTACCGTATCATATTGATTATGATAGTTTGCCACTCCGCCTGCTTGACCATTCGCTCGTTTGTATTTGATGACACAATTAAAGCTGGGTATGCCAACACCCGCGCCATCATTTAACGAAGTCTCGGAAAGAAGTACAATATTTGACTTGCGTATGAAAGCATCTGTAAGATCCTCGGAATGACCCCGAAGACTTTGGCAATTGAGAGTGTATATTGATAATCCATTCCTGTGACGTATGAAATGGAGCATTTGTTTGTCGATGGTTTCCAAACAATTTGTTGAGGGTCTTCGGAATTCGTCTTGTAAATGTACCATTGCTGTTGATGCCTTTCGGCCTTGATAAAAGGACATATCGTCATAATATGTCCTTTTATCAACGATTGAGAATGTCGCTTATCATATTCGTAGACGATTTCGAAATACGTGCGTCCTTGAGACTTGTGTATGGTGGCCGCACAAGCGCAAACTAATTGTAGATGTGACCGTTTTGCGTTTATAGTCTTTTTTTGCGCTCTGTATCTCGACAACGGTCCGCTGCTGTTTTGGCTGGTTTTTTCACTGGTTGCTCGTCTTTCTCGAGTTTGCTCTACAGAGGTCTTGTGCATTGCGAAATTTGTATTTGTATTGTAAATATGTACAACATTTTATTACTCGTAACTTAAATTGACATTGTACTCCAGGGAAAAAGTTTGAATTGTACCGCGATACAAAGTATTGTTAATAAAATCCTGTTATCGAAACAAAATGTATGGTTGAATACGCTATGCGTATTGCTATGCCATCTATACTCATTGTTATTTCCAACCTCAGTACGACTATCACAGCTATACTGTACAGGTTATAGATTATGTTTATACGGCGTGGCTCATTCCGCTATGTGGTATAGTTCTTAGAAGCAGAAATCTCGAAGTACGATTCAATCTTTTTTTCAGTATAGATACAACTGTGTATAATTAGTTAACAAGTATTACTTACGAATAGCATAAAACATCTATAGATATCCTTCATTCGCTCGGCCACGACCGTCTCTCTCTGTCGCTTTTGCGTTCCCGTATTCGCCTCGTCGTCACTCTTCTCTTTCTACTTATAAACAACCACGTGCACTCAGTATTCATAGTTCATGATTGCTATACAATAACTGCAAAGTCTTAAATGCTTTTTTTAATGTTGCGATGACACTTACGTAACAGTGTATTAGAAAATTAGTAGAACAATCACACAGTACATAAAATATAACCACCAACATTTAGCATACACTTTATATACGGGACGTAGGACGCTCACAGTGGACTGTGTATAGCACCGGTCGTGTTCGTTGGGTCTCATCATTTTGATACGAACAATTGCGCATGCGCACAATGATGCGCAACGCGCAACTGCGCAATGAAACGAGTCATGCGAGTTATTCGTTTTGCGCATGACTCGTTTCATTGCGCAGTTGCGCGTTGCGCATCATTATGCGCATGCGCACTTGTTCGTATTAAAATGATGACACCCAACGAACACGACCACCTATTCCATTTCTCCAACAAATCGCGCATGCGCGTAACCCTGCCTCTCTTTCTCTCTCCCTCTTATTTTGCCGGCTCGCGCGTTCAGAGGAGAGAGGAAGCGTACGAAGAACCGAACAAAGCGGAGACGGAGAATAGGGAACACTATGTATAAGGTATACGACTATAACTCTCTCACATTCTCTCTTCCAAAGCGACATCTTCCGTCTCTTTTCCGACATGAAAGGTGTGAAAACGTTGCAGGCCATGCAATTTAAATCTCAACGCAGCCAAAGAAGTTCTACTTAAAAAGTACTCTTCCCGTCCCTTGTACATGATATTCGAAAAATTGCGACGGATTTGGACAGAGTAGACCGATCGTGTTATTCCAAGGCGAAGAGTCCTCCGCCGTTTTACTCTTCGATGCGTCGTTCTTGAGATATTCATTGATTAATTATAGCCAATCGAGTGTTGCTGAAGAGTTGTGCAATGAGCTTGAGCCTATCCGATGCAAGTGGGCGGAGCCTCGCGCGCTGTCATTGCACGCTTACCGATCTCCAGTCGGTACGTTTAGGTCGACCGGCGCGCCTCATTGGCCACCACTGATCAATTAATATCTCGGTAACTAAGCACCGGAGAGGAAAATAGAGAAGAACTATTCTTCTCGGATGTATGCGATCCACCTATTATGCGAAGATGGCTGTTGTGACTGGCGAGACATCTTGCCACCACACATGTCTATGACGCACATGCAATGAGGAATAATTATGGAACAAGCGATATGTGCAAGGGCATCGGAAATTAGAATGGAAGACGGGTCGGTTTGGTCGTGCGTTTCTTTTGAGAGGAATCCTAACGAGGGCTGAATGCAAGCCGTCGTGCACAAGTTCTTCCAGATATTTCGCATGAGCGAGGAGCTTTCTCTTCCATCCGTATGACGTTTGACCGTACCCTCATCCCGTTTCTTCCCGCATCGGCGGCAGTGTATTAATTGCGATCTCAGGAACGAGAGACTCCTTCCGGGGTATGTTCAGTCCCTGTTAGGTGCTTGTGCAAGACGATCCAACTCATGTGCATTCGCGCATAAATCTCCGTCCCATTAATTAGAACGTCCCCGTACGTTGCACATCGGACCTTGTAATTAGATGCGGCTAATAGTCGGCCCCAGTGAAGGGTTGCGTTTGATGCCTTCTGGAGCGGGGGCAGAGAACGGAGAAGCAGTTGAATCCGTGCACCGGAACCAACAGCGATTCGGCAATGCCGATTATCCGAGTATTTTGGACATGCTATGGTCGCGGCGGGAGTGAAACTCAATAATTCTCGAGATACCGGACCGTGCTGTGATATGCTTTTTCTCCCTAACCCTCATTTCATATGATCTTCAAATGATTGCCAATATCTCTAATACTGTGTATACAGAACATACTTTTTTTAAACTCTGCTCGTCTCAATGTCGGCTCACAAAAAGGGATTTATTCTGATCATTTCAATTCAATGCTCCATGAGGATATTGCATCCCTTTTAAAACTCAACATTGACTGAATATATTATTTGGTCCAGAGATTATACACTTATCTCGGGGAATATTTGCTTTTTGTTATAGCTGCTATTTTTACCACCACCACCAAGCCCCCTCCCTCATTTCTTCGCTTACTTTTCTCCTCCTCGGAGCTCGCGCGAGGTTCGTTTCGTTTTAGGGTGAAAAATTCGCACGAGAGTGGAATGTAAATGTACAAAGCTGGAAGACATTCGGCATCTGTATTTCGTGAAAGTACCGGCTACGAGAGGGAGCAGAGTGCACCAAGTACAAGAGTGTGTACTTGTATTGTACCAACGTGTGCACTCCGCACAGTGCGCCTAGCTACAGCTCCTCGTGGTAGCAGCACTTGCCGAGAAAACGAAGCTGCTTTGGACGATACTACGTGCATATGTATATGTATATGTAGTGGCTACGGAAGTCAGAGGAGAATGCTCGAGCTTTTTCCTCGGTCTTTGTATTTTCGCCCCTACTTTCAGCGAGAAAGGCCAAGAGCGAGCGAGGGGTGGGGCCAAGTTAATGAGAAGGAAAAAAAGAGTGATTTTCTTAAAGCAGTCCGCACGGAAATTTACCTCGCGGGAGTGACAAGTTTGACGAGGCTGGTAAAGAGAGGGTCGTGAGAAAAGAACGCACGACACATACATTGGTCCGAGCTGATGCGCAGCCTTTGACTTGCTTAGGTATAGACTCTTCGCAGTCAAGTTTGAGATCATTCCATAGGACTGCTCATTATCGTGGCAAGCTAACGGGAGCGCAAAGCAAAGACTTTTTTCCCAGTGTCTTAACTGACTTCACTTATTTTTTCTCTCCGTAGACTCTTTTCTCGGTTCCTTGTTTTGTCTTTCTTCTCTCGCTCATCTATATCCATCTTTCTGCTCATCCTTATTTCTTTGTTTCGTCCCGCAGTTTTACAAGAAATTCTCCGGGAAATCACACACTCGCGGTGAGAAAAGCTCAATTTTCTTTCCACCTTTTACTTTGCTTGTTTTATTTTGTTTTCCACAATTACCCTGCTCGAGGCAACTTCTACGATCCGGTTGAGAGGAGCCAGTCGACATTTTTTTGGAAACGTTTATAAAATGTCGATTTGTAACTAAGAAGCGAGTAGCTATATGTATATACGTAGCATACACATATGATTTTTGAAAATGAGCTTAGTATTCCGTGATCGATGTTCTTTGGTAGATACTAATACTATTTTCTTCATTTAATTATTTTTTTGTTATGCTCGTCGTTGCTTTGTATTCATTTTCTAAAAGTCATATGATTGTATGTAGTAAAGTAATATTTAAATATAATATCAGCTACTTTCAGTAATTAGTCATTTAGTTACTAATTTCAATTAATTTTTCTTGTGCGTACGTGAAAAGTCGGGTCGATTATTGTTAATCCAGTTTTTCAACCCTGAGGAGATTTCATGGCAGCAGCGCCGCTAAATACAGAGATTCTGTGCACTTCCGGTGGCTGCGGTAAAAGGGCGTTTGGACGATTTCACTTCGCGAGAGGGAGAGAGAACGAGAGAGGGAGAAGGGGGAGGGGGGTAGCGTTTGGAGAAATGGCAGGTGGAGAAAGGTGGCGTGAGGAAACCTTTGACGGTTTGATGCGCTGTACGAGCCAGAACAGTCTCAAAGGGTAAAATGTGCGATGGTGTGTTGTCGCTCGTTGGTACAGCGTGCCTCCTTTGACTAAGACCGAGGGCACCTATCAGGAAGAATACCAAGTGGTGTCATCGATCCCCTCTTCATTGCGCTCCAGATGTTCTCGGATCAGGTGAACAGTTCCGAACCCCTCTCGTCCTTTTGCACCTACAACTCCCGTATCCTTTCCTCCTGCGAATGAAAATTGAATTATTTCATGAATTATCGACCAGCGGAGTAGGAAAAAAAACCAAAGAGCCCACTTCCGCGAGGATCCTTAAGAACATCAGGGCTCGAAAAATTGAATTGTCGTCGTCAACGAGACCCTCCTCGGAGTACAGCATCCTTCGCGTCTGCTTTAGCGCCATCCCAAGATGTCTCATTTTCGTGAATTATTTTATTTAAACATTGGGAATTAATAGTCCGAGGTAAATAAATAAAATATTAATTCATGCATTGTTCGCAACGCGTATCCATTTTTGCGATACGTCGTCGGGATGCGAAAAGTTCGTTTGGCATTGAATACTTGATCGGAGCTGAAGATTTATGAAATGTTAAAATCGACGAAAAATTCGAGGCGTGATCGGGGATGAATCTCTTAATGAATTGGTCCAAGCGAGGCCTCGTTTTCTTTCTTAGCGGATCACTCTGCGTGCTGAGCGTGACGGATTTCTTCATTTTGTCACGATGACTAGAGATACTGCCGTGGTCTTGCGAGACTCGGGAATTTTTTTCTCTATTTTATTCTTGTGATTGCGCAGCACTTACGATTTTATTTTAAGTTGAACTACGTTGCGAGGAGGGACGAGCCCTTGACAGGGATCGATTCGTGACGCGACCCGGATCCCGGTCGCACAAATTTAATGACAAGGCACTTGTTACTGCTATTGATTTGAATTGTAAGTGACTTAGTTTGAGTGAGTTAGACTCAAAAAGAGTGTAGGACTTTGGATAGTACTTTGAAAAACAGGCTCGGTCGGAAGTTTTACTCGGAAGGTTTACTCGGAAGAGGAGACGAGGGAGAAAGGTTTGGGGGCAGTGGGGGATGATAGGAAATTCCAGAGTGGCGTCTAAGATCAGGCAACGTGTATCAGAGGGCTCGAAGGAGTTTATAACGAAGACTAATGTTGCATTCTCTTGCTGGTGGTGGTAGGCCAAGTGTAGAAGGAGAGCAAAGACTCTTGGTCATGCAGACTTTACCGACACATATACTCGGCAATATACAAGTACCCGTACCCTTCATGGAGTTCGACCGTAATCCTTGGCAAATTAGCCAACGTCATCCCGAGTGAAGAAGCTTTATTCCGAACACGTCGCGTCGTAAATTTATATATACATTCGGGCTATCTCCGAAGTTACGTTGCTTCTTTTGAGGGTCGATAGATCACGAAATTCAGAGAAGAAAAGCCTTTCCACACTTTTTTTTCCGATCCACCGTTCGTAACATATCGATTGACAAGCGATAGTCAATAGGAGACGTTGTCGTTAGGGCATCTGGCCTTTCCAAATTGTTTCGGGCAGGCCGGCGCGCAGTGGGAAACCCATCGGAGCGACCAGGATTGGCTATCATTACTCTATCGATAGATGAGCAACGGTGCATCGTAGAGAAAAATGAAGGAAGATTTTCGTCCTTTGAACCACGTGAGCTACCAAATTTGTAGAGGTCCGCGCGATTTTTTGTAATATCGGCGTGGAGGTGGTATGACGGAAGATTCTATAGGTGAAACCTCGAAAAATTAAACAATTTTCTTAGTACGTAGCTTCCGCAATGAGAGAGTAGTAGAAAAGAAATCATAGGAAGACTATCGTGTGAGCAATGTTGACGACAAATTCGGGAGAAAAAAAACAAAACGAAAAACAGGGCTCGGTAAATCGTTAGACGGTGGTTGCGTTGAGTCGGTACTTGAGTTTCAGGAGGGGCTCATGTTGTTTTCTCGACCCGTTAAAAATGAGCGAGCCCGTCAACATCGGGCGCCTATGTGTGCGCGCGTGTGTTTTGAAAGAAAGAACGTAGGGTGCAAGGTTGGAGGAGCAGAGAGAATATAAACATGGGAAACTACGCAGTTACGGGGTTGTTGGGCGGGATTGTTGTTAGAAATGTGGTCGAAGCTACACAAGTCGGGGGAGTCTCCGCGTTTGGGCACTGTTAGCGACCGCACACGTATAAACAGAGCACAAACTGCCTTCTAAACTAAACCGCAGAGTATTCTCGGGTTTCCGATGCCCAGCTAGAACGCGATGGGCTCTCGAAGTACCACCGGCCTTTGGCTGGTCGCCCTCTCATTTCCGTCCAAGCAAAGTGACGTCTCTTTCCCGCGACAGCACATTCCCGTTGTTGTTGTTGCGCTTCCGGACACCCCTTTACTACTTTGCCGCCTCTTTCGTCGCGCGAGTCACCGACAAACGCGCGAAGCCAGTCGGCTGGAATATTAAACTACTCGCAGCTTGGATTCTCCGTCTGGACTATGGCTGCTCGCTCTTCAGTCCAGAGGAAGCCTCGTTTTATGGGAATTTCAACGATTTTTTGTTTTGTTGCTTTGATAGAACGGGACATGTTTTACCAGCTGTGTTTCTCGTGGTGGTAACGACGGGCTTCGTTGATGCAACTTTATTTTTTTTATCAACCCCCGTTTATGAGTGTATTTTTTTACTAGGATTTACTGACGTTGCCAAGTGAAAGCCGTTTAAATTTATACGAATCACTGGGCCGGGCTTCCGGCGAATTCATTCCAGTAATCGCCCGCATATGCGAACAATGCATCTGGAATAATGGTACACCAACAATGTTTCGGTAAACCACACACTCTCGATGGTACGCGGAGCTAACTCAGCTAAGCGAACAAACGTAGTACGTACTTCCGAGGCGTGCTTAAATTTACGAGGGTCAATGCAGTCCACCCTCGTATGACCAATTTCTGGACACTCTGCCCTTTGTCAGATGCAGACATATGACCTGTGTAATCCTTACTGCCGTTGAATGAACCGCACTCGCAACTGTCTCTGGATCCTTTGGACGCACATCCGAGAGTCTTCTCCCCCGCCGCTTCGTTTTCTTCAACCATTGACCGTCTTTCAAAACAGGATCTTTCCATAACTTTCGAAGTGAGGCGCCCTTGACACGTGTCTGGCAGTCTTGACAGCGGAGTAACGTTTCCTTTTGGTCTCACACTGATATTGACATGATGGGGGTGTGTACATTAGGGAATAAAAAATCTAGGGGACATCGAAAAATAAGCAACGAGAGAGAGAGAGAGAGAGAGAGAGAGATTGAGAGAGAGGGATTTTGCAGCACCTTTCGAGGTGTCTGTGGAGGTGGAGGTGGAGTAAACTCGCGAATGCCGAGCATGCCGACTGCCTGGTAAAATCAATTTTCCACCTTCGCCCCTCCGGTACTTTTGCCACCGTTCGCGCCCGGAAGCTGGCACTCGCTTTCCCCCTACAAAATAAAACTCTAGAATCGTAAAGTGAATCTTAATGTCCCACGGTAGCGTAATGGGGGAGAGGGAGCCAACCTCAGCCCTACCGATTCTTTGTGACATTTATGTCTGCAGGAACGAGAATTTAGCCCGCTTCGCACCCACGTAATCTCCTTTTCCTTATTTCTTAGGACCGAACGAAGAGTCTTACGTTAAAAAGTCATGAGAAAATATTGAAAATCTGCACACTTTTCCGGCTGTTTTTCTCTTTTTCAGTGGAAACTTTAGCTTGAGCTCGCTTCAAGGTTTTCCTCAAAATCAGCAGGGAACACGTTTTCACAGCCTCTTGATATACCCATATGTGTTAAAAATAGAGGTCGCGATCTTTTTCCCACGTTGGCCAAAAAAGGTCGGTTCACTGAATCGTTGGTCCCATATTTCCCCTTTGGATTTACAACTCTACTTTGTACTCATCCTCTTCGGCGTCGTTTTCTCTAAAAAGTGCCGTTTGATTCATCGAGTTACGATTATTATTCTGCTTTTCGTAGACTTTCAAAGTCCGAGATTCGATGTTCGCATTCCCATTCGATTCACCCATTTACCCCCTCCCCCCTCTTTTTGAAACATTTTTCCATGCGTATTTCAGGAGAACGGAATGATCCAGCGGTATGATTTTAACGGCATTCTTTGAGTCTACGAAAATCTTTTTCAACTCCTCCACCATTGAGCCCCTCAAATTGCAACTGAGTTACATCTACCTGAAATTTTCCGTTTTCGAGGATTCCTTAAAATTGGGCAGAATATAAGCGTCCAGATTTTTTTCATGGACTTTTTGAACGTTTGAAGGGTCTATCTAACGGGAAATTTTCTGCCGATTACGATGATCACCGAGTTTTTGGTGGAGGTCAACATTACACCGGCTAAACGAGAAAAACGTCTCGTCATACATTTTTGCAGATTTTTTTAATTAAAATTTAGGGTTTTGGAAAAGATCAATGATGAATTTGTATTCAGGTGGTAAAAATACATCGATACACATTGGGGTATTGAATAAGTTCTCACTGCTTTTTTGTGATAATTAATGCCTCGTTTGAAAAAATCCATCCTAATGCTTTCAAACGTTCCGAAACTGTTGTGCGATCAACTTCTAATGATTCTGCAAGTTCAGTTAGCGTTTGCCATGAGTCTTCATGAAGTAATGCCATCAATTTAACGCATGAGAATAATTATTTTTGAAGCGTCTAAACCAATCTCTGTACATTGTTTCGAACAGAGCATGGTCGCCGTAAGTCTCAAAAAAAATTCCGTGTGCTTCAGCGGCAGATTAAAAGAAAAAAAGTAGTCCAGTAATTTTCCCCGCAAATGCTTTTTTTGGCACGAAATTTGACATGTTTAACACTATGTATAAAAAATGTTGTTTACACTTCGGCGAAATGACATACACTGAATTTCAAGCTTGCTTACAGTACTTGTTTATATATGGATTACCATCTTAAGGCCTTAGGCCACTCTAGAGACCGAAACATTTTTTTTCAGAAAAATTACAAACTAAATCAAGATGACAAAAAAGGGTGTTTATCACACATATAGGTGACCGTATAAAAAAATTTTTTTGGAGCGATTAATTTCAAAATGGCGGCTGTGCAGCGTTTTGGCGATGACGTCTCCGTTTTCCAGGGTCCTCGGCCGGACAAACAGCTCCTGTAATTTTTTAATTATTATGACCCAATGAATTTTTTTCGATTATATATAATAACTGCAATAGAAGACGTAGGATTTTTTCGATATATTTATTTTTCGCCAAATGGCGCACTTCTAAACTGGAAAGTGAAAAATTTGCCTAAACAATTGTCAGATAATTGTTAATAACAAATGAACTATGCAATAGAAAAAAACATCCTACGTACTTCCATGGACAATGCATTTTTCAAGATATATTCAACATTTCAAGTGAATCGGTTGAAAACTGTTTGAGTTATGTTTCCGGCCAACCTAAAAAATGCAGTTTTGAGATAAACGCGTTTGAAGTTTTGAGTAGCTCGCTGCGGACCAGGCGGCCTTGTACTAAAATTTGAAAAACCGAGTACTTAGAGATTTTTCCCGGCCATAATCTTTTTGGACATCATTTTTGACGGCCTAGGAGACCGATAAAAAAAATCGATTTTTCGAAAATTCTAGAGTGGCCTAAGGCCTTAATCTACACGTCGGCAGTTTTGGCAACCCCATCTACTGGAAAACAGCGAAAATTTATTCAACGTCCGAATACTTGGAAAAAAATGTCAATACCAACATTTTTTTCCCATCTCAACAAAAAAATGATTTCACTAAACCGTCGATCATTTATTTTAGGCTCGGATTTGGAACTTCACTTTGTGCGCCTTCTCTTAGTAAATGGTTCCTTTCCAAAATGTCGTTTAACACATGGAGTTCCGATGATTTTTTTTATTTTAAGCAGAATTTTGCAAATTTGCAAATTTAAGCAAACACTTTCAACAACTTTAGCCCTTTTTTGGCCATTTTTGAAGTTCACTTTCCGGAAAAACTGTATGAAATATCGGAATGAATCCAACGGTATTCTTCAGGTCTGTCAGAATTCTTTTTAAAATAACCCTTTTAAAAAAATGATTAACGTATGTCGCTCGAGTAGGACTGGAGCTACAGCCGTTTGAAATTTTAGGATCTCGACGATTCTCGAATAGTGATCGAAGTAGGCAAATAAATTTCCTCAATTTTCCTCACATTTTAACAGCCCATTTGATAGGAAAATTTCCGCGGATGACGGGAAGGCACTGTTTTCAACAAACAAACTCAGGGGTTTCGTCACCTCAAGGCGAAAAACGATTTTTCAAGTCGCATCACAGAGACTCTGCTCAGTCCTTCATGTGGAAGTTCAATTAATAGGAGCCTGCAGACATTACTCGCATGGCTACGTGGGAGGCACCTGTCTTACGTAACGGATGGATTGATCCCTTCCAGGAGGCTGCCGTCGTCAGTTTCCGCTCCCGTCTATCTCGCGCTCTCTCTGCCTCTCCCTGCCTCCCTCCCCCCTCTCTCTCTCTGCATCTCTCAAGTGAAGGGCCAAGGAATGAAAAAGAGGGTGTACGACAAGGTAAGGGTGTGTATCGCATCCAGAATGTTTCGTGCCCGAGCTTCCGGTAGGGTCGGACTAGCGTGAGTTTTTTCACAGTAGAAGTGCCGGGGTGTGCACTTTATCAAACGAACTGGCCGACTGATTACAAACGATGAAGGAGCAAACTGCTGGCGTCCTCGCGAGGATTATTCGACCAGAAGAAACGAATGGCAATCCTTTTCTACGGTCTCTCGTACCGCCAGCTCGTTCTTCGACAAACCAGACGCCTGATTCCCAAACGCTATCCCTAATTCCGAAACCCTCCAGGTCCAGCCCTGTTGGCAATCCTGCTTCTTCCTTGCAGACTGCAGCTGGCTATTTCACGGGCTAGGGTGGGTTAACGGGGGCTAGGCCGTACTTCTTTTTACGTAAAAGTTGCCCAAAGCCCTCCGGAACCCTTCGGGTTTTCGAGGCGAGCTTCCAAGGGTGCTCAAACACGGGGGAGGCTCGGGGGATGAAGTAACATCGCTCGCACGTATATTCCTCATCGCTATGGAGAGCAGCAGAGCGTTCGCCCTTTCCCTGCACGAGCTTCAGGCATATCAGTGATCTCTGTCTCTCCTCTTTGCGGTCACCTTTCGCTGGGTAGCCTCGGAGGAGGAAGAAACATGCTTGACGTACCAGCCCCGAACGCAGTTTGCTCGTACTTTCGAAACTTGGGCAGGCTGAAGGCAGCTTACCAGACTCGAAGTCCAAAATGAGACACCCTTGCCAAGAGATCCTTGTGAGGATGCATACAGGGAGAGTATAGAAAAGAAAAACGTACACAGAGCTCTTCATAGTTGGGAACATTGGAAATAACCATGTATCTATTTCGAAACGTTTTATTCGTTTTACCGACTGAACACTCCTGAGTGCTCGGAGCTCTTTAAGAATTCTGGCTGATTACAACCCAATTAAAGGTGAGCCGTGAAGCGTTTTTATATGCCCGATCGTCGCCCGGTCACCTTACTAACCATCGTCCAGGCGTTAAAAAAGGAAAGCAATGCCGCGATAAATTATTGTAATTTGTCGTGGCGATTGGACCAGCCGACGTGGTCATTGTGCCTAGTAGGCTCGCTCGCGATGCACAACGAGGTTTCGCAGAGCAGTAAACACCGCGGGTATTCCTGGTCCGCGTCCAACGTTGGCAGGACGAAGCTACGCAGCCTCCTTACCTTCCGACCCCGGCTGGAGGGTCGCGGGCTTGCATCGAGGGGAATGAGCGACCGAGGCTTTGGGGTATTGCGAAGGATGCGACGGAGGCAACGCCGTTAGCCCTTCCAGGATACCAAGCTCCGGGTAACCTTGATACAACGGAGACATAAATCACGGCCTCGGGACAAGCCCGAGATTAAACAGGTTGCCGGATTCCTCGCAACTCGGAGAATTATGTGGCGTCGCTAATTCTACCTTGTCATCGCGCGGCCTTATACTCATTCGCCTGCTGCAATTGGATTCGTTGGCCGCGTTTGTTTGAGTCCCCCGTCCGACGGTGATTCACTCTTGTGAGGCGGAGGCTGGTTGTCTTGGTTCATTCAAGTAGTAGCGAAGTGTGCCAGTAGCGATTATCGGCGAAAGTTTTGGTATCGACCACCAAAGTCCAGCTTGGTTGGATTGTGCGCTAATGAAAAAGCTACCGCATTATCGTAGGCAGCGCAACAGGAGCACCTGGCGGTAGTCCGGTAGGTATAGCTGTATTTGGGACAAGGGAGGTGTGCTATTCCTTTTTCTCGCCGATTCCCGTAGCTCGTTCACTTGGTGCAAAACAGCAGGAGCCGCCGTGTGGAAAATTCGCGCTTGCGCGTTGTGTCACTTCGATCAATCCGGAGTGTTCCAACGCCATCTCAAGGAGCAACTACGTGCATACAGGGCTGCTAGTGGGATTTAATGATCAATTGGTTTCACGTGAAAACTCGTCAGGTCTTGAGCGTTTTTCAGCATTGGAGGAACTTGAAATCAGGTTGTCCTTTTCCGGTTGATCGCATTTTTAAAATTGTGTCAGCCACGTTTAGGTGATTTTGGGACTGCATCATTGACTGTAATGCCATTCTGTTCAAGTCAAATGGAGAGTAACGCTTGATGCCGGATCATTCTAGCTGAACCTACACTTTTATTGGGGTTTAGTGGAAGATTTTGGTGACTGGTGAAACAGAGCTAAAAATTTTTATCATTACGGTCGGGTCGATAGATGGAAAGAACATTTGACTTCAAAAGAGTAAGCGTAACATAGATCTTTTTTTGGGCGCTACATGCAAGTTTGCAATGACGGTTGGATATTTGTTTGGACGCAAATACGGTAATTTACGATTTTTCCGAGGCCCTTGGACCAGCTCCAAGCTATCGAGAAGTTGTTTAAATCGTGTGGCCCTCATAACCAACGGCGGCAGAAAAGATGACTTCAAAGCACGAGTCCCACTTGCAGGACACTCGAAGAGCGAGGCTCGGAGTCCTAGAACACTTTTAATTACTATAATTTACAAGAGTAACGTCACGAGTTCGTTAATCGCTGCGCTACTCGAGCTCCGCGTAATACACAAAATTAAGTGGATTCGCCGAAGGCCATAGACCCAGTGAATTGAAGAGGCAATGTTCTGTATTCATATATAAGGGATTCTCCGTCAATTCAGCCACTTTTTTCCGACCATCTCAGATCTGCCCCATAATTGGTTATATCAAAGTACTACTAAAAGGCATTCTATGTGAATTTTTTCAGATTTTTTAATTCAACATTTTAGAAAATGCCGTTTTTTTTCCAAATGAATATATCTCGGAAAATAGAAGTAACTGAAAAAAATGTCTGTACATAAGAGTTGTAGTTTTGTGTTAGCTTTCGAGCGGACGACTTGAAATAATTTTTTAAATTATCTAACGGGCATTTTTTTAGCTGAAAAATTACAGAATCTTCCAGTATATCTGACGATATCGCAAAAAAAATCGCCAGCTTGGCACAGATCGAGGTTCTAGGGTAAAAAAAAGAAACCACACAAATTAATTTTTTTATACCGGAACCTCGCTCCGTGCCACTCTGGCGATTTTTTTGCGATATCGTCAGACATACTGGAAGACTGTACTTTTTTCAACAAAAAAACGGCTGTTTTTTAATAAAAAAAATAATTTTCCCCTTTTTGGTAAAAAATCAGCGTTAACGGAACGTAAAAATTATTTCAAATATTCCACTCGAAAGCTAACACAAAACTACAACTTTTATGTTCAGACATTTTTCTTCAGCAACTTCAAGTTTCTGAGATATGTTAAAAAAATATGTTAAAAACAGAGCGAGGTTCCGGTATAAAAAAATGAATTGGTGTGGTTTCATTTTTTTTACCCTAGACCCTCGATTCGTGCCACTCTGGCGATTTTTTTGCGATATCATCAGACATACTGGAAGACTAAAATTTTTTCAGCAAAAAATGGCCGTTTTTGAATAAAAAAATAATTTCCCCCTTTTTTGGTAAAAAATCAGCGTTACTGGAACGTAAAAAATATTTCAAGTCGCCCGCTCGAAAGCTAACACAAAACTACAACTTTTATGTACAGACATTTTTTTCAGATACTTCTAGTTTCCGAGATATATTCATTTGGAAAAAAACGGCATTGTCTAAAATGGTGAATTAAAAAATCTGAAAAAATTCACATAGAATGCCTTTCAGTAGTACTTTGATATAACCAATTATGGGGCAGATCTGAGATGGTCGAAAAAAAGTGGCTGAATTGACGGAGAATCCCTCATATGTGTGTATATGTATGTACGATTATTTATTTACCTTAATAAATAATCGTCGCGCATGCGTCCTACGCAAAAAACAACATATCTCCAAACTTTTTCTTCTCAAGCATTTACGGGCAATGTAAAGAATCATTTCAAAATATTCGTTTATTCACAAAAATGTAGTTTGCATTTGCACTTGAGACGTTTTGGCTTTGAGAGTGCAAGCCACGTCTGCAACTTTCCCACAAAAACGGAGTGGTAAAAAGCGAAAATGTTTACAAAAATGTAAAAACAGGTAACCAACCCGAATTTCTGAATATGATGAAACATTTGAAGTGAGACCAACAGGGTAATGAAAACTTGGCGTACAGCTAGACCGTCAAAGGCAGTGCGCCTTAAACCCCGAGCCAAAAATGCCGCTCCCTCTTGGGCGGAGTGTTGGACCGGAGGTTACAGATTTGTGTGACGTGATTGAGGCATCGATATAAGATCCGACACAAGGGTGCCATCCTGCAGGCCGCTTCCCTCGAAGCCTCCAACCCCTCCACACACACAGACGCACACGCGCACACGCGCACACGCGCACACGCACACACACACTATGAGTTTTTTTCGGATTTTTTTTAAAACGCACTTGGCAGATTCGCATGACATTTTCACGGTACCACAGTTTGAAGCCGGTTAAAAATGGTTTTATTTGAAACGCTCGAGAGTTAAATTGCCTGCTCGTACTTTCAATACAATACTTCATTAAGTTTGTGCTAATTTTGAAATGTCAATACGTCTTGTGTCCCATCGATTACGACCAATTCAAATTTAGCGGTCTAATCTAGTCCCCGACACCATTGTCGATGCAAAATCATCCGCTGATTCCGAATTGTTGAGGTAGAACTCGATCGGACCAAAACTCTCGACCTGGGACACGTTTATGTAAAAAAAATCCATTTTCTGGGCTAAAAGGCCTGGACGAAAATGGGATTCGAAAATTCGCGACTACCAAACGATTTTACATGGAATAAGAGCCTGCCCGATCCATTTTAGTGAGAAATAAAAAAGGTCCATTTTCACGTCTTGTCGATCACGAGCAACTCGAATCAACCTATGTGCGAGTAGTCAACGTTCCGAGTACAGCCGGCGCTTGGCTGGATTTCGGCAGCTCGTCGGCTGCCAACCATCGACGGTTTTTGAAGGCCCAGCGTTGGCGAAACATGCGGGCGATGCTTCGCTATTAAGCGGGGACGAATCGGCAGCCAACGATCGGAACGCGACTACGGCCCAGACTTGTCGAAACTCTGGTTCGATCATCGCGTCGACGTTAGGCTCAGTAGTTCGCACAACGCTGGCTACCACGTTTCATTCGACTCTGGTTAATCGCCACCCGGGTGTAGTTGGCCAACGCTTGCTGACCCTGAGTACAGCCAACGCTTGGAGGGTACGGCGGCGACGAATCGGCAACCAACGATCGGAACGCGACTATGGCCCAGCGTTGTCGAAACTCTCGTTCGATCGTCGCGGCGTCGTTAGGCACTGCAGTTCACCCGACGCTGGCTACCATGATTCAGACAACAGTGGCTAATCGTCGCCCGGGTGTAGTTGGCTAACGCTTGTAGCTGTAGAGTTTGGCCGACGCTTGGCCGTAAAACAGCAGTATTGTTTGTATTTCCGTTTGAGCTTCGCTTCAACAGCACAATGTAGCGTGCAACGTTGGTAGCATTCGTGGTAGGTACGATGTGGTAGGTTAGATGTTTGTATTATTTCGGGGTGAAAACAATTTTCATAATTTCTGGGATTAATTAAAAATCGATGAGAGCAATAATACTGAATATTCAAATTGGGAAAACAAGTGAATCCTTCGGTGGAATGTTCCGCGTCTGACTTTGACAAAATGTGTATTTTATTTAAATTCTTAAAAAAATATATGCCCTCACCCTTCTTCATTGAAAGGTAGACAACAAAGAAATTTTTTTTTTAAATAAATAAGAAATACTAATCATTGGCTTCGAAAAATGCTATTTAAATCATGTATAAATCTACTGAAGTGTGCTTCTAATACTTGAAAATTACATCGTTTTACTTTGCGCCAATTTACATGTTCGCGTGTTCATGTCACTGGCAGAACAAATTTATTGATATTAATTAACCGCGTCTATTTGATTTTTGTTCATTTGAATAAACTAGATTTTTCGTGGAACCAAATTTTTCCTATTGCATTCCATTATTGGAATTATTTATTTTAAATATATTTATTTATTTAAACCAAAATATATTTAATATCGTCCAATAACTAAATTTGTTCTTTAATCCTAATAAATTTGTGATGCGGTTTCATCTGTTCAAAAAACAATTTAGTTGAATCCACAAAATGGATTTATTTTATTTGTTTTTAATTTTAGTTCAATGTAATGTTCGCAGAGTAAACCATTTTTCTATTTGATTGAGCTAATGGCCTGTCAAAGGGATGTGTGGGTAGAGAGGATGGAGAAAGAGGAATTATATATATATATATATATATATATATATATATTGTAACGGGTCAACCCTTAATTACATTAAATTTTGGGTTACGTTACAGTTCGTCGCCTCTCTTTCTCTATTTTGTTTTCCGAACTATTACGTTTCAGGACGCTTGATCAGCTGGGACTTCCTCGCAAATCCTCAAGTATTAAAATTACTTTTTAATCTCTTTGCATTTCTTTTGAATTGCTCCTTATTCCTTATTTCTTTACTATGAGACTTTCGGTCCTATTTCTCGTCTGACCGCAGCATTTTTCTTAATCAGGCACATTTACATCTCCCATTCGCTACTTGCGTTAATTGACACATTCCTTACTCGGGTATCCGCTAGGACTTCCTTTCGCTACTTGCGCCATATCACACGTTCCTTAATCGGGATTATTAAACGCTGCCTTTTCACTACTCATGCCGCAGTGAGCAGAGAAACAACTCCATGGCCATCTCTTATTTTTCTTTTGGTATTTCGGGCACTTTCCCTAATCGAGCGTTTTCCTTGCCTTCTCAAGCTTGTAAATACGCCCTTTCGCCTTCAATGTCCGAAAGAATTCCCTAAATTTCGCTCCTTTTCCTTCCTCTGTCCCCTGACGCTTTCCTTATTCTTATACCTTCCTCGCCTTACATCTCGTACCAGTACGTTCTTTCACTACTTGCGTCAGGGTTGGAGTTCGAAAACAGAAGACCTTTTGTGCCCCCAGAACGGCTCTTTTATACTCGTCTTTTGCCGCGTTTCTGTTTCCCTTCCCAAGCGTCTCGTTCGTTAAACGATTTTTCTGGAATATTTTCCCCCCACTTTGACTTCTTCCGAATTCCCCATCCTCTCTTTGGCTATCCCCTGAGGCAGGCCCCCGCTTGTGCCGTTTCGATCGAGTAACGAGATCGCACGAAGGCAATGGCCGGGCGTAAAAATATTGTTGGCCTTCGCGTTTTCGGGAGGAGATCGCACATGAGACGGACCCATACGTCTCATTCTATATATATATATATATATATATATTAATAGGTCATGTTTGAAAAATATATAGCGCGTCATTCGATAGAACTCTCTAATTATCACAAAGATATTATCTAATTGATATAGTTTATCTGATACAACAAATAATTATAAGAATTCATTTGGTCCATTATGCCATATCTGCGACCGAGATGTTACAAACACTCGGTAGCATAGGGGCTGCGTGCGTAGCTATGAATAGGTAGGTTCCAGGTTCGATTTGTATATAGGTCAAATATTTACTTCGATTAAAACCATCTCAAAAGGCTGAGGAATGACGAAATACGATCAAAAATCGTTGTCGTAAAACTCTCAATTAAGTGTTTCATTTCATTTTGAATTTATGAAATATTTTATGCCTATAGTATTTGATTTAAATATTTTTTTTGGCAGTGTAGGGCCGACGCTGCAATCGACGTAGGGTCGATGTCGCAATCAACGTAGGCCCGGCGCTGTCATCGACGTAGGGTCGATGCCGGAATCAACGTAAGGCCGATGCTGCAATCGACGAAGGGCCAATATTGATTATCTGTTACGGCCCAACGCTTGGGTGCAACGTTGGGCCGATGTTATTATCCCAGCGTTTATTGGACGCCGAACCTACGTTGGTGAGCAGAGTCGGGCCGCCGTTCTAACTCAGGCGATCATCATTGCGCCAAGGTTGGCCCGATTCTACAATCGTACATGGGTAGCGGTCCAATCGACGTCCCAACTCCTTTGTCAATGCAAAATCATCCGCTGATTACCAGTTTTCCAGTTAGAACTCGATTGGACCAAAACTCTTGATCCAGGATACGTTTAGATAAAAAAAAAACTATCTCCTGAGCTAAATGAGGCCTGGACGAGCATGAGACTTAGAAATTCGTGACCACCAAACGATTTGACATCGATTAAGAGTCCGTCTGATCCATTTTAGCGAGAAATGAACATGCAAGATAATGAACATCCAGCGAAATCTGCACCCTCGATCTTCCACCCCGCGCCTTTTAATGCAGTGTCAGAGCGGTGGGCGCGGGCTCTTAGGATTGGAGTGTCTTCATGACTGCATTGTTCTCGGATTAGCTAGCGATGTAATAACGAGCTCGGACACGCTCCTCGAAATCGTGCACCAGCATGAGCTTCAAGGGATGGGGGCATTTTTTTAAGGCGGCTGATGGTGTGACCGGCGTGGCGCCTTGTCAATAGACTCGGTCGCTCGGATGCCTAAGTCCCGACGTCGGCAGGCAATCAGGGCTGCCGAGGAGACTGTTCTGACTCGGCATCACGTTGACTCAGCTGACCTTTTCCTCCTTACGGTCAGCTGGACTGAAGTCCGCTACCGAAGGGTTTATCTCTGCATGCCAGGACGGAGTTTTAAACACCCTGGTCTATCGCAGTCGGGTTATCGGTCAGCCTCTACCGAATATTTTGTGTCGGGCATGCAATCGCCGGAGATTCTGTCGCATCAACTGTCGGCTTGCCCGGTATATACAGTCTCCGGCTATATCCATCACCATAACGCGGCCCTAAGGGTGTTATATTGTCATCTGCGGAACTCTTATGGCATAAACCGGGAGTCCGTGCTGCTTTATTTACCAGGATATATTGAGTCTGTTGTCGTGGGCGAGAGGTGCATCATTTATTGGAACTTTGGAACATCGGGCTGCTTCAAGCGACTAAGTTTGATGTTGTCTTCTTCGATTTCGATGACAAGACGATGTACGTCAATGAGCTCTCGGCCCCGGCCGAGGTGAACCTGCCGCGGAAAAAAGAGGAGAAACGGCTCAAGTATCAATCTCTACTGGCCGTACCACGTCGTCTGCACCGGGGATTCAGAGGACTCTCGTTGTCCTCATCATGGGCGCAGTTGAGGGGATGAAGGCGTTTATTGTGTCAGGCCTCGTCGGCATACCGGTTTGCAAACCCAGTGTCCGGTTGCTAGCAGGTCGAATGCAGAAGGCGGTCATACTTAGATCCCTCCGTTTACTCAGGCAACATGATTGTGGACTGCGGTAGCCGCTCACTCTCTGGCTTGGTGGAGCGGCTAACGCAGAGCGATATTTAATTTTTCTCCCGTTTTTGTGGACTGGGCGGCAGCCGAGGTCATGTCGGAACCCTCGAATGTCGCCCAGCACTATTGTTCCGGTTTAGATTAATATGCAGCCGGGGTATCTGAATGTTTTCCAGTGCAAGCTGAGGAAGTGCGTTGCCCGGAGCAAAAAAAACTATTATAAAATAATAACGGACTCAATATATCCAGGTTAATAAGGAGGCATGGGCTCCCGGTCTATCCCATAAGAGTGCCGTAGATGGCAATACAACACCCTTAGGGCCGCGTTATGGCGATGGATATACCCGGAGACTGCATATACCGAGCAGGCCGACAGTAGATGCATTTGCGTCTCCGGCGATTGTTTGCATGCATGACACAAAATGGCTGGCCGAGGCAGACCCATAACGCGACATCGATAGACCAAGGTGTAGATAACTTCGGCCTGGCAGGCGCAGATAAACCCTTCGGTCTCGGACATCAGTCCGGCTGACCGCAAGAAGGAAACGGTCAGCTGGGCGGACAGCGCTTGCTCCTCCATGTATTGGGAAAACACACCGTGCGTGGGTCTGCCCACGTGCTACCGAGTCAGGACACAGATGTCCTTTAGTTTAACGTGCAGTACCAGGGTCGGGATACGCCCGACCACGCGACAAGCGTATACATGTCTCTCAGTTTACATTCGGATGCGGGTCCTCCTGCAACTACTGGTGAAGCCGAGTGACTTTCCAACACTCTACAGCTCTGCAGGCTGCTACCCGAGTTGGTGGTGCTCAACTCACACATCGAAACCACTAACGGTTCCTGACCAGCATACAGCCCATCACTGCCCCTACGATTCCAACCTCACTGGCTGGGCCGACTACTCGTCGGTTGCCACACAGCCCCCATGGTACCAGTTTAGATCACTGGTGGGGTCTTCGTGGCACATAATCGTGCCACTACACTTTGTGGGTCCCGCTCCGACGGCCGTGGTAGGCCTGCTGGAACGGCGGTCTCGCCGCTCACCGAGGTTTCCGCAGGCATCATCCAGTAGGAATCAGACTGCGGGAACCCTCCTGCCGCAAGAGTCACAACGTGAGGCTATGACCTTACACCTCTCACACAGTCCAATGTCTCGTGGCGTAAAAACAGAAAACACAAAAAAGAAACACTTGACGATACACGCACAAAAGTGTCAGGATGTCCACAGTCTATATTACGCTTTAAGACAAAAAGCCGTCTCGTTCGCTGGCCGAGGCCAAGAACGGTCACAACACAAACACTTGTCGCAGCACTTTGCTGCACAGATGTCCGAGTCCTCAGTTCGACTAGCCAGGGTCAAGCTGCGCCCGGTACAACCCGACGTTTGAGATGTATTCCGGGCACAGCTTGCTCCTCGCGGTGTGCGCCACGTCCTTCCTCTTGCTCCGCATACAATTGACGCACTTTGGTGTCGCAGTGGCAAGGCAGGCGCTCCGCAGGTGATCATTCGAGCCGCAGTGCTCACAGACCTGGTCTGGAGCACTGCAGTTTTTCGCGATGTGGCCGTAGCCACAATACTTGAAGCACCGCGTAACGTTAACATACTCAGCGCTCCCATATGAGCCCCAAGCGAGGTACGCGCCCCCGCTTGAGGACTCCCTCCATGAGCCTCATTGGTAGCTAAACAATCCCATTGTTCAGCCCCTGCTTGTTCCCCCTGCGATGTTGCCTCCTCAGCTGGAACTCGTAGGACGCCATCACGTCCAGGATCCATCTCATCCCGGGCTTGGATAACTTGATGGAGTCCTGGAACATGTAGTCCTCTAGCGCTTTTCTCTGCCCATCCATCCAGTGAGAGAGCTTGATGTCCCTGGCATCCGCCTCCTCAATCGCACTCAGCATCACTCCGAAGGAAGCCTCCTCCTCTGCCGTTGCCATCGCCTTTTCCGCCTCCACGGGTGTGGTTGTCGCCTGCATCACCACGGGTGTCTTATCGGCCGGTTTGAGGAACGGTTCCTCAACCCAGCCCTCCGACTTCTTCTTAGACTTCGGTCCAGCCTTCTTGCGATTTGCGGCAGGATTCTTCGAAGTACCCCCGCGTCCGGGGGATCCCGTCGAATCACTGTCGAAAATGAGTTCCTCCCGCGAGCGCTTAACGCTTCCTTGGGAGCGTCCTCCCTCGGAAGCGATCGACGCCACGCTGGAACTTCTCGACATGCCTGGTGTCACTGAATCTAAGCCTATTTCCATTGCCTTGTTCGTTTGCGCCCATTTGGTCGTTGCCTGTTCCGTTCCGGTTTTGCTATTTGTTGTTTTAATTGTTTCCATTTTATTCCCACGATTGTGGTCGGTCATAAAGGTCCCCTCCGGCCTTCCGCCTTACTGGGGCAAGAGAACTTATAATACACCTGCGAGCCTACCCCAACGTGACTACCACCGTTTTTTTCCATCTAGGTAATCTCGCATCCGAGGCACGTCACTCCAACCCCGGAATTAGATGGAGCTCGGCTCTCGGGGGCGCTACTCCCCAAAGTGCCCAGTAATGCTGACCTGGGCTCGTGACGCCGGACGCCCCGTGAGGGACCGAGTCAGGACAGTTTGCTCGGCAGCCCTGATTGCCCGCCGACGTCGGAACTTGGGCAGCCGAGCGACGGAGTCTATTGGCAAGGCGCCGCGCCGGCGCCGGCGAAACTCTAAGCCGAGGATCTCTGCCGCACGATGTGCCGCCTTATAAAGTAATGTCCCCACTCCATGAAGCTGGTGCTGGTGCACGATCTCCAGGAGCGGGTCCGAGCTCGTTGTTACATCGCTTGCTATTCCGAGGACAACGGGGTCGTAAAGACACTCCAATCCTCAGATGTCTGCGAGTAAATGAGTAGAGTAAGTCCGGGACAGCGAGCATAGTGGTGGTAGTGATCTTGTTTTTCCCAGACAGATCTGATTTCCAGATCTGTCTCAGACGCCGTTTATACTCGCTGCAGAAGGCCACTTTGACACCCTCAGCGTCTTCTATAGGGCGCTGATCAATGCAAAAGACCGGTAAGACCCTCCGGCGTCCAGGCGTTTGAAATCGCTCCCGTTCATCAGCCGAACATCGGCCGCGAGACTCAATGCTGTCCCTCTCCTGATATTAAGAACAGCGCGCTTGTCCAACCCGAAGTCCATACCAGCCGCCGGCGTATCCCCCATGGAAATTTATGTTTGTAAAATATATGCAGAAAATATATGCTACATATATATATATATATATATATATATATATATATATATCGGTCGCATATATAGTGACGAAAAATGGAATAATACGTATATATTCCGTATATATGCATCAAATATATGACGCATATATGACCCATATATTTTCGATATATTTTTCTGACCAAAAAAATATATGCTACGTATAAACACTATATATGATGCATATATGAGGCATATACGACGCATATATTTTCGATATATTTTCAATGCATTTTTTTTGTCAGAAAAATATATCAAAAATGGAGGCGTCATATATGACTCATATATGTGTCATTTATGCGTCATATATGACGCATACATTTTTGATACATATTCCTGACAAGAAATATATGCTGTGTGTAAACACTATTACAGTTAAACTTTATAGAACTTAAAACTTAAACTTAAAAAAACTTAACTTACAATTAAAGTACACTATTACATATAAACACTATATACAGATATGCTACGCTTATCTGTATATATGTGGTATGTATGCAGTGTGTATGCAACATATATGCAAAATATATGTGGTATATATGCGGGGTAAATGCTACATATATCATTGATATATGATACATTGATATACAGTAATACCACGCATATACATCTCATATATATAAACGTTATGAAAATTAGAAATTGGAACATATATGCAACATATACTTTCAATATATGGCATACATTTCATATATATTACAATTATTGATAAAATAAATTTGCAGTATATTTTTGCGTACAAAAATTTCCATGGGGGATACGTCGCTACGATGTTCAAGAGGAGTTTAAGCGAGGAGGGCCGGGGAGGGGGCGCCGGGAGCGCATAGCTTGAGGTTATCCATATACTATAGAATAGATTGGTGACGCTTTGCCCACAGTACCCGGGGGCCCCTGCTTCGTACCCGCGTGCAGCCCGCAATTCGATTGATAGGGATAATAATGAGACGCAGAACAGGAGGAGGCCGAGAGAACTTCCTGGATAACCCCTCTCTTATACCCTACTCCACTCCATGGACCACTTCAGTCGAGGATACTCAGTTTGTGATCGACAGTGTGAAGCGCCTTACGGTCGTCTATCCAATGACTGAGACGTTACGCTTGTGCTGGCCGCGACTTGCCTGATGTAGCGGTCCACCAGCAGGTTCTCCGTACAACCTCCCGACCCCCTCTTGGATCCCCTTTGTTCGTGTACCTCCCGCCATGCTCGCTCGATCTTGCGCAGAACAAGCCCATGAAGTATCTTTGTGAATATCTTGCAGAGCGCATTCAGACATGTTATCGGGTGCTAGTTCTCCGGACGAGACAGATACCCTTTTTTGGGGAGTAACACCGTCCTTCCGTCTGTCAGCCACGCAGGGATTGGCACCGTCTCATCGATAAACGACGAGAAATTGCCGGCCAAATGGGTATGGGTGCACGTGAATTTCTGCCACCAAAAGATGTTAATCCCATCCGGCCTGGGAGCGGCGTGGTTCTTCATGCCACTCAATGCCGTCTCCAACTCACCCCGCGTGACTGAAAGACCATCGCCACGTTGACTCGGCTGATGCCGACAAAACGCGTCGAACCGCCTCAGAGCTGGAGTGCTTTCATGAAAATGACCGTCCTCACTGCACAATTCTCCCCAAAACCGCTCCACCTGAACTGCTGTTGGCGCTTTGTCGGGGACAGGCGTAGGTGGTTAAAACCAGCGGCCTGGGTCAGAGCAGAAGAGGGCGTCGTTCAACGCCCGACCCGGCCGCCTCTCTAGGGATAGTTTAGCAACCCTCGGATTCCGCACCTTTTCCACGTAGCGTTCCTTCACAATAAGGATAGCGTTGTTCAATGTGTGGTGATGGCATTTCAGTTTCAAGCAGATTTTTCGGATTTTCGGGGTAAACGCCCTCCCCGCCGTAATGGAGTCTATCACACACTGAACACGGGATGCCTTCCTCCGCGCTTCATTGATCTTATTCTGGAGCTGTACATCGCGCCGTCGAATCTTGACCACGAAAGCCGCATTGCCTGTCCGAGGTTTCGTCTCAAAAGCCGCGTGATACACAGCCCAGTTCAAGCTGAGGATGTCAGCAGTCTCAGGAATTGCTGCTGCACGGGACCTATTTGCCGCTTCTAGGCAACCAGACTGAAGAGGAAATGTCCCAGTGATTATTTCCCTCCTTGTTCCCCAGTCCTCTGTCAAATCGACCCGCCGGGGGGGGGGGGGGGGGGGGGGGGGTTCCAACTGCCGGGGGAACGGATCTTGAGGCCGGCCGGCAGGGCTCCGCACTAAACGCGATGAAGAGCGCCTGCCAAACAGCTCTGGTGGTAGTAACGAGAAATCGGAGCTTTGTCGCAAGCGGGCGGCCTGGTCTCACAGATGTTGCGAGAGATGTGCAAGCTCAGGGTGCACTTGGCTTCACAGGGCTTGGAACCTCGGCATGTATCCCCGCCACGACGGTACGCTATCCCTCCAGCAGCGGATGAGGTCCCCCGTTCACTGGAGTCGCCGATTGCAAGCTGTGGCCGTTGCCGTGGATCCTATCGAGATGCCCCTCCCAACCGATCCTTGGTCCCCATGCGACAGGGACCGGTTGCGGTTGGTCTGGCACGCTGGTGGCTATTAAGAGGGAGTTGTGCTCCCCCGGGCGATGGGCACACCAGCTTCCTTACGCCTTCAGTCCGTTGTCGTGGGCGGGAGGTGCAAGATTTATGGAAAATTTGGAACATCGGGCCACTTCAAGTGATTAACAAGGAAAGGTTGCGAGGTCGATCTCTCCGATTTCGATGAAATTTTGCTTACTTGTAGAATGGGTAAAAGTCGGCGACACATATTTTTTTTATATCTGCGGAGCCCGATTTTTAAGGGGTGAAACGCCCCCTCGGAAATAGGGGTGTTTTTCGTTTTTCGTCGATAACTTTATCGCTCTCATCTCCAATGTATGGTCCACGAAAAAATAAACATTGTTGCAATTTGAATTTTTTTCATATCTCGTACCGTTAACACGTTATCGACGAAAAACGAAAAACACCCCTATTTTCGAGGGTGCGTTTCAACCCTTAAAAATCGGGTTTCGCAGATATAAAAAAATACGTGTTGCCTATTTTTACCTATTCTACAAGCATGCCAAATTTCATCGAAATCGGAGAGATCGACCTCGCAACCTTTCCTTGTAAGCCTGAAACGGCTCAAGCATTAACCTTTTCTGGCCGAGCTACGTCGCCTGCACCGGGGATTCAGGGTGACTCTTGTTGTTCAACAGGGTGATTCTCGTAAATTCAAACCTCCGAATAAATATGCTTTTTGGAAAGATGGTCGACACTGTCTCAAACGGTTTTTGTATATTCCGAAAAAATAATTATAATATTTTCTTTTTGCAAGTACGTATTTTTTAACGCATCTCCCACTTTGAGCGAATTTTTGGGCGCTTAAATTTAGTTTTTCTTAAAAAATAAACTTTAGGCCATAAAATAAGGATCATTGTTAACAAAAAACATCTCTACAGAAAAATGCATATTTACCGAAATATAACGATCTGAAAAACGTCTGGGGTCCGATCGACCCCATATGTAGTCAGAAGTTCGTGGCGAAAGTGTGCAGTCGAAGGGTTAATGTTCTTTTAGCCAAACGGAACGGACGACATGCGAGTCTGTTGTTTGTGTCTTACAGATTAAAAGCGTATGAGATTAATTGCCTATAGACCAATCAGAACGAGGGACTGGAAGTCTTTTTTTGTAGGTTTTTCGTGTGAAAAGCCTGTGGGGTCGGATTTGTTTATCTGGATTCTAGGGCCTCGGCGCCGAGTTGCCTCTCGATAACGCAGCGGCTATGCGTTTCGTGGGCCTTCCACGTGCACTTGGCTTTCATCGCAGCCCGAGTTTATGACCGAGTCGAGTGGCGTTTTCCGAAGATCTTGGCCTATTCTTGGACGCCCCACGCGTTGAAATCCCCAGTTTTATAATTTTGGTTTTACGACTTTTCGGAGAACTCATGCCCAAAACCGTGTTCTCCTGGAAGTCGAGTGAACAAAGAAGGTCGTAGGGAAAGTTCAGCGACTACGTCGCAGCATGTGAAAAAGTCCAAAATCAAGATACAAGTCCAGGATCTAGTTTGCAATAAACTTTAAAACGAAATAAAAATCAAATCAAATGGAATGCCAGGGTCACCGGAATCACCAACCCTTGCTCCTCGCACAATAACTTGGGCGGGGTCAAATCTGCGAGACATGGAGAATTAAATCACTGTGCACAAGGTCATCTTCCGACCTGACTTCGACACGCGGCTGCCCGTCAGTTTTTCTAGCATAGCTAGTGCCATCTCTGGTCCAAATGTACTTGTAACCATTAGCCGAGCCTTTAACCTTAACACGCCGCAATAATTTGTACTTGTTTGATGGGAGCAAGTCATTTAGAAAAATGATGAAGTTTCTCGTTGCGACTGCGCAACCCTCAAACACCTCCGACTATTTCAGGTCCCGTTTTTTGCTGAGAATGATATCCTTGACTGAGTTCAATATCAAGGTGATGATGTGAGAGACTTTCGAGTGCGAAATCGGATCACCAACGGTACCAGTCAACCTTGCGAGAAGTTTGCGCACAGAGAGTATGTGTGGGGACAATTCCGAAATGCCAAGTGCATCGAAAACTTTTGTGATGGATTCTATGGCTTGAAATCATCTTGATAAGGCATACCTGCTACAATCACTTCAGCACTAGCTGATGGCGATGTGCTACTAGGACCTGATATATTATTGAGACGCAGAGCAGCAACCTCAGCCCTTAAAGCCAAATTTCCATTCTCGACCTCAGTTAATTGGAGAGTGTGAGAGAGGGAGAGAATGAGAAGGGGAGAGAGGGAGAGAGAGAGAGCACATCTTCCCGCTGCACTCCTTATGAACGTTTCGACGTGGGTAAAATGGAAGTTTGGAACGCGCCAAAAGGGAAACGGTGGATTGGCCTCGCCCTCGATAAAATATGTCTCTCAAGCACGTCGCTTTCAACGCCGCTTACATGCAGCACGACAAGAGGCATTTTCGCGCATATGTGCGTGCGAAATCTCACCGCGGGGAAGGCGCTCAAATATATACCCTTCCGGCCTACAACGCGGGAGTAGAGTATTTTTCTTTCGGTTCCATTCCTCATTCGTTTGTGAGAGCAGAGCCCTCCTGCTCTTCTTCCACAGCCGACCCCTCTGTTCCTCAGCTTTTCTATATTTCTTCTATCTTCTTCTCCCCGGCTCGTTCGCCTCGTCTTTCCGGCTTGCGAAGCGACCAGCCGGAAGTAACGAATTCACGGTTGGATACGATTTATTGCCAATATTTGCATGAACAGGAAAGCCACCGCGTACGTTCCCCCCACCCTACAAGTGCTGGCATGAAAAATTTTCTCGATCCGCGCGAGCGCACGTTGCACGCTCAGATTTTCAATCGTCCCCCTTCCTATTCTTTGTAGCGATCCCGGAGGCTCAGGATACATCAATGCGTCAACGCAACAACAACAACAATAACAATAACAACAACAACAACAACTACACCACCAACAACGACGACGACGCCAGCGTGACAACGATGTTCTCATACTTGTTTGGGAAGTTTTGCGGTGCTGTTGGGAGAACAGGAGGGTTCATACCGACGCGTTTCTCTTCGAGCCCGGGCAGGTTCGGAGCCAGAAGTTGCGAGAGGGGGGGGGGGGGATATCCTCTTTCGATCTAATCTTATTCTCTCGAAGTATTGATCTGATTGTTCGCGATCTCATCTATTTTTCTATTCTCCTCTCAACCTTGACGAAGATAAAAAAGTTCCATTCTGATTTCACCTTGGATATTCAATTTATAACTCAATAAGTTAAGCCTCATCGAATTCCATTGCACTTGACGGCGTTCTATTGGCCGTTACACCGTAGAAATATATTTTTTACGTGCTATATTGCGTTATGTATCATTAGAATATTCAATATACCAAATAAATTAAGGCACATATAAAATAATTCGTATCACCCAAATAGAAAGGATCAGAATATCAGAGCTAAGAGGAGGCTTGTTCTTCAATCTGATAAGATACCGATTCTTTCCGCATTGCAGGCAAAATAGTACCACCAAAAGGATAAAAACGATCGACTTTGATGATCTTCGTTTGGATCAGTCCCCTTTGTTCTCAGCGCGGGGGCGGTAGGTGTGCTCCAAAGGGTTTGCGATTTTTAGACGATACGGAACGGTCGAATCGCCTATTCAAAGCCCGCGCACCCAGTGACGGGGCTAACAAAGTCTGAGCACACAAGTCTGACTGAGGCTTCTTATATCTTCCATCTTATGTACACTTGTAGCGGGCGAAGGGACGTGATTTTCCTGATTTTTTTTCGACGGGACAATAAATGTGTATTTAAAAACTGTGAACAACATCGATTAGTACATATTTTTATGTACTTGTACAATTTTTTTTATTCAAAAATATTAAAAAATGGCAGAACTCCAGCTGTCTTCCAGGAGCGCCTTTTTTTGAGCATCAGTTGCGGTGGACATGATAACGCGAGAACGGTTCATCTGAAATCAGGCTTTGAAAAAGATTTCATTAGTAGATTGCATTGGTTTGGGCCTGGACGAGGGATTTGTAAACATTTTGATTAACAAAAATGACGATAATTTTAACAAAGAATCCATTTTTTAAAGTGCATAATTTTCGATTTTTTTGTTACAAAAAGATTTTTTTTCAACAAAATTCAAAATCTTTCGTCCAGGTCCTAGCTATTATCATAATAAATAAGTGGGATACATTTGGTATGGATCAGATTAATAGTTTTTTAGTAATCGTGTCCACCGCATAGGTGTTTCTTAAAAAAGACGATTCTGAGATAATCGCGTTTAAGATTCAAGTATATTTATTGCACATTTAAAGTTAATTTATTCATACTAACATGAAGTCGTCGATTCCAGGTCCAGACAGTAATCCTTCTGCATCCTCTACAGCCTCTGAACCAGTGTTTGTCAACCTTTTTTATACAGCGGCACACTTGAACCTCTGAAAATTCTCACGGCCCACCTTCGTATCAGATTACAAATAACCATAAATAAAATGAAACAAAGGTAGGTACATATTTATTACACCAAAAAAAAACCACCTAGAAGAAACACACAGTACCCAATTACATACATTCAATGTGAAGCTTGCGCTTGATGCAGGCTACACAGATATTTAATTCTCGGACGAATTCTCGACAAAGACCTCTTCTACCGAAAGCAGTCTTTCTCTTTTATTTCTTTTTTATATTCGTGCGTGCTGAAAATCCCAGTTCACACAGATATGACGTGGAAAATGGTAGAAGAGTGGTAAGTGCTTTTTTTTTACGTTTCGGGATATTCTTTAGAAATGCATATCCAGAATTTATTGAGGCTGGTCTCCTCATGTTTTATCTGCAGTGTTCGGTCATTTTTTAGCAAGCACAGTTGTTCTCCTGAAGCCAGATGAAGGCCAACTAGGTTACCGATAGAAATACTAGTAGGATCTTTAACCCAGTCGTAGTTTTTGACAGCAATATTAGGAAAGTATCTGACCACTTGCTCTTGCAACAGCTCAACCGTATCGAGTATTAGAGGTACGGTTCCTAAATTAACATTCAGGAACATTGATAGGTTGCTTTGGTTGATCCGTTCTTTCCACAGGATTAATTTTTCCTCCCATTTTGTCAGATGTTGTGAGAACATTCTCATTTCAACCCTGCATACTCGTATTAAATGTGTTGAGATGTTCGAACAAATCAGTCAAAAAAGCCATTTTCGTACACCAAGTTTCGTCGCTCATCAAGTTAACAAATTCGGACTCTACCATTGTTAGAAATATAAGTAACCCTTCTCTCAATTCGTAAACTCGTGACAGAATACGTGCAATGATCTGCATTCAATTCTTCGAATATCTCCTTAAATAGTCTTGATTTAAGTGGACACCTTTTTACGAAATTCATCATATTTACAACTTGATCCAACACAATTTTCAAGTCGCCCACAAGAGATTTTAATACGAGCGATTCTCGATGAATAAAGCAAACCCCTTTATTTCACCTGTCATTGAAGGTGCTCCGTCGGTACATATTCCAGTGCAGTTGACCCATGATAAATTGAAGGATTTTAGATAGCTATCCAAAACGTTAGATGTGTCTTCACCGTTTGTCGTACCAATCAGCTCTTTGCAGCGAAAACAGTTTTCCATAATGTCGTCATCATCAATCATCCGTATGAAAGCCAAAAGTTGCGCTTTTCCATTTATATCAGATGATTCGTCCACTTGCAAGGCGAATGCTTGAACACAGTTTAGTTTTTGAGATACTTATAGCTCAATATCTTCAGACATATGCCGTATCCGCCTGCTGATGGTATTGTCAGACAATGGGATTTTCAATACCTCTTTTTTGGCTTTAACACCAAATAGAGTTTTTACAACTTCGTGATAAGCAGGTAGTATCGAGTTTTCAGCGATTGTGTGTGATTTCGTTTTTTTAGCCACAAGCTCGGCGACAAGAAATCTTGGTTCTTGGCACTTTTCGGGAATCGTCATCGACTTGGTAATAAGTTAGATGGCCCAGTAATCGTCACCTTAAGCAGATCGCTTGAGTTTGCAAATTTATATAGCTCAACTAGGAAAGTGAGTAAAAGTTATTTTAAGTAGTTCTTAATCAGTTTTTTTATTATGAACAAGAAGGTCGTTGTGAAATTCCCGTGCCCGGTACAGTTTCCGAGAAAATATTCCGTAAAGGTTATAAGATGCTATTGTACGAGTCATCGTCATGCCAGTTGGTCTGGTAATCGCCTTGGGAACGTCCCACTAATCGTCACATGTGTTCAAACTGCTTTGAGGCATTATATATCTTTGAAAAAAAAATTGTTTTTTTTATTGACTTCAATTATGTATAAACATGTCGAAAATAATATGCAAAAGTTATTTTCGGTGGACATTCTTCTAAAGGCATGTAGAATAATGGTTTTAAAACTGTAAAAGCGTTTTTCACGAAGAAATGTTTTCAAAATCGGGCGGACTCGTAGGTCCTGCATTTTTTGCCCGATTGACTTCAAAGTTCAACTATAACTTCTTAGACACATTTTATAGCGATGTACACACAGTTTTTGCAATCGTTTAACAATTGCGGTTTTTGGAAACGAACAAAGGCCGTTGTTTCAGTAGAAAATGCGACTTTCTTAAAATTCGGGCTAGATGTACGAAAGTAAATATTTTATAATAATCGTGTGTACTTCGATAGCAAAACTCATGTAGATTACGGGCACAGAAAGTTCTTCTGGGTGCACATGTGCGACTCCAACGAGTCCGGTCGTTGGAGATACCTACAGATATGTGAAATAAACCCTCTAAACCTCGTTTTGATTGCTTTATTAGTATTTTCTTTAAATCGCTAAAAGCCTTGTTTTCCGACCATCCAAAAGTATATAAGGCCTTAACTAATTATGCAAAGGTTTGTAGGACTTTGTTGACTCGGTTATGTCTGCATATAGAACTGCAGAATAATTTTTACGCACTCTGTCACAAACTTTATGATTTTTATAAAAACATTTGATAAAGAAGTTTAAAACATAAATATCTCTTCCATGCAACTTTATTAATTTAAAAAATAAAACTAATTATTGCCTATTACATCAGAATTATAATTTTTGTTTATTTGTAGTTATTATAAACAACTATTTTTTCATAAAATAATTTTTAATATTATTTCGATCAAGTGCTGTTTACCTGTGTTCAAGACATACCCAGTTATCGACATGGTCACGACTCAGTAATCGACAAAATTTATTTATATGTATATCTTTTTACTATCGCGAATATGTGTATGACGATTACTGGTCCGTGGATCCTTCAGACAATGCTAATTACAGACCCAATATTTCTTTTCTGATTTTCTATAAACTAATATTCGATTCGTGAAACTCTTTTTTTGCTAACAATGTCCCGGCTATCGACAGCCGTGGCGATTAATCGGCAGAGTGTTTATGTTGCTGGACCGGTAATCGTCATATATGAAAATTCGTTGAAAATAACATAAAACTATAATTATTTATGCCGAACGCAAATCTAAAATTCTTGTTAATCACTCGAAGGGAAACTTACTTCACGCAAGTCTACAGGCATTCTCAAATCACCCGAGATGTGACATGGTTAACCTCCTAATGAAGCATTCGGCCGAAATGACAGCTAGACGTCGTAGCGGAATATATTTAATTTGTTTATTCTTTTATACGTATACTTGCGGGTGTAAAAATGTAATACAATATAGTAAATATCTCCTGGAAGCTAATATACCACAGATCTGCACGACGGACTGATTTTTATCTTAAAATACTTATTTAATGCGTAAACATGACGATCACTAGGACCGTGCCGGCCACTGGGCCGACTACCTTACTTGTAGACTGTTGACTTTGTGATTTTAACAAGCGCCGAAAAAAACCAATATCTTTGTCGATCAAATGACTGTGTTTGGTGGACATGTGACGTTTAACTTTACTGGGAACCATCGCTTCATTTGTCAACTTCGGACCACACACGAGACACCACGGGCGTGGTTCGAATGCATGGCCTGTCCCAGAAAATCCAAGTTTTCAATAGTCTTCATTCTATCAATGGTTAAAGTTACGTTTCGTTTTTTTGCCGGTGGTTCACTAGTTGAACTTGTTTTGGGTTCACTTGTCGAACTAGGGCTGCTGCTGGCAGCACCGCGAGTTCCAAATCTGTCCACAATAGCAGAATGAATGGAAGTTACGAACAAAACACGATGCGAAGTGACTTAGTACTGACCGTACTGACCAGTGAAGACGGAATAACACCCGAAGCAAAACTCCGACTCGTGCCGGTAAGACAGCACTCGCTCGAGCCACTGCTTACTACCGGTAGAGGTTCGAGTCAATGTATCAATGTCCGATGAATTTTCGAGCATTAATACAATGATTCAAAGACCCTTATTTATACAGCGGCTCACTAGGTCCTCGGTAAAATTCTTACGGTACACCTTCGTATTGGACTTCGCCCCGCGCGGCCCGCGCCGCGAGTCACTATCGGTGCCGACTTTATCACGCGGTACATACATCCGCCTATTTTTGGCGGCGCACAAGAAATACATTCGCGGCACATCGGTGTGCCATAGCATACCGGTTAAAATTCACTGCTCTAAAATATTGATTTGAATCTGCCTACGAGTCATTCTTCCTCCTCTTGTGGCTGTTTGCGCTTGCTGCTCGGCATGCGTAACACGCGACTCGTCCTCTTGACGGATATAGGCGTGGGCGATTCGGCCACAAGGCACTCCGAGTGTTTCTAAAATCTTCAGTATAGAGATGTTGCCATCATTAAATAAACAAGCTCATGCATATGCTGCGATTCCAACCGGTACTACTCCGCCCGAGAAGATGCTTTGGTGTAACTTTCCAAATGAGTTTATGAACACTTTCGTTATTATTTTGTGTAAATCCACCAACGCATCTTTCTAAGAGGTCTTTCTTCGGCAAATCTTCGTAAATTGCCCTAATAGCTTTCAAAACATCGGCAGGAAAAGTGTAAGTGTGTTTGAAGGATGTTATTTCAGCCTTCTTATCTTTGGGCAGCGCTGCGTAACCTCTCTGTCACTCACACAATGAATCGGCTCCGGGTGGGCATTTTTCGTGTCGTGGATTTTTATCCGTCGAACTATATGTAGCGCAAATTTCACTTTCCATTTTTTCAGCACATTCAGTATTTCAGCGAATTGCCAAACCGTAGTAGACTGTTAACTTGTCAATCATTTTCCCTGTCAACTTTCCCTTTCCTCCGAGATCTTTATTTGGTTTTTTGCATTCGCGCAAGCGTCTGCCCATTCGCTTTTGAACATGCCCAATAGAGCTTTAAACTGCTTATTGTGCTTATACCAAGCAGCTGCTGCTCGTCCGAGCGGCGCGCGGGCTGGACGGCCGCGCGGTTGAAATACCTATAACTGCGAATCTAATGCTCCGATCTTTATGACATTTGGTGAGAAAATTCTTGAGATATTGTACTTCAAGAATATCCAATCAAAAAATGGTCCATTTTCCGACCATCACAAGAGTATATCAGGCCTTAATGACCCTTTGCTGCTTGAGCATGGGCACATAGGCGGTAAAGAGGCAGGAGAGGAAGGGAGAGAGAAAAGGGAGGAGAAAAAGAGACGTGAGGGGTGAAAACCAAAATACAGAATTATACGTATGTACGTAGATCGCGTTGTCATTGCGTTACGTTCTTCCTCTCTCCTCTCTCTCTCTCTCTCTCTCTCTCTCTCTCTCCCCCCCACTTTCTCTCTCTCTCTCTCTCTCTCTCTCTGTGAACCGTAACGTCAAACGACACATTAACTTTAATGCGCACGCGGAGTCGCACGATGTGGGAGGTACATGTTATATACGAGGGATGAGGGCAACATCCGCGTTGTCTGCTACCAGTCACAAGAGCCATTGAGCCCGAGTTCCTGTAAAGAGCGAGAGGAGCGGGCTTACCATATGCTCGCGGCCGCGCAGCTTCGTTCCAAAACTTATTGCCCAACGGTATTTCCATTTTTTTTTCATTTATTTTATTCAGTGGGCAAAAGTTTTTCGCGTACGCCACGGAACCCCAGTGAGTTTCTCGCTACCCACGGCCCCTCGCACCGCTTGCCGCCGTCGAGCCGCGAGAAATATTCCCTCCCGCGTGGACGACGACCTCTGGCAATATATTCCCAGAGTTGCTCATTTTTCGGGCAAAACTGCCTGAATAGAGATCACCGCGCGACGTCATGAGCTTCTCAATGTCACCGCGACACGATGCAACCGTGTAAAAAGATGAAGGGAATTTATTCTATTCATGTTGCGAGATATTATCTTGGTTTACGACCGTTGCTTACCGGGACATAAAATAACACCCCGTGTTTTTTTATTCTTGTCGAATTCGATTCTCTTGGATGCGGTTTCATTTTATTTTCACACCACAATTTTGATTTACCTATATGTGACAGTATTCCAATTTTGTACTGATATCGAACGGCTGATTATCTTTTCGGTAAAAAATTCTCATTGCATTATTATAGAAAAATAAACCCCGGTTCTTCTAGCACGATATTGAAACTATTTTGGAAAATCAATGCGGCCGTGGTCGCTACGAGCTGAAAAAACCTTGAAAATTATTTTGCAAAGCATATATGGGTAGTTCCACCAATTCTTTGTCAAAGTTGTACCGGGTGGTCTGAATTTAGGAAAACTAAGAAGGTCATCTGAAAGGTCATATTAAAACAAGCATCCATGATTTTTTTTGAATTTTTTTATCCAATAGTTTTTGAGTAATGGCGGCTCACAATTTTCAAATTTTGGAAAACGCCAAATTTTTAAATGCCCATAACTTCTTCATAATTATAGCTAGAACATTTTTTGAAAAACGATTTTTCAGAGGAAAACATGAACTATTTGAAATAAAAATATGCTGAAATTCTGGGTTATTTTAAAAATTACAAAAATCACGTTCAAAGTATAAAACTCGATTTTTCGGGCCTTGTCCCATTTTTCCGTGTTTTGAAAGTATTTTTTTCGAAAAGTTCAGAATTTTTCACATCGAAATAGATTTTAAACGAGATGGGATCTCTAAAACATCAGCCTCAGAAAAAACGTTTTTTAATCATGTTTCTAGCTGTAATTGGAAAAAAGTTATGGGCATTTAAAAATTTGGTATTTTACAAAGTTTGAAAAGTGTGAGCCGCCATTACTCACAAACTATTGGATGAGAAAATTCGAAAAAAATCATGGATGCTTGTTTCAATATGACCTTTCAGATGACCTTCTTCGTTTTGCTAAATTCAGACCATCCGGTACAACTTTGACACAGAATTGGTGGAATTACCCATATATCTGGGTCTGTCTCGAGTCTGTCTCGAGCATTGATTCGAAGATTGGGGACCAAGGCTGAGCAGACCAGTATGGCACTACCAATATCCTTTTACTTTTTTCCATTCTGATCTTATGAAGCGCGTGTAAAATGATGGAAAATGGCGGGAACGCATCAAAGAAAAAATCCCATTTCACTGTAAAGGCATCTAATCGCCCAAGCCGGGAATCGCCGCCATCTTTTTTGCAAGAAATATACTTTGGACATTTACAATTCGTTCTGGATGCGAAGATATCTATCTTTGGGCTTCCAAACTTCTGAACAACTTTTTCAAAAGCTTCGTCGGCTAAGGTATATTCAGTCTCGGCCTCTAGCTTGCATGATTCGAAATCTGCCTCTTTGTTATTCTCTGACCGTATGTATGTCGTGAAAACCCACAGATTTCGATGCTGCACCGCGCCCATATTTCTCTTGCAACGTCATTTGATTTTGGAACAGAACTCTGCCTTTTTTGTTGATATAAGCCACTGTTGTGGTATTGGGCGCTCTTGAGAGAATTTGCGATCTCGTAAATGATTAGCGCAGCATTTTAAGGCGAACAGCGCGGCATTTAACTCAAAAAGATTAATATGAAATGACTGTTCCTCTTCGTTCCAGAAGGTGTGGGTTTGCTTGCCTGAGCAAGCCGCGCCCGAAATTGGGATGTGATTTCACGCGTTATTGATGTTACGGGCCCAGCACTCAAACTCATCTGGTTTGACGAGATTTCCATTACTCTCAAAACATTTTCCTCCGGTCCGCTTAAGCGCTAACAACCTCGCCCTCTGGACTTTTCTCATGTGTACTCTTCCATATTCTAAAGTCGGACAACATAAATCTAATGTCCAAATAAAGGAGGTAAAATCGCGTATTTTACAACGTTTCATTTTGCTACATTTTTTTATAAGGGCGCCAGTCTTTACTACGTTAACTAACGTAAGTTCAACAGATATGACGGCCGAATCATACAAAAGGCCCAAAAACATACACCTTGTTCACGGTATTAAAATATATTTCTTCGTATTAATCAAGAACCCTAAATTCTCTAACAAGGATCTTGTCTGCTGAACATTTTCGAGACAGACCTCCAAACTACTCCCAAACATCAAGATACGTCGGTCTTACATCGTTAACGTTATAACACAGAGTAATACAACGTATAGTGATAAGAATGTAAACGGAGTAATGCAAAATATAGTGATAAGAATATAAACGAAATAATACAAAATACAGTGATAAGAATACAAACCAAATAATACAAAACATAGTGATAAGTATATAAACCAAATTATACAACTCATAACGCAAAAATTAAAGACGTAAAGAGTAAGTAGAATATAAAATGATGAGATCGTAAAATCGAATATCGAATATAGGACGCATTCCAATGCCATAGCAAGTCGAACAACAAAGCCGCAACAGGAGAGAGAAGCAATATAGCTAGTACAGTGCAACTTCAGTCTCAGATTGGAATAAATGAATGTGGAGTCGTGCTTTAAAAATTGGAAGAGTTGGGGAATTCTTGATATCGGATGGCAAAGAGTGCCAAAAGTAAGCAGCTCATAATGCAAGAGATTTATGAAAAATCATAGTTCGATGTGTAGGGATAGAAAAAGTAATAGGAGGAAGCCTGTCAGAACTTCTGTTGGAGTGTTCATTGAGTGGTAGCAATTCACGAAGATAAGATGGACATCTCAAGTATAATATCCGATAGGTAATAATACCAAGAAAATACAAGCGTCTATTTTTTTTTACCGATAACTAATTCAAGCGATGACGATAGGGCGTAATGTGGACGTCGCAGCGGATGTAAAAAATAAAGCGTATGCAACAATTGATTAACTTTTGTAATGTGGAATTGAGTTCATCCGTAAGATCATGGTATACGAAGCATTGCTGCTTGGTCCACATTACGCCCTATTGTCATCGCTTGAATTAGTTATCGGTAAAAAAATAGACGCTTGTATTTTCTTGGTATTACTACCTATCGTAATCTAAATGTGGGATAATCAAGGAACATACCAGCTTTTTTCAAAGATCCACAGATAGCGAACTTTTGTGGAATTTTAGTCTAAAAAGAGCACGATGAACTTTTTCTGATATTGCAGAGATATGACGTCGCCACGATAAGTTAGGCAAAAAATATACCCGTATATATAAAATAGACAACCACCTGGGTTCTGCCAGTCAAATAACAGCCAGCACAAAGTATGGATAGAAAATTCCATCGTTTGTAGTTTCAGAAGCAGTTGTAGATGTGGCACCGTGTCAAATGCTTTGCCGAAGTAAAAAAGAATAAGGATAGTTAACATCTTTTGGTCAATACCACGACGAATGTCATCAGAAACTCGTAATAAGGCCGTCTGTGTGCTGAAGGCTTCCCGAAAACCAGATTGGCGTTGGTTAAGTATATTATTTTCATTGAAATACGTATTGATCTGCGCATAGATTATCCGCTCAAAGATTGCAGAACATTTCGCGATATTGGCTACTGGCCGAGTGTCAGACAGTGATGTAGGCTTATTTATTTTGCAAAGAGGCCGAATAAAAGCTTGTTTCCATTGACAAGGGAATTGAGCGCAATCAATCGAAAGGTTAAATATACTTGTAAGCAGCGAGAGAATAGAAGATTTAGCTTTCTGAATTGCAAATGAGGAGATACCGTCCAGCCCGGACCGGAGTGAGGACGAAACGCTTGAGGTAAGGTGTCGAGCAACTGTATAGATGGATATTGGTGAAAAACAAAAAGAGTGTCGAGGTACAGGTGTGGAATTGATTCGGAATAACACATAGATTTGCGAAAGTTGTATACCATCATTAGAAATAGACGCAAAAAACGTATTTAGCTGGTCGGAACTAATAAAGCTAAAAGGAGAGGAAAAGGTGGATCTAACAAGTCCCAATGACGCAAGCTCATTCCAAAGTTTCGATGGCTCCTTAATTTCGACCAGTCTATTATGAAGATACTGCTCCCTTGCACGCCGCAGCTTGATTGTTGCCTGGTCCCTAAAATTACGGTAAGCAGCATAAGCTGTCACATTATTAGAGCGTTTCGCACGTTTAAATAAAATACTACGCGTTTTGAGCATCTCCTTGAGCTCAACAGTGAGCCAAGGAGTCGGTTGCCTTCGTACATTGAATTCACGCACAGGTGCACAAATATCAAACGTCCGTTAGGTGATCGCGTGAAGGAGTCGACAAGTTGATCAACATCACCGAAGGACTCTGATAACATTTGATTTGTGTCAAGAAGATGACAATTTAAAATATCTATTGTACTACAGAAATCCGTCTCATTGAATTTATTAAGACGAGAGAGAGAGAAAGAGGGGGGAGAGAGGGAGAGACAGAGAGAGAGAGAGAGTGAGAGAGAGAAGTATTTGGAAGCTCGGCACTTCCGTAATTGACCCCGATACTCCTTCAGGTTTTTCAATATAGTAAGAGGGGACGAAAAAACGACGTTGTGTCTCACCGCGGAGGAACCTAAAAAAAACCGTCAAGCTTCGTCGGCCGATGAACTACCTTCTCCGCTACTTTTCTACTAAAGTCCTTTAAACTTTCGTCTCATCAATGATATCGTTGTCTCATAAGCCCGCGTTCATCGTTGGTATGTACGTACACGTCTACTCGCTACACAGTCGTTTCTCTCGCTCTCCACCTACCCAGGAGCCCCCATCTTCCTTCCAATCTCCGCGAAAAGCTACAACCGTTCCCGTGCGCTTTTTTCAACAACGAACATTGCCGAGGCAGGAGGAAGAGGCACAATGTGACCTTAAAGTTTTTGGGGACGGGGGAAGGCTCGTTAATAATTACGACGAAAGCCAACCCTCTTTGAGCGCCGTTACCTTACGTCACGAGAAGTACCGGTGGTGGGTGTGTGACGTGGCACAAAACTTTTGCCGTTCGATGTGTCATTGAGAGCCCACCATTCGTCAAAGAGCCCCACAATTCCAAACAACCGTTCACACTTTTACTGATTTTGTCAACCCACTAAAGTCATGGAAAAAACGAAAATAATCCAATAGGATATTCGGAGGAGATATAATACCCAAAAATAGGAAAGTAGGCGACCTAATTCTCAATTCTTTACAATGTACAAATTCATTGTTTACAAATACCTTGGTTAAATTAGTAGGAAGTCCTCGGTTTAGTACCGCGCGATGATTATCCCGAGGACAAGCGTTTCCCTTGCCTTCGCTCCTCGACTGAAAGCCGTTTTGGCGTGTGCAGAGGTCATCGAGCATTAGCCATTAGCTTGTGCGCACCGTCAGTTCACAACAGGAGAGAAATTGCCAAATACATGGATGTCAATCACTCTCAGGAACAGAGAAATACGCTCGCAGAGGTTACGACGATGTCCGAATGAACGACCTGTTAATCAACGGAATAACATTTGACCCGGGGCCGGAAGTGTTGCACGATGCTCTCACACGCGGACGTCACTGTCATCAATTCCAGCCATCTCTTGGCAAAAGGAGAAAAAAGCTCCGTTCGTTAGTTCACAGGACCGCGTCGAAACGATATTGCCAGTCCGCGGAGAGGCCGTTCTACGAGCTTGGGTCACCTTGCTGAATATTTATAAATAAATCATGTCGCCGGTGAGGTGGGGGAAGGGCGTATGTGGTTGTTCTATCGGGTTGGAGAGGTCACCGACCTCCAGGGCTATGAGACGTTACGAGGCGGCGGTGGCGGCGTCGGGCTGATAGCTGTCTCTTGTAGCTCGTAAAATTATTCTCGTATCTACCCGATGGATTAGGATCGATGGCTTCGCCTATTTTCGTATTCCGCAGTATGATGAAAATCGATAGTTTCACTTGTCGATCGGAAAATTCTCTGGACGGAGACTGGATACGCTGTCAAGGGGATGTAGCGGAATTATCTTGTGGGAAACCAGCGGGGGAGCTTTTCTTTTCTGCGATATTGACCGGGCCGTTCATTGGCGGTGGAATTGTGTCGTTGCTGCGACACATTTCGATTCCATGACTTTTTTTATTGCGGTATTATGATATCTGGTACCTAATCCAGTCGAGGTGTGACGACGCGTGAATGTACCGCAACGGCGCTTCAATGTGTCCGACTGTAAAAAAGAAGTGCTGATTTAACTGTGTTGCACTTTTTTCGATCTTCGCAATAGCTGATTCAATTTAGTTCTGGCCCATATTTCCATTTGACACAAATAAACTCAAAGAACGTTTGGATGAAAAATTGCGTCCTTATCCAAAATCTAAATCCTGAACTTTCACATCCAAATCTAAATAAGAGAATCAATGAATCTCAGTCTGCTCATTCCTATTGCAGGTATTAAGTCAAACCTCACCAAAATAAAAAGACACCCTCCGGGTCGGTTACAAGTACCTTTATTTGATTAATGGTGATATAAATATAACAGTGTATTTCGCGACGAGATTGGTTGAAAAAAATATTGGTGATTGACGCGGTGGGTTCCAGAAGCGAATCGTAGCAAGCAGAAAGAAATTGTAGGAAAGGAGAGGTAGGTACGAGTAGGCAGTCAGTCGGGAATTCCCGGGTCAGGATTCCTTCGGAAAATCTCGTCGTATTTCGAAGTCTGCTCGTTCCGAGCTCCACATGCGGAGAAAAGACCCCAGAAAAAAAACCCACATACATAGATAAGACGTGTCTGCGAGCAGAGGTAGCGTGTCTAGGAATGTATCCGGTCGTCCCTGGAGAGTACATTGGGGGGAGAGATGGAGTGATCTTGTAGTCGTACTGGATCTTGTGTTTGCGGGGAGGTCGTTAGCCACCGCTACGTTCTCTTTCGATCACCCCCCCCCCCCTCCCCGCACGCGGAAACTTTTCGATCGCTTCTTTCAGTAACCCACCATCGGTGCTAACTGCGGATTTCTCCCCTTTGGCATAGATATCCCAAGGTAATGTCAGCCTTACTCTTATAAACTCCATCCCCCCTGCGAATTGCCGATTTCCTATTAAAAGAAATTGCCGCAGACGGACGAAGGCAGGGATATAGGAGAGACAGGGGCGGGAGCGCCCGTCCGGCGATTGCGTGAAACGAAGGCTTGCGTGCAAGCACCGAAAGTCCGATGATTAGTGACATTCGAGGCTGCATCCTCCGTTGAAACTTCATTCAAATCTTGAGTCTCCGAGCAGGGACGCCCGGTCCACGGGAATAAGTTTACCGATTAACTTGGCCACTGACGGACGGATCATTGACGGGGTCGTGGAAAGTTCAGCCAGGGAACAAAGGGGTGAGGATCGCAGCGGGCTTTATAACGTTTAGCTCGTAGCACAGATTCGGATCAATTGGGCAAGGTTTTGCCGGTAATACGAAACAAATGAGCATTAGGTGCCGGATTCATAGCCCCCTTTCGACCTTGATTGGATGTGGTAGTTGGATAATAAGATTATAGGAGTTTTCGGAAGATCGATTCGAATCTTTCCAATCATCCTTGGTCGTTATGTTTTCCTGATGCAGCTTTGAGCTGGCGATTTCTTGTACAAAGATGCCTATCTTATCCAGAAGAGGCCAGATGCCAGGTCTTGGTTCATCGCAATCTAGAATCGCTGATGACTATAGTGAACAAGGATCTAATAATCTTGGTCAAGATGAATTTCTAGATTACTTGTACGCCGATGGTTACCTCTTCTGGGAGAGATCTCCCTTTGAGATCTCGATTAACCGTAAACTAGGATCGTAAATCTGGAACCACTGATGGACTTTCGAATTGCGATCTCGCTGGATTATTACGCACCGCAAGGTGTCGTGCAAAATTCTTAAAGCTACGCTTCTGTGTAGCTCCCGCGAATGTTTAAAGCGGTGAAGGAGCATCGGCCAGAGGCATCACCTGTTACCAAAGTTAAATGCCGACTCGATCGTCATTACCTCCTTGGCAATGCGGTCGTGTTTCCTTTCAATGATTGAGTGGCCGGACTGGTAGTCTTTACAGTCCAGGCTCGTGCATTCGTAAAGCCGGAAGGTAAACGATTGGAGTAGTTCAGGAGGTTTCGGTACAGTTCAATTCCAGGTGCGTTTCGCCCGATGGTTTTGCTAATTTATCTGTCGACTTAACAAAATAAACTTTCTTGCATGCATTTGGCCATGGTAAACCGGTCGGACTCGAATGAACGCGCAGCTGTCGATTGGCTCTTCGCAGGGTTTATCCAGTCAGGATGTAAAACGCGCGGTGGTAGTCGATACGATCCACGTTTAGCCAGCAAGATGTTGAATCATTACCATGGGTCTACGGCGGGAGATAAGAGTAGATCCATTGAGAGAAAGATCGACATTTGCCGCGTGTCGGATGAAGCAAGTCGGCCTTTTCTACAATTACGTTTCCTCCCCCACGTGTTCTACAAAAATGACTACTGGCTGACCAAGAGCTGTCCGGTAGCCCGAGATTTGGAGAGCTGAGATCCAAATGCACCCCGCGTGGTATGTTTTCACAGATCGGCTCATTCATTGATTAGTGTTAGTCTCGCCAAGAACTGTTGACCATTTATCCTTTTTATCGGTATTCCGAAATTATAAAATTCCAGCCTCGTGGCGGCAATTGAGGGTGAACAATGACACCTCTCACGACGCTCAAATGGCTCATGGGTTTTGCATACAAATCGAAATCGTGGCTGTAATACGAATGGACCAAGTTTTTGCGCTGGGACTTGCAAAGTTCTCAGACTTTTACCATATTCAGGCGTTCAGTTTGAAGTGTGTGGAATAACAAAAAATCAAAATAATAACAATGATGGGCCTGTGTACGTAAAAAACGGTAGTTCGGTACAATGACGGCGCTGTTTTTTTCCCTGTTCCACATTTTTCTTCACGAACTTTGTCTTTCCGACTCCATCCCCCGCCCCTCTCTCTCTCTCTCCTTCTCAGTTAAGATTTTTGGATTGAACGCCGGCATACTTGGGGTGAGTAGTTCGCTTTACCGAGGTCCGTAGTTGTCCGGATGGTCGGCAACATCCAACACGGCGTACCAACCACTTTATCCGTAGCGATATCGTCGAATTTTCTGTAGACTCGACACCGTATCGTCGCGCTTCGCGTCCGTTGAAACATTGGCCGAGTATTCCCGAACGGGAGAGGTACTCGAGAGAAAAGAGCGAGGCTGTACGAGCGATCGAATAATCTATTTGCGTTTAAAGTTGGCACGCTTCCGTAGAGTCTCGTCTCGGATACTTGTCGAAGAGTCGGCAGGCTATCCGTACGGCGAAGAGAGCGCCTCAAAGTTTCGGAGGTTTGATCTCAGGTAGCGAATAAGCAACTCCGTATTATTCGGCGCCGATGCGGTGGTACGGTGTCGCGCATCTGTTTGGCCAATAGTTCCGGAAGAAAGCACGCCAATGAAAAGCGGAGCGTCAAACTCGGGGCGTAGATGGAATCCGGACGTCTCGGTCGAGGCAGCTTCATGGGCTCGAGGCCGCGCTTCACTCCTATAGAAACGCTAATCGAACAGTCTCGATCAAGTTTTAGCCGGAGCTTTCCGTTCGGTTGCCGCGAGCGCGCTATTGTTTCGGCGGAGCCCGAACGAAAGGTCGATCGGTACACGCGTAATGGGAAAACTCAAATGTATCGCGAGAACTGAAACAAGAATGACGGAGCCAGGAGGCGGCGAGTTATTTCGTGCCCGGTTAACTTGACAGTCTGCTTGTTTACTTTTAGGCCGGGTATTTACATTCGAGAAACGGCCGAAGGTGAGGACCGATGATGTGTACCGACGCAAATCGTTTGTTCGAATGAAATAAAGTTTCGTTTGAATGCCGGTCCACTGGACTTTTCGAAGAAATGGACTGTCAACTTTTGCAGTCTTTTTCCGAGTCTCATAGACTTATTTGTAGGTTCAGGACGTGAAGGCGTTCTTGGATTAACCCTCGCATGCCTCACTTATACTTTCGGGAAATACTTGCCACACTCGGGTCTGTGGGACCCCATTCAGATTTTCAATCATAACTCCGAGTAAAATAATCGTATTTCGATGGCTTTTGTTTTTTTAATCGATAGCCAATTAGTCGAGACATCTGTCTATGCATTCACCGAGTCAAAGTTAAGAACTTCTGAGATATACTCGTTTAAATAATATTTTCTCTCGAGAAGAGCGAAAAAATGTTGATTTTACGAGTTTTGTTCGGCTTTCTCAGACTCCAGTGGGGCATGCGAGGGTTGATACAATAATTTCTTATATCTGAAATGATCTTTATGGAACACAACTCGTAGTCTTGTAAGAGCGGGAGAAGGAGAGTGCAAAAACGGAAAGGTAAAAAGTGTTAGATAGACTGCAACAGTGGCGCGGGGTGAAAAGACGCTTCCAGAAGGCACGCGCGAAAATTTGAATACAATACGCGGTGATTATTTTGTCTTCTCGTGAACAACATTATTAATAAGGTAATTTTTACTCAGTTTACGAAGCGAAGAAAACGAACTTGGTACAACGGAAAGGAAGGAAGGGAAAAATCATAAAATGAGGAAGGTCATGAATCGTATCCCGTCTGGAATAATCTTAGTAAAAATGCCGCTTTATTGAACTTATTTACCCTGACACGACTTCGATAAGTACCAATTGTTTATCACGAACGTGTTACGTTTCTCGTGAAATTTCAAAGTGAACACAGAAAAAAGCCCCAATTCCGGAAGGGGATAAAAATAGCTCGAGCAGTTTTGGCGGGCCGTAACCGGTCTGCTCTACATCCTGGGATCCGGACACAATATGTACTGGCCAGCGGTGGTCGCGGGCTCCGGGATCGTCCGTTGGAAAACGCATCTACCCGCCCTGCAAACCTGTATGGAAACGTCAAAGCTTGTATTTTTTAAACGCTCCTATGATTACGGTCCGATTTTTAACCAGAGCTCTATTTTAGTCCCGAAGATAATGGATATCACGAAGTCGAGGCATAGATACTTTTTTCATATTGGTATTCCGACCCTGATACGGATCTGGTGGTTGAAGAGTTTAATTGTACAATGATTAATTGTATGTACCCGCATAGGCATTCGGCTGCTTTTAGGACGATCCTTGAAATATTTTTTTTATCGAACAAAAATGCCGAGCTCATTGGGGTTTGGATAATATAATTTGGATATATAATGAAAGAGTCACCTTGAAAAACAAAAAGAAAAACAAAAAGAGACACTTACTCTGCGAGAACCGCACCATGTATCGTCCGGGGCTTGACCGAGGGCCACGATACGACCATCTCGAGTCTCGCATCTCAAATGCGCGCACATGCTGATCGGTTCGTCCTAATGAAATACAGTAGTTTAGAGGAAGGCATTTTGAGAGGTGAAAAAGGTGGTTGGACGAAAAAAGGAGACCCACGAGAACGTGGAAAATCACTCACCAGACAAGCTGACACGTGACCGCTCGCGAGACAGCGTTCGGACGCGGTGACCGCCGCAAGTACAGGTTTCTTCTGCAAAGAAATTCATTAAATATCCTTCTCGTTCTTCTATAGATCCCCGCGGCCTTGGCACGCGATATCGTTTGAACGTGAATTCTTACCAATGGTGTACGATATAAGCCGGTTATGTCGCCTCCGATCGTAACAGTCACGAGGAGGAAGCACGACAAAACGAAAATCGTAGACTTTGACATTTTTCCCTCGATAAAATGCGATTAACTGAAAGCACACAAATATAACGTCCGATCGTTGCATCGCATGAGGCACGAAATCATTTTAACCATTTTACTTTGGGTGTTTTTTTTTTCTTTCTTTTTTCCTTCAACGAAGCAAACGACACCAACCGGTGTATGTATATTCATTTTTGTTGAGGGCTCATTTATTTTCAAATATATCGATACATGCGTGTTACAGTTATTGGCAATATACGAGGCATTAAAATTAGACGAGGGTCAAACCGCGAAATAAATGGGTCATTATTTACAACGTTTCATACGGCAGAAGAACGATTTGTTCGTTTATCAATGGATTTAATTATCGTATGTATAAGGAATAACAGCAAGACGGCAGGAATTTTCGACATATGATGTAGAATAATTTGCGAAGCGAATATTACCAGAAAATGCCTCAAGGCTCTATTATTCACGTCGAAATACCTCGAGACTGCTGGTGAAGGAAGACGAGTGAGCGTAAAATATTCGGCCACGTATTTATACTAGCCCTCCGTTTGCCGATTCTTGAATAATCAGAGGAATATTATCAGTTATGCTAATATTCCTCGGATGATTATATTGAATAATGAAGATATTGCGATTAACGAAAGATTATTTGCCAGATATGACAATCGATGGGAGTTCTCTTCCACGCATCGTGTATTTGTGTGGGTTTGCGGTCTCTGGTTGGGTAACCTCGAGCAATATAGACTAATCAAATTCAAAGTCAAATTATATTATTGGGAGAAAAAATAAGAGTCTCCGCCGTTTTTTTTAAATAAAAAATTGGGCATTTATTCTGAAAGAACGGTACTTTATGTTTTATTCAAAGTATTGTCCATCGCTAGCCACCACTTTTCCCATTTTTCTGGCAGCATGTGGATACCGCGTCGAAAGGACGCTTCATCTTTTGAAGCTATCCACAAATCGACCCAATTGTTGGTATCTTCATATGATGTGAAGTACTGCTCAGACAGGTCGTGCGTCATCGATCGAAATAAATGATAGTCGGCGGGAGCAATGTCTGGTGAATACGGCGGGTGGGATAAAACTCCCCAATTGACAAGGAGACGGCACGACCTTGGGGTCCGGGATTTGGACGAATTTTTTTATGGTGAAAGAAGACCCCTAGCACCTCACGTGGTTAAAGTAGTAGGACGCACTACTCGGAAAATTCCGAGAAAAATCGATTCAAAGTTTCTTAGGCGCCTTATGAGTTTAAAATGTCGGACACTTGTGGAGCCGCCGTCTAGTCTAGACGATTAGCCGAGCCGTAACCTTAAAAAATAATTTAGGGATGAGAAATGTTTTGATTAATTGTTGGGATACAAAAAAAACTAATGAGATCCGAAGGAGGAATCGAACTCAAGACCTCCGGCGCAAAAGACCGAGCCCTAACCGTCTAGACTAGACGGCGGCTTGACAAGTGCCTGACATTTTGAACTCATAAGGCGCCTAAGAAACTTTGAATCGATTTTTCTCGGAACTTTCCGAGTGGTGGGTCCTACTACTTTAACCACGTGAGGTGCTAGGGGTCCTCTTTCACCACAAAAAAATTCGGCCAAATCCCCGACCCCACGGTCGTGCCGTCTCCTTGTGAGTGCTTCCAAGTAGGTTTTGACCGGCGCCGCAACACGTGGACAAGCAGTATCATGCAGGAAAATAATTTTGACGTGTCTGGAGTACTCGTGGGCGCGTTTTCCCTTGAGTGCTCGGCTCAATGTAATCAATTGTGTTCGGTAGGGAGCCCCAGTAATGGTTTCTCGCGGTTTGAGCAACTCATAAGACACTACACCAAGCTGGTCCCACCAAATACGTAACAAGCATTTTTTTCCACGAATATTCGGCTTGGCTGTCGATGTTGAAGCATGGCCAGGTGGTCCCCATGATTTCTCCTTCTTTGGCTTATCGTATTGAATCCATTTTTCATCACCAGTGACTATACGATGCGAACAAACCTTTTCGCTTATGCCTGGCGAGCAGCATTTTAAACGATGTGAAATTGTTTATTGAGTCACTCCTAATGTAATTGTAAGTTCTTCTTGCGTTTGGCACGAATCTCCCTTTAACAATGCTTCCCATTCCGTGTCTTCGTACACTTCCGGCCTTCCACCACGTTCTTCGTCTTCGACGTCCAATCGATGCGCCTCAGCTGCATATTTTTTCATATTCAAGAAGTAAATCAAAAGTTTCCGCAAGTGACGCTTATTCGGCTGAAAACTCGACATTTTCGCACGAAAAAATTATGTGATGCTGAAATAAAATCGCTAATATTTCAAGGTTATGGTCTTGTCAGACGTTCAACCTTACGGTATGACGTTTTACATCTGACAATTTCAACCATACCCTCCTGGTGGGGCCATCTTTTGTCAAACGGTGGAGACTTATATGTACTCCCAATAATTTCATTTCAAGTTGTGTTATTTTCATTTAAAAGTTAAATAACAAGACACATAATGCCACCTCGAGACTTCGGAAACAACGAGTCTATTGATCGGCAAATCGCAGAACAACTGATAGTGCAATTGGTAGGTTTTTCGAAATATTTTATTATTGAATTTTGAGGACGATAAAAATCTTTATTTATTGTGCGAGATTGACGGGAAAAATCTCAATGTTAGAAGAACGTGATACTTTGTTGGACAAAGTACCTTCGGCCGGAATCATTTTATTGCCATTTATAGCTGTTCGTTTTATGGCTTATCAATAATCAAGGCATTATCAGAATGCGATATTTGATATATACACAATATAAAATGATATTCCTTATTTGAATGACATCACATAATGACTGTATTCCTGAAAATATCGGACAAACAGTAGGTACTGTCAAATGCAATAACTACCGGATGATAATTTAGCGATTTTCGCTGGATATAAGCGGAAATCCTTTACTGCTGATGGAACGTATCTGGATTCATACACACCGCTGGATGTTTGTTCATATTGTTGATAAATTCGCGGTAGTTATTTCACCTCAATTTGCCTTTCCTTCGTGTGACGAATTTTCCTCTCTATTCCTCAATTAACATGACGATAAAAAAAGATCGAACAAGACGCGAGGTAAGTACGATCTGATTCGATAAATCATCTTTGCGTAGTTCCATCAACGTCCGCTTCATTTTTCTTTCTTTCTCCAAAGTCATTGTTTTACAGATAGTAGCCAGAATCCTTTTTTATATTACAACAGTATCTCGCCTCTGTAATACTCGGAGCATTAAAAATAGTGGAAAAAGCTCAATGCTCCCGGAGGCACGCCTACGAATCGATTTTTTTCAAGCAACATTCAAGTATTTGTCGAAAGAATAAATAAATCGATGAATGTATTTGCCCAGATAGAATTACGATTTGTCCGTTTGCTCTCTAATACCTGAAGCATTATAGCTGTCGAGAGGTAACGTTTTGGCCGATTGTTTGCTTATCTCTCGTTTCACATGTTCAAATACGTAAGGCGAAGGAAGATTACAATCGGCTGTTAAGAAACTAAGAAGAGGAATCAACGTCAGCTATCAATTTTCTTTATCTATTTCAAGCCACATGTTACTCGGAAACTAATTATCATCGCAATGATGGCGCGTTGAATTGGTTACTTCGTGCCTAACACTTGGGTCGTTTCGAATGCGAACATGTAATTTTCGGCCCACGTGCCGCTTTCGCGATCTGAATTTTTGATATTTCTTTCCCTCTCATTATTTGTAAATGTTATATTTATGCACACAATTTCATACGCCAGTACGGTAAAATATAATTTAACAATAATTTGCGCAATGTTTCAAAGGAAGATCTACAAGTTACAGCGCCGCATCGTACTTTTTAAAATTCTCTCATATAACGTAATTATTTATTCCTTCATTTCGAGGGTGTCCGAATAATGTTGCAATTCGTTTGAATGTGCATGTGGTTATAGAGTCCGTGGAAACACTCGGACAGTCGCATAAACCAGAGGAGTCGGAGATTGCTTGCCTCCGGACTAACGGTTACGACCCCGCTCGCCGCTCCACCTTTTCCCCGGCTAAGGCTACGAACGGAGGCTCGCCATTTCCATGCACTTACGTAAATTGAAAAAGTGGCGCGGAATTTAGTGGGCTCAACGTATCACGCGCCTTCTTTTCATCCCATTTTTTCGCTTCCTCTTTCTTTTTCGTCCACCCTCAGAAAGGTAGAGAGAGAGAGAGAGAGAGAGAGAGAGAGAGAGAGAGAGAGAGAGAGAGAGAGAGAGATCAAGTGGGCGATCTCAAACGAAAGAGTATCCCACTGCAAAAGGGAATATGCGTTCCATACGTCAGGTCCACAAGTTTTCCATCGAACTCCTCTTTCAGATCGATGCACGGTCTACTTTTTATGCACAAACCTTACGAGTAGTGGGTCTGTAGGAATTTTTGCGCATTTCCATACTCGGGCTGCCGACATAATGCACACACACATACGCACGCACGCACACATGTATTTGATATATATATATATATATATATATATATATATATATATATATATATATATTGTAATGGGTCGGAATTCGTTACAAATAAATTTATTGGTTCGGGACTCGACCAGGGAAGAAATTAGTTGAGACTCGGGTATTTTGGTATTTATTTTATGATTAAAAAAAAACAATTTATTCATTTTATATTTGTCTCGATACAATAGAAAAGACCGCTTTGTATAGGTGCAGTGTGTTGTTTGTGTTGTTCTTGTAATTTCCGCAATGTTTTTCTCCGTCGGTAAATGCTCACTTCGCGTGATTACTCGGATGGTAAACCGTTCCGGGCACGACCCGTATTAATTATCATGCGTCGATAATCTTTACCCCCTCCCTTAGTCGCTCTACCGATCGCGGCGCGGTGCGGCTCAATGTTTAAGTTTTTTCGGTGTAGGTGTGTGTGTGTGGATGTGTGTTTTTTTAAAATGAGTATCGGGACGCTCGCAAATTAAAATACCTCTTCGCCCTTTATGCTTTCCTAATACAAATTTTCTATTTACTGTTCGATAATTGCTACTCCTATGTTGTTAATAATTCCGATTATCCTTTTTCTTAACTTTTTATCTTTTTCTATAATGCTCTTTAATTTGTACGTTTCTTTATTTTAATCTTTTAACCCTTCTCAATTTTCTTTCACCTTGACCCTCCATCCACCACGCTTTCCTTCCCTTGCGGTTAGTATTAACGTCGGCTGAGTACCGGCCAAGGTTTTTAGATAATTGAGAGTACTCCGTGACTCTAGTGACTCCACCTTTTAGCTGCTCTGTCGATTTTCCGCCTTCCACACTTTCCTTCCCCTAGGGTCAGTATTAATGTGCTTGGTACCGATTGACTTCCCAGCCAAAGAAGGAGTGTCTTTCCCCAAAAATTCCCGTCCTTTTATATGCATATTTTACTGCCTTTTCGTTTCCCTTTCTCTTCCGTTTTTCCTTAAGGCGTTACCCCCACTTGTAGCGCAAAAAAGGCCTTTTTCATGAATTTTTTTAAAGAAAACTACAAAACTTTTTTAATCGATCAATATACCATCTTAAAGAACACATCTTGAAGAACTTTCAGTAATTTTTTTATTGAAAAATATTACATTGTTTAGTGGCAAATGGCCGTCAATGAAATAATGTTTTTATATACACGGTTTGCGGTGACCAACATTGTGGCGAAGTGGATCATCTGAAAAAAAAATGCGGATGGATTTAGTCAAATATAAGTATAAACTAGTCTTTAATCGAAGGATTTTAAAAAATATTCATTTTTCACAAAATGGCGGACAGTCAAAGTTAATGGTTCGATTTTAACGAAAAAAACGGCCGTTATTTGGCTATAAAACGGCCATTTTTTTTCGAAAAAAAAAATCGAACGATTAAAGACTACATTTTTATGTATTAAATAAGCCTGCAAAATTTCAAGAAGATCGGTTCATTAGTGTTCGAGTAATCTTTGTCACCGACTTCAGAAATGCCATTTTGAGAAAAACGCGTTTAAAGTTTCTCTTTCAATGCGGATTCTTCTCTTTCAACGCTCATATCTCAGTCAATTTTGTTCGGATCGACTTGAAATTTTCAGGACATATTCTCAGATACTTATACTTAAAAAAAATGCAATTAAAAAAAATCGATTTTTTCAAAATCGCAAGTGGGGGTAACCCCTTAATCAATTAGTAGGCTTATCCGGTTTTGACCGGTTTTTCTTTCCCCTTCTTTTTCGTCTTCGCTTAATTCAATTAGTGGGTTTATCCGGATTTTACCGGTTTTTCTGTAGGTCTGAGCTATTTGACCTTGTTTTTATGTCGATCCGTCTCTCGCTTACCCCTTCTCTCTCCCGAAATCGGTTATTCTGACTACGTGGTGTGGTTATTTATTTCTGAGACGGACCTGTACGTCAATATATATATATATATATATATATATATATATATATATATATATATATATATATATAACAAAAAATCTCTTGTGGAATAATTTTTTGCACCATTCGGTGTGAAGTGCAAATAATATGATCATTAATATGATAATATGATAATTTATTCGAAGGAGGGAGGGTTCGAACCCGAGTAGTTAATATTTAGTTAAGAGCTAATTGGCACAGTGTCTCATCAAACGGAATCCTCCGGCATCTTCATTTGTTTATCAATTTAATTCGGCAGCATCTTTAGCGTTCGCCTCGAACGGCAATAACTGGAGCTCTAAGTGTATGTGTGCAGCAGGATGTTTCTCTTCCTCTTCTTCTTCTTCTTCTTCTTCTTAGGCTATGAGCCTTTAATCAACGCTTTGAGGTCATTCTAGCGCATTTAATTCGCTACTGCAAATAAACGAAATATCTTCATACGAGGTGCAATCTTTTGATCAGCGCTGCCTTTCCGCTTGCTGATTGAAATTGCCAAAATGTAGCACTGTACGGTAGATAGATTTTCTTTTCATTACTATAATTTGAAGGAGAGGTCCTTCTCTCCATCAAAGCGAGGCCAAGAAATTATAACGAATGCCGACGAATTAGCTTGCTTTCTTTATTTTCTACTATATTTTATTAATAATAAGATCATTCAATGATTACGATTATTGCTTATCGCTGTTTATAATTTATTGTTAGCGCTGCTTATTGCAATAATTATGTAAACAAAATCAGCAATGAATAATACTAGTTTTATTCATTACTGTTATTTTTGCAATTATCGCCGTCTCTTTTTTTTGTTATGAATATTATTATGATTTTTGAAAAAATATTTTGACCATTTTCACACAGAGTTAGAAATTGGAAAAACCTGATAGTGAACGTTTGAGACACGTCACTGAATTTCGAACGGTAACCGAATCCAACTTTGGTGAGTACAACTAGCGAAAAGTAACAAGAGCGAAAAATTCAACCTCTCCGCAACTGTCTTTTCTTCTCTTTTATTCTCGTATTCGTATTGGACAAACCATTCTCCCTAAGGCCCTGACCTTTTTCCGCCACACATAAAAATAACAAAACGCGAAGAAAGAAAAACTTAATTTTCGACGAACGCGAAGAAGGAACTCATTCAAGTTGGTTAATTAGTTACGTACAACAACGCGCGGAACGTGTGCAACGTATCTCTTTCCCCTTCTCTCCCGCCTCTCTCTATCCTGTTCTTTCATTCTCTCGACTTGCCACCCCTCGTTCGTCCGTCTCCCACTGCGCCCTACGGCACATTTTTCATGCTAGCGCTACTAAATATTTTACATAAATAACTGTTGAGCTTTGCATCTCATGAAATCAACCCTCGCTCCCCCCCATTTTTTCAATTCCATCTGTGGCTGGACGGAGGCAAAAATCGCTAGCATTTTTCCGTTTTCATGCTTTTTTCCGGGAGAGAATGAAGAAGTGAAAAACAGAAAGGAGAGAGAGGGAGAGAGAGAGAGGCGTTATTCAGCTGGACTCCGGTGGAGTTGGCAGAAGGGCGGGGAATTCGTAGTCGGAGCCGATTCATTAAAACTCCGCGGTGAATGTATCCGGCAGCTGTTCCAACATCGAATAATTCTTCGAACGGGCGCGATAAGAATTCAATTGAAGATTCGTACCTCCGTGTTGAGAGAAAAAAAAAAGAAGAAAGGCACTGCGGTGTTTTGACTAATTCGGGCCTATGTGTGTTCCACTCGCGGTCACTATGACGTAAAGTGAAAATATTTTTTCGAACCCTCGAACCGAGCAAAGTCCGTTCACATATTTCCCCGTATGAACGTTTCGAAAGGGTAATTTTCGAGTTTTCTGAATAAATACGGGAAGAAGCGGACTGTCCGTTGAGTCAGTGCGAAATTGTCGTGTACACGTGTGTGGCTGCGCGTGTATTGAAATCGATTTACGCTCCGAGGGAGTCGCAATTGCAATACGCGAACGAGCGTGCTCCCGGCTCGTATAGAATGTGCAGGTTGATGGTGATTTGTACCAGGGCACTCAGCGAGCGAATTGAATTCAAGTTATCGCGCGTATCTCCCGTGCACTCGCGGCGCTACCATTTTCCGATCTCTTTTTTTTTCTCATTTTTCCTGCTATTTTTCAGCACCGAACAAAACAAAAATAACAATGTTTACGAAAGAAATTACGTCGGAGAGTCCAAAAAAGAAAATCCAAGTTCTTCTTTTCAAGGCAATCCTTTCTGAAACGGGCATTTAAACGGAGCCCCTCGTATAGCGCGTTCGAGCCACCAGAGAAAATTTCCTCTATGGAAAATCGAGATAGAAATTATCCTTGCGGCGTTCCCAAAGTTTCCTAGTTGACGCGACTTGTTGTTTTTTTTTAAATCCTCTATACAACCCAGATCGACCGATGTACCTCATATTGGCATCATGTGTACATCTTCTCTTACGGCACAGAGTTTCACAGCTGTGTATCCCTTATGAGTGCTCCCCTTAAAGTCATATCGTCATTACATGGAGATTCACAATAACACATCCAACTGAAGCAAAGTCGTTATCACGCGAATATGCATGCAGTGAATTCATCAGACTAGCAAAATCAGCTCACGAATATCTCATATGAAGAAATTGTAGTGATCCTACGGAGCTCATATTGGCGGTATGGCGTGACGTAACTATGTTGTGCTCATATGGAGCTCATATGGATGTCACGGCGTGAAAAATAAATAATCCAAAAATGCTGATCAAAACAAATCTGGTTGTATTTTTATTTCCATATGCTGTATTTATGTTCCTGCCTATATGATAATTGGATCAAAACGTATCCTGCCTAGTTAAAGTTTTAACCTACCTACGGTTTGAACCTGCGTCTTCTCATTCTAGAGCTGAGCGCGCTACCTACTTAGCCATTCTAACAATTTTGTAAACTTGTTTGTTTCTTTGCCTGTTTATATCATTCTTGATTATTATGCATATCGCCGTCATGGAATGTATCACTGAGAAACATGCATATCGCCATCATATTGTGCTCGTGGGATGTATCACTGACAAATATACATATCGCCGTCATATTGCCCTCATGGGATGTATCACTGAGAAACACGCATATCGCCGTCATATCGCGCTCACGGGATGTATCACTGAGAAACACGCATATCGCCGTCATATTGCACTCATGGGATGTATCACTGAGGAACATGCATATCGCCGTCATATTGTGCTCGTGGGATGTATCACTGACAAATATACATATCGCCGTCATATTGCGCTCATCGAATGTATCACTTAGAAACATGCATATCACCGTCATAGGATGTATCACTGAGACACACGCATATCGCCGTCATGTTGCGCCCATCGAATGTATGACTGACAAATGCCTATCACCAGTGTAAACCCAGTGAATTCATCAACACAAGGCATTGGATGACTTCCATATGACGTAAAATTTGCAGATATCAATTTCGGACACTTGAGCACAGCGATATGAGTTCAATCATTGAAATCAAAATGTTTTGTACATTCACGATACTAAATGATACGGCTTTGCATCACGGCATGTAGTCAGTGTGCTGTAAAATTTGCTTCATCAATTGTATGCACGGCGTGATCATCATGACTGTCTATCTGGGTATATGAATTAAGAAAACAAATACATCAGCCTCCGTCATTTGCAGTGATTCTGTAACGAAAAAAGGTATCGATGAAAAAATGCGCCTGCCCCGTATATATTGTATAAGGTACCTGCGGGTAATAAGGGATAGCTAAGGGATATTTGAAATAAAATGACAAATATCCAATCTAATCGACATATTTCAATTAAAATCATTATTCAAGTTCAGTTTCTATAAAATATTAACGAAACATGGTAATTTGTACCACAAACAAAAAGAAAATAAAACATTTTTAAAAACCTTGATAGTAGGCCGTATTTTACTAGGGTAGGATAATAAGGCCTACGGCGTTAACATACTTAAATAATCAAACTATACGTAATATGTTTGGCATTTGAGATCAATAATCCTTTGCAGCTTTGTGTAAACTCAACATTTCCCTTTGCACTGCTCGGACAGCTGACACCAGGCCATTTTATGACCACAACACTCGTTTAGGAGGAATCGGGATTCAGGCACTAAACACAACAATCAATTAGTTAGTAATAAATATACGTACTACCTATTTACATTCGTAACCTCTTAAAAGTAATGTATAATGCATTTTAAAATAAACAAACTTTGCAACAAGATGTAGGAGAATAATAAGGCCTATGGTTAAATTTAGTAGGCCGTAGGCGCAGGCCACACAGAAGAGACGTCGGGCGAGGACGGGGCGAAGACGCGGCGGCTATCATACTTTGTGTGAAAATACAATGAAGACCGGCCCGTCTTCGCCCGACGTCTCTTCTGTGTGGCTTGCGCCTAAATAACCGTCGACCACGTATGTAGGAAAAATAAAATAAAAAATCTATTTGGACCATGATACGTTATTCAAATATTTATGATCATCGAAGCTTGAAATGATAAAGACTGTGATTTTAGATAGATAAGTGTCATATTGCAAAAAATACTTAGATTTTATTCGGACCGATGTTTATTAATGGTGCTGCGCGGCCGCGTCTTATGATGGACGATGCAACACTGGGGGCGTGGAGCGGGGTAGCGCCTCCGCAAACTTGTAGCAACATATTCGTGCAATAGGCGTCTGTGAGTGTGGCCTTGAGCATGAGCGATTATTTTAAATACGATTTTTATTAATTAGGCTTTATTAGCCGACAGGCCTTGGTACCGGCAGGTACCTTATTTATTTTATTCAAACAGGTATAAAGAACGGGTTATTATAGAAGCTGTTGCCGTTCGAGTCTTTGCCTTTGCTGCGTGTGCTGTTGCTCCAATTCCTAGTTTGAAAACACAAAAGAAACAACAAAAGTCGCTCTATCGTATAAACAAACGGAAGCTTCATGAACATTATGTTGACGATAAAAATTTTTTTTTTCTCTCAACACTTCCTTTTTATGATATTTTTCGTTCATCGCCATAGAATTCAATGGGCCCTCCCTCTCTCTTTCTCTTTGAAGTTTTCATCGACTCGCTGTGTCGGCGAGCGGTTGCGACATTTTTAGTTTTATGCAGCCTACGGAGATACGGGCAGAGACGCGAAAAGAACTGGGCAGAGCATCGATACCAAGCTTTGTGGAAAAACGGCTCTCGCAGTATCGAGCATAGAAAACTATGCTGCTGTCGAAGCTCGGTTCGTCGGGGCTCTTTTTTTTCGACGTTTTTTTCTCTTGCACCTAGCCCACGTGCCAGTCGCGAAAGAAGACAATGTTATCGGGACCTCGTAGCTGTTTCGCGTTCCCAGTTGCATACTCCGCCTCCCCGATGATAAAAGCAAAGCAGAGCCATTGTGATCCGTGTGGGCACAGACATTTCGCAATAGAACGAGCTTGTTCGGTGTATTCCTTGCTTTTGTTGTTATTGATGCCGTTTTTTTGCCCAGTTCAACTGTACGTTTCTTCCATGCACTTTTGTCATTGTTGGCGAATTTCGCGAATGTTGCAACCATTTCTTCTTGGACTCGGAGAAAAAAGGACGAAGATGAACATATCGACGGAACAATGGAATGACGATTTTTCGAACAGATCGTACTTATTGGGACATAAAAGACTTATGTTTGAATAATACCATCGAAACTATAGATATCGTATGGACGAAATTTGAGAGATTTTGTCGGGAATTAGTTTTACAGTGACTAGTAATTTGACGCAAAAAGAATTTCACAATATCGAAAGGCACGCTTCTCCTCCTCGCATGCTTCGCCCTAGTTGCCCTGAGCCTTGCGGTCGATTTCACGAGCTCAACAGCACGCCTGGTAAATATCACATCTCGATATCAGCCCGATAATCAATACGCCACAAAACGATCAGGAATAAATGTGAAGGCAATCGTTGTAGCTGAAAGCACCACCGGCAGGGGTAACTGTTGCCCAGATTTGTAGGATGCGAGGATACCTCGCTGCTTGCAGAATGCGTGAACGCAAATTATTTTCTTTCTCTTTGTTCTCGACATCGTTTGTAGTAATGAAGGAATTATATCATTAGGATAGCCCGGAAAAGACGAGTACGATACCTGGTGTGGTTTACGCAGGGTAAATATTCTTTCTTCATCCCTCTCTCGTAGAGATTTCTTTATTTAAAAAAAAAAGAAGACAAAAACAAAAACAAAAGCACCGTTTCTTTGTATCTTTTTAGGTTTGCCGAAACGGTACTAAAAGTTCAAGTGCTCGAGTAAGATGTGCGAAAAAATTGCCTACCGATAAGCCTACGCCCAATATTATCGTTATTATAAATCATCTACGCGTTCATTTTGTTATATTCTTTTTTCGATATCAGATCGATTGACGGCATATTTTTTTTAAGGCACGATGAATTTTTGTGGAATAATTGTGACTAGATGATTGTTGCTTAGCGTTCCATCATGGAAGTTTCATGCTAGTTGGAATTGTTCTTCGGACATGACGTTTGATAGCCACGAGTAAGCATTCTCGAGCTCGCGCCGGATCGCCTCAGGAAAGCGATCCAAAGAAATATACCAATGTATATTTGAAAATCGAGTGGACGTGTAGCCCAGGAGTCACGAGAGACGATGACGCCGACGATGGGAAACCCTAACGGGATCTCGTGTCGCAGAGCTTAATGGTCAGTTACAGTGTAGGATCCAAGTCCCGACGGAATGGGGATATATGACACAGGAGAGCACCAGTAGCAAACCGGGACACGCCGAGTAATTGATATTGGCTACCAATACCAAGCCTCCAATTTTGACCATAGGTCGCAAGGGTGGAAGGGGGTGATTGCGCTCCTCTCTATTTGTGGAAATGCAACGAGAGCTTGCAAAGCCTCGTTCGATCGTCGGTGGGAAGTTTGCACGACCGATATCCCATTTCCCTGCCCATCTTCGTGCACAGTAAGGGCTATCATTTTCTTTTTCGTACATCGACAGAAATATTCGATTCGTATCAACTAGATGCGTCCATTTGATTTTTCAAAATTTGAATTACCCAGATTTTTCGTGCAATCAAATTTTTCCTATTGCATTCCATTATTGGAAATACTTCTTTTAAATATATTTATTTATTCAATTCAAGACCATTTGATATCGTCTAATAACTAAATAGTTTATTTATTCCTAATAGATCTGTGATTCGGTTTCATCCCTTCAAAAACAATTTTCAATTAAATTGTGCATCTACAATAGATACCACTGGATGTATCTATGATTAAATTTTTTTTATTAAATACAATTTTCCTAGAGTCCAACGTTTTTCTATTTGATTAAAATTAATATTAAATTGAAATAAATTAAATTAATTTTAATTAATTAATCTGTCTTCAAGGAAAGAGAAAGAGGAATTTTATAATTAACCTTATGTTAGGTTATGTTTGAAGAATGTATATCACAATATTCAATAAAACTCTTTAATTATCTCAATGATATTAACCAACTGATATGGTCTATGGAATAAAATAAATAATTATGACAAGTGATTGATTTCGTCTCGATTGACTGGAGAGCCGTGCGCAAAACCGGAGGATTCTTTCGGCCGAGCGTTTACCCACTGATTTCTGTTTGTTCGTTCAGCTGACGCGATTCGTCTACCGTTGGCTGATCTTTTGGAAAATCTTTCGGCATCAAGCTCCCAGCCTCTTTCACGATACCTACGTTCGTGGGGGTGAAAAAAATTTTTACCACCACAAAAGTAAGAATTTCATTTCCCATCTAGAGCTCGGTGACAGGAACAATGAGAAAAAAATCGATTATTTATAATAAAGTGAAAAAAATATAAGAATATGAATATGAAAAAAAACTACCGCTACAAAAGAAATAAGCACTCGAAAAAAATAATTCGTCAAAAATGCCCGGGCAATTTGGAGCATTTCAGGCCACTTCCGTATTGTCTCTATCTCTGCAATTATCTTAATGATTTTTTTGCCCTTCGCGTAAACAAAGCTTCTCGTACGAGGGCTCGGGGAGACAGAGAAATGTCCTCAATTTTTTTATTTGTCGCTTCGATGAACTTTCTCGATGTCTGCGAGCCTTGCCTCCTATGGCGCACTTGCCGAGTCTTTCTTATCTACCAAGCATTGAATTTAATACTCGAGGCTGTTGAGCGGGACGGTCAGGACAATGGACTCATTGTAAAAACTCGACGGAGATGTCTTTATACACGAGAGAGTTACTAATTATTGCGATGCTCGAGGTAAGCAGGACACCCGTACCATTTTCGCGATAACGGTAAAGGCTTGGCCAAAAATGGAGGGTGCGACGACGCGTGGCGTATTATCGCAACCGGAGTAGCTGAAATATTCGCTAAAATGATTTTTCGCGGCCGCTAGAGCAAAATAGAAACGAACCCACAGTCAGAATTTGTTATTCCCCTTGATGCTTCAAAAATATAATGCTGATCCAATCTTATTCCTGTATTGAAACGACATTTTTCGCATATTAATAAATATAAATAAAACAAAGAAAGAGAAACAATTTCATGATATTTATGAAATACGTTGTATACTTGTGAATAAATAAAAAAACACTAATGACTTTTGAAGGTGACGTTGATCGTTTTTTAAATGGCCTTGGTGATAAAAATTGTTCTGGGTGGTTCGAGCCAGCGCTGCCAGAGAGCTCGAGGACGAAGGGCCCAGAGGGCGTGCTTGTGTGATCAAAGCAGAAGGAGGCTCGGCTTGATTACAGGTCTCCGCGTTTGTTACACACTAGGATCGACTAACGGTGATCGCGTAAAGCCCTCTTGTCAACGCCAATGTTGTGTAGAGCCTCCCGTCGCGTCCTCGCTATTCCGCGCCGATAAGACGCGCTCCATCTTCGAGGTGCTCCTGTCTCACGCGCCTGATTCACGGCGCTTTTCCTATTCATTTCTTATTTTGTACTATAATTATTGGCGATAAGATCGATTTTTTTTATCGGTGGAGGCGCTGAAGCTACGTCAATGGTTACTCCACTTTTTTAAACGGAATGGTACCTTTTTTCTCAATCTTGTGGAGCACCTCAAGCCGCATAAAAAAACATTAGGGGCTCAAAGTCGTTCAAGGTCATTCAAGGTCAGTGTCGATGATACAAATCTAAATATCTCGGATCACTACCAAATATTTGACAGTGATCCGAGATATTGAGTTTTGTATTTCATTTTAATAGGTGACCTTGAATGACCTTGAACGACTTTGACCCCCTCATGTTTTTTATGCGGCTTGACGTGCTCCACAAGATGGTTGAAGAAAAAATGTACCATTCCATTTGAAAAAAGTGGAGTTGACCTTGACGTAGCTTCAGCGCCTCGACCTATACAAAAAATAGGGTGGTCCAGTATGACGGCCTTCTCGAACACTGAGACTTTTGTCTGAAACATTTTTGGATATGATCAATAGTTTGAGTGCTATAGCTCGGTAACGCTTGATGTGCCTCGCCCTGTATATATAGAGCGATAGGAGGGAATTTTCAACCGGCCTCATACTTCGATGGGTTACCGTATGCGAAGTAACATTGCGAAAAACAATCCGTTTCCCTATTATCTTCGTACACTGTTTGGCTCAAGGTCGAAAAAGTGTTAACGTCGCACAGTGGTGCCAAACCTCAAAAATCTGGCCAAAATATATACATATTGTTTGATTCTAATAAAACTAGGTATACACCCGAGTGGAAAACGTAACTCATCACCGCCTAGCCCCAAGCTAGTAGATTTATGTTTCGAATCGCCATTAACTAGCCGTCTTAGCGATTGACAACCCAGCCTTGTAACGCGTAAAATTAGATGGTGACTAGATAGAAAGAAATATCTCACGGCTGTATTATATTTCGGACCTAGCCATGACCTAATTTTTTCAGCGAGCGACTGGGAACAAAACATTAGGTGGCGATTAACAACAACAAAAATTTGCGGCTATATGTTTACATTTTAGTTATTTTTTTTTGCACATTATTTACATCATTGGAGCCTTGAAGATATTCTTCGTTGTTCATTAATTAGGATTATGATATTTGCGCTGTAAATATATTAATGGTTCAATTTTAGATTATCTCAGGCAAACGCTTACGCCGTAACGTGGTTTCGATCCCGGGACCTCTGGGTGATGAGTTGTGACGTTGTCCACTGAGCCAGTGCTACTTGTTTAATTTCTGCATTTTCTTATCGTCTACATATATTACACGACACAATGTCAGATTATTGAAAAATGGGTGGATGAACAAATGTAAATAACATTATTGGATCAACGACTCAATTGCGTTGAAAGCGATTAATCGCATAGAATTGCATAACCTTAAATTGCATTTGTCCGATCATTTATTCCGGCTAGTGCGGCCGCAGTTGGGAAGTGTTGGCTAGGTCATCGCGAGATACCGACTTGACGATTTTATTCATTCGCAACGTCATCTATAACTCAAGTTGCTTAACCAACCATGAGCTAGTCGCTCGATGGAACTACACGTAGTTACATAACCACACTTTGTCATTTGTGACCAAGATCGACTGGGCAGTGACTAGCCAAGGGGTGCCCAGCCGCAGTTAGCTGGCTAGGTCATGGCGAGATACCTACTTGAGAATTTTTGTATTCACAACGCCATCTCTAACTCAAGTTGCTTAGCCAGCCATGAGCCAATCGCTCGATGGAACTACACGTAGTCACATAACCTCACTTTGTCATTTGTGACCAAGATCAGCTGGGCAGTGACTAGTCAAGGGCTGCATAACAAAACATTCACAATATTAGTAGCTCATAACGAGCTAACCATAGCTCAATTGGGCGAGCCAGTTACTGGGTCGTAACTCAGACAGGCTAGTACGATTTCTACTCGGGCGGGGGTTTTTGAGATTGCTGATCACGAATATGAAAAAAAAAACAAACAAAATGCCGGACCACGTAGTGTGAAACTCTATCTATTCTCGCAAAACTCGCTATATGAGGGTTTTGTGAAAATAAAATGGCGGATACAAATGCCTCTTAGTGCAGAAGTGCATCTATATGGGGTTGAAAGGGCTGAACACTTAATGAAATAACAAGGAACATATGTCGGGGAGGAAGGGGAAAGATGATAACGCTAATGTCATGTCCAAATAAAACAATACATATATGAGTTAGTCAACTCTAATCACTTTTTAAACTAATCAACATTTATAAATCTTTTAATTTTGGAAGCAAAAAATCAGTCTTTCTGATTTGTACCACACAATACATATTTTTTATTAAACTTTTACTTTTCCCATCTTACCCCGCATGCGGGGCAATGTGAAGCAGCGCTGGGAGAATAATGGGATACGAATTACTGGCATCTTTCGCATATAATAGTGGTTTCATTCGCAATGCCAGCAATTTGATAAGCCAATCGTCTAAGTTCTGTAGGATTAGTCGGAATAATCTTGCTTCTATATAATTTTAATCATTCGTAAGTTATTTTTCTTCTCCTGGTAGAAACACCGCCCATGTAGAGATTGACCGTTGGGCCTGGGACGGGCCTTCATAGTTAGCCTTTCTAAAATATTGGGCCGTGAGTATTTACCAATGAGGTGCCTTCGTAGAAATGATAAGAACGGCCCGATATCGGCCAACAGAGCCAACAATTATTGGGCCAATGATTTAAATCATTGTAGCGGCAATGTTGGTGATTGCAGTTGGCCCTATGTGGGCCCTCTTAAAGGGCCTATGTAGAAATTGACCACTGGCTCTATTATGGGCCTTCACAGTTGGTCTATCTAGAAGTTAGTCTATCTAGAATATTGGGCCGTGAGTTTGTTTGGGTTTGTTTGAGTGCGTGATAAATATTCAACCTATATCGGGCCAAGATTGGCCCGAGATTGGCCCATATAGATACATTTTTCATGGAATAACCTTGAAATAAATTGTGATTTGCGTATATGACAGGTTTCAAAATTGGCACGATTTACTTACTTATATTGGTTATTTACAAATGCCAATAATAGGCCAAGACTTGATTACAAAAACTGAACTACAAAATGTAACCGATTAATATCTGACGTGCCAGTTATTTGCCTATTCTGGCACAATATACAGATAATGAATAACCCAAGGCTTAAATAAAATAAAAGCAGGTACGGTCTGACCTACTTAGCCAATAAAGGGCTCAGATTAATTCAATGTAATTTCCAGTATTTTAGCATTGCCAGTTTTAAAATTGGCAAATTTCGATGAACTATCACGGCTATTTATTGGTTTAAACAGATGGGCCTGGATAGGTTTTAGTAGTGGGCTGATATTGTGCCAGTTCTCAATTTATAACGGAACAATAATGGGCCAATGTAATTGGCAGTACTTCAGCATCACCAGTTTAAAAATTGGCAAATCTTGTTTATCTATCATGACTGTTTAATGAACTTAAAGGATGGGCCATGATAGGTTTTAACTATGTGCCGATATTGTGTCGGTTTTCAATTTAGAAAGAGACAATAATGAGCTAATGTAATAGCCAGTATTTTAGGATAGCCAGCTTTAGGATTGGCAAATTTTATTTAACTATCACTGCTGTTTATTGGTTTTGAAAGATGGGCCAGGATAATCTTTAGTAATGGGCCGATATTGTGCCGGTTCTCAATTTATAACGGGACAATAATGGGCCAATGTAATTGCTTGTATTTTAGCATTGCCAGTTTTTAAATTGGCAAATATAGTTCAACCATCACGGCTATTTATTGGTTTTAAACGATGGGCCGATATTGTGCCGGTTTTCAATTTATAACGGAATAATATTGGGCCAATGGAATTGTCAGTATTTTAGTATCCCCAGTTTTTAAATTGGCAAATTTAGTTTAACTATCACGGCTGTTTATTAGTTTTTATAGATGGGCCAGGACAGGCTTTAGGGATGGGCCGATATTGTGCCAGTTTTCAGTTTGGAGCGGAACAGTAATGGGCCAATATTATTTCTCATTTGTTGGCTTATACGATGGTCCCAATATTGGCCTGATCGTAACATTGGGCAACTCATAGCAACCTCTACATGGGCGGTTTAAGAGGAAACAAATGCTTTACTAGTTTCATTTCACCCTTTCTAACGTAAATAGTGGTACGTTGTAAAATATTGCGGCTTTGCGATAGCTTGTATTCATCTTGCTCCATTAGACGGTTAACGAATTAACAAAAAATCACGCAATAACCTTGAAAATTCCTGACAGACCGTTCTTATTGTATTAATCATTAGTATTTTCATTGTGTTTATCTACCTGTTTCTAATCAATATGAGTAACTCAAATGAACTGAAACAATGATAAACTTTACCAAAAATTGCATCATTTTTTTTTATTACAAAAGGCCATCTCTGCCACGAAAGCATGCAGTTCAATCTCTGCTACGAAAGAGAGCAGTCTAATCTCTCCCACGAAGGCGTGCAGTCTAATCTCTGCCACGATGGCGCGCAGTCTAACTCTGCCACTTAACTCTGAATCTCTGACGTACGAATCTCTATCGAAAACAATCCAAGTCTGTAACTAGTCGCGATCATGCGATCAAGTCAAAACCCATTCATTGTGCATTGCAAAAGGAACAGAAGAACTATTTCTGCGATTGTAAGAACAATTGTACAACAATTTGTGTTGAGGAACAATATTATTCTCGTTTAAACATTATAAAGTAACTATTCAACCTACGTGTACACCGACGATTGTATAAACCTCCAACAACATTGTTATCGCAACCACCAAGACGAGAACAAAAGGAATGCTTTCAACGAATAAATATCCAACGGTCGCTCTCCTCATTCTCCCATATCAAAGATGTGAATCCCGTCCGTGGGCAAAAGGCTTGATTGCCTCGACCCGAGAGTGAAATCAACACCGTGTTACGTCTTCTTTGACGGGTTATACGCAGTTAGAAATTTCAAAAAATCGATTTTTTTTAAATTGCATTTTCGGAATGTACAAATATGTGAGTATATTCCCTGAAAATTTGAAACCGATCCAGCGAATATTCTCGGAAATACACACATATTTGTAAGGACGCTCGGAGCGCTACAAAGAACGACTGTTGAAACTTCAAACGCGTTTTTCTCAAAACAGTGTTTTCAAAGTCGGTGAGCACGATATCTCAAAAACGGCTCAACCGATCGGTCTGCAATTTTAACACAACCTTGTCAGATATATTCTTCAGGTATTGATCGAAGGAATAAGATTTCCGATAATTATTTCTATTTTTTTTCAACGATTTAACGAAAAAAATTTGGTCGAAAAACGAAATTGTTTCTTTACGGAGCCAGCATTTTGTCAAAAATTAAAATTTCGACTATTCCTTCGATCAATACCCGGATTCATCTATCCCCTAAAAGAATCTTTTGGGTTTTTCATTTTAGATAATCCAAAGCGGAGATACTTTGCTCACCGCCGGACACTTTTTTTCGGGGACCTCCAGGAGACTTCCTACAGGAGCAATGTTAATGAATATTTTTGAAAATAAAAAATGCCAATCTAAAGCTAACAGATACCACTGCACTGCCTAATACTTTACGTTTTGTCCAAATAAAATCCTTTTCCAGAAAAAAATCGCGAAAAAACGCCTTTTTTGGCCTTGCAACTGCGTATAACGCCTTAAATTCGATAAGTTCACGGGGACGTAACACGATCACATTTTCTCTAAAAATCTTCCCGAAACCTTTTGCAGTATTTATTACACGATTCCTGTGCTTCTTGAAACATTTACCCAGTAGGTAGCAACAAAAAGTCTATGAATTTGTGACCATGAATGCGAAGTTTATGCACAGTGGTTGGCATATAATACCACGGATACAGGTCAACAAATTTCCGTGGCAGGATCCTCTGTGGATTTTTGGAATTTCTGCCCATCGATTTCAAAACCGCAAGAAATTACATATTATATCACGTGAAAGAGCATGATCAATTTTTTATCAACACCCGTCATTGATGCGGAAATTTCCACGTTTTCAAATAAGAGGTCGAGCTGTATTTCCGTCGTTTGAATTTCCATATGATTGCTTTGGCTGATCAACAATAAGCCCTAAACATTCTCGGAAACGTTTTTGCATGTTCTTTTTTCTCATCTTAACATTTCCTTTCTCGTCTTTGCGCCTTTGCCACTTTTGTATTTCCAATTTGTAGGATTAATGCAAGCAGCATTCGAAAAATCGGATTCAGACATGCAGCGATGATATTCCGAATTCTAAGTGATCGTCATTGGTTGGCTTTTGCAATATTTTGTCAATATCATTGAAGTCTTTGGACGAAGCAAGGCAAAGGTAGCAACGCGCACCTACTTCATGATGTATTTGTAATAGAATTGCAAACTTTACCGTCTACCAGTGTAAATTCAACCCTGTAATTGACATCCCGAGTAGAAAATTGTCAAGCTGGCCTGACATTTGATCGGAGCCTGATCACGCTGTATAACGGAGGCCTTACGTACGGTGTGGCAACGGGATTAACAGTTACCTCGAGTTGCCTGACTCGGTTACTTTCAGGCAATAGTCAATCAAACGGATTTGCGGCTTGAATAAATACGCCTGATCTGGCCAGCTTCGCGTAATCAGCAAGAAACTGGACCTATATATAGTGAGCTTGGCGCTTTTAACACGCCTAATCTCTTGTCAAACACCTGACGAACTATATTAGCGCGTCTTTGAAACGTCGAGACATATTGTCCACTATATGCATACATATTTTATAATTCTTAATATTTTATTCATCCCTAACTAGCTGTCGTACCCGGCTTCGCTTGGGTGCAGGTCCGTTGTTCGTCGACTTATCCGAGAGCCTCCTTGTATACAATGTTCATTGTTCTTCTTCTCAACCTGCAGCATTGTTGGCCGACAATACGATATCTTCCGAAGGACTTCTACGTCACCAGTAGTGCAGTCATTTACGTTTGGTTGAGAGAGACCGAAATCATGTAGGGACTTGTCCACCTACGACCTTACTGTTTTTATTCTGTATTAACGGAGACTTTGTCCTTGAAGTGCCATATTTCAGGTGTTTACATTTTATTTTTTTTAAAGGAAACGAGTAAAGCTTTTTGAGTGCGGTTTTTTTCTTGCTTTTATTCATGATGTACAGAACGTGAAAAAATTTTTTTTTTTGAAAAAAAAAACCAAAATGGCTGCCGTTGCAGCTTCGCGAAAACAGGTCCTCAAATCGCGGGAGGTAAACGGCTGACATCACTGCCCTCTCTTTGTTGATCTGAAACACAAATTCAAAGCATATTATCAATCTGTGACCCTTTGGTCATGGAATGACGGATGGGTTTTTCGTTTGGTACAAATTTCGGAAAATGGCGGCAATTTAAAAAAAATCGAATTTTCACGTTTTTTTTCGCATAAAAAGATAAATAATAAATGAAAAAATGTATCTATCGAAAACCGATCCGTCATTCCGTGAAGACATATTTTCTGAGTATGCTCTCCAAATTTCAGGCCGATATGTTGATTACAGCGGTCAGGAGAATGTCAGCCATTTTAAAAAACGTGTTTTCGAGAAAAACGCGTTAAAAGTTTTGTAATGTGTTTACACAAATGTGTTTATAATTACCGCTAATCGGCAATGCCTGGTCCATAGAGGCATCCCTCCTCTTCTTCTAGCTGCTCATGTTGAGCCGCTAACATCTCCCGCCGATTTCAAGGACAAAGTCTCCCTTAACATTTATCCTGTCGTCTGCGCGTTCTGTACGTATGCGATGCAAAATATCCTCCGACATGCTCTCCCTGAGTGCGATTCATAGCGACAGTGGATCTGATGCGTGACAGAATACCAATATTATTGAGAGCAGATACCTAAGAGAGGAAGCAGAGCAACCCAAGGCGACTTGGGTCAGGGTATCGCTTCAGTGAGAGTCGTCCTCCATTGAGCTCAACGCTTCGCACGCCAGCTGGAATGAACGATGCACGACGCAATTGACCGTTCGTAAGTGTTCAAACGACGTGGGTCCCTTCACGGCGTGAAGCAGCATTCGCAAGTAGTAGCACCTCGCGTTATTAGGGTTGATTGTGTAGACACGTCCGAGTGCACCAGACTTTTTCACTTCTGAATACTTTTCAACGCGGACGCCCTGCTTTCTTCGTTTAATGTTTTGTTGTCCGAAGTATAATAAGATGGCACTTCGTTATATGTCAAAGTATTGGAAAACGAATCTTCAGCACACAGCTTGAAGAACGCAGTCAAACTTGTGTCTCTCGGATTGTTGACTATATCGGCGGCGTTAGATTCTGTGAAGTAAACTCGTTCACCGTTGTCGAGTCGGACGGCTAGCCTAGCCACAGTTGGCTCTCTGTTGTGAATGTCGAGCGACTGAATGTCACGACGCACTTCCTTTTCGCACCTGCACTGTTGCGATTAAGTCCGGATTTTCTTCTCGGCATTTCGGATTTTTCTTTCGGCATTCGGTTTTTGTTGTCGACAAGAGAAGAAGAGATGAAACTGTGGTTCGGTTTCATTTATGCAAAAAACGCCTTAATTGAATCCACTAAATGTTTATATTTAATTTTTTAAATTTTAATTAAGTTAATTTACGTAGAGACAAACGTTTTTCCATTTGTTCAAATTAATGGTCTGTCTTCATGCGACACACACACACGAAGGGAAGGGCGGCAGAGAGGAGGAGAGAGAGGAATTATATATTTATATATATATATATATATATATGACTAATTACATATATATATATAAATACATGAGGTATTCCAAGGGTTTTCGAACGGCCTAAAAGCCTGACCTTCATCAATCTTTTTCAAAGTGGGTGATGTTTTTTTATCCATATATTTTGAGTACGTGGCATTTTTTTCAGATTTTTATCGGCTCGCTAACTCGGCTAACTCGAAGATGAGATTTTAGACGTGATAAAATTTCAATTGATCTTCTCGTCATACGAAAAAATGTCGTCTACAAAAAAAGATGCGTTTTTCTATGAACTATTTTGGAAAAAAAATTCAAAATGTTCCAAGTACTACAACACTAAAAAAAAAGAAAAATCTTTCATTAAAAATTTTTTTAACCTCAATAAATAGGTTGATCCTGTTGAAATTTACACTGAATTTTCTTTTATTAGTGTACACCAACATGTGTAAGTTTCATTCTGGTCTGGGCTTGCGTTCAGTTAATATAGTCGTTTTAAATTTAATGGGAAATTGTTTTTGTCGAATAACTCGGCGATTTGCGATTTTTAAGTAAAAATGGCAATTACTAAACTTGTAGGAAATCGAGTGCTTTACAACTTTAGTCATTACAGTTTTTTCTCTACTATCAGTATTTTTCGAATTGAACCTGAAAAAAGCGACTATATCTTTATCGCGTTCATTTTTAACTTTAGGGCATAAACGAACATAAACAAATTTGTAGAAAATGAAATTCTCGACAATTTTGGTCTCTACCTTTTTTCCCCTGGAATCAATATTTAAGGTCGTACACCAACGGTAAAAAAACGAGAAGCGTGAAAATATTATTTCGCGAACCATTGACTCTTTTCTTTTGCCGTTGGCGTACGACCTTAAATATTGATTATAAGGGAAAAAAGGTCGGAACAAAAATTGTCCAAAATTTAATTCTCTACAAGTTTGTTCATGTTCCTTTATGCCCTATAGTAAAAAATCAAATGAGATAGTGCAATAGCCGCTTTTTCAGGTTTAATTCGAAAAATATCGATGGTAGACAAAAAACTGTAATGACCAAAGTTGTAAAGCACTCGATTTCCTAGAGTCCTAGTTTAGTCATTACCATTTTTTACTTGAAAAATGTTAATGGCTGCGTTATTGAACAAAAACAATTTCCCCTTCAATTTCAGACGATGATATTAAGTGACCGCAAGCCCAGCCCAGAATGAAACTTACACATGTTGTTTAACACTAATAAAAGAAAATTCAGTGTTAATTTCAGCAGGGTCAACCTAGTCATTGGGGTTAAAAAATAAAAAAATAAAAGAACTTTCTTTTTTTTATGTTGTAGTACTTGGAAAATTTTGAATTTTTTTTCCAAAACAGATAATAGAAAAACGCATCTTTCTTTGTAGAAAACATTTTTCCTACCCCGAGAGATCACTAAGATACGGTGATTTGAAATTTTATCACGTGTAAAATCTTATCTCCGAGTTAGCCGAATTAGCGAGCCCATAAAAATCTGAAAAAAATGCCACGTACTCAAAATATATGACACAAAACATTACCAACGTTGAAAAAGATTGAAGAAGGTCAGGCTTTTATGCCGTTCGAAAACACTTATTGATATCGTTTATGTGATACACCAAATAATTACAGATATTCATCTGATCTCTTATGCCATATCTGTGACTAAGATGCCACAAAACTAGGTAGCATAGAGGCAGCGTGCGTAGCTATAGGTAGGTAGGTGTAGGTTCAATTCCATGTGGAGGCGAAATTTTTTTTCTACGAAAAAGATCATTGCAGAAGGCCAGGGGATGGCGAATTATGATACAAAATCATCGTGGTAGAACTCTAATTAAGTATTTTATTTTGGATTTATGAAATATTCTATTCCATATTCTATATTCTAAAAAATATATTCGAAACAAATAGGATCGTAGTAGGTAAGATAAGGAAAAACCTATTTGATTTAAATAGACCCTATTTAAATTAAATATTTTTTTTGGCAGCCGAATGAAGAATGTGAAGAGATGGTGGTTTCCGAAGCAACAGCGAACTTCTCTCTTCGAACTCCATGTCAGGCCTTCACTTTTCACCCTGATCAAGCCTTGACTTTCAACCCTGATCAGGCTGAAGTCAGGTATTGCATTTAAAAACTGATCAGGGCTTAGAATAATTATGATGAAGGCCTGAAAAAGAAATCAGGATGCCTGATCTGGGCCTTTTTGTAGCCGAAACAAACTTCTTCTCGGAATCTATTGATTTTTCTTTCATAACGGTTTGGAAAGGCACAAGATTTTTCTGCTGTTCTTTAATGCACTTAAATTCTTTCTTAGTCGCTTCGGGAGTTTCATGTGAAAATTGAATTTTTATTGGTCGGCAAAACCTTGGAGACGAAGTACGCGGTTTTTTCCAAATAAAAATATGTGAATATTTATCTGTTATCAGTTACTATTTGCAAGGTCACGAGTGACATAAAGAAAATACTGGAATCTGAACGATTGCCTTGGGATACCATTAATTTGGGATACCATTTTGTTTTAGGCCTGCGACTTTTTTTTGTAAGGTGTAAGCAAATAAAACCTTTATGAAGTTGAAGCAATATTTATATACTATCAATCTACAAGCTATGAAAAATAAATAAACGTCGCTACCGAGTACAATTTTAGTTTGAACGCAAAACTGCACAATTCCGTTTTCGAGATGGGGTGCAGGTATTTTGGAATAGGAGTATTCCAATATATATTCATCGTGCTTAACTCAGCTATGTGGGCTATTATTATTAGGCCATTGTCTTCGAAGAAAATGGCAGTCATCATTATTCCTATAATCAGTTTTCATCAGTTTTAACAATTGAATAAATGGGTTATTTGCAAAAATCGCAGACATATGATTCACCTTCATAGCTGGCACATTCACCGTGCACCCAAATCTCACACATAAAACACTGCACCTATTCTTTCTCCCTCGTGTCTTAACTATACTTCCCTTTACAGAAAATACACTCTGCATCAGCTGCAGGGGGTCGTCCACCAAATGAAGTTTCTAGTTCTCCTGACGTCTTTGACTTACGGCTGTTATAAGAGTTGGAAGATTCCAAACTTTCAGTGTCATTATCACCGCTTTTAATAAGTCTTCGTTTCTTCATCTTTTTATTGTTTGTTTTCCTATCTTGTCATATTTTGTCTTAGCCTTCTCCATTTCTTTTGTAATTTTTGTCTGTTTGCCTTTTCCTTTATTCATAGTGTTTTCTTTTGCCTGTCTTTTTAAGATTTCCCTCAAAGTCACAAGACGTTCCCTTTGATACATTAGTGAAATAGACCTACATTTAGTTACAAAACCGATGGTGATTTGGAATACTCCAAATTATCATCAGATCGGGTATCCCAAATTAGCAGCAAGACGTAGTCAGGCATAACCTCTATTTTTTGTTTGTTTATAATTACACAATCTTTGAAATCGAAGCAATGTTCAATGTATATGGTCTATTTTACAGAACACATAAAGTTAAACAACATAGTCATATGAAAATTGAGCGATTTGAACTCATTAAACCCGTGCCTCGAAAGTTATCAAAAACAGTCCTCCACATATGGAGCTCTGGTCGCCATCTTTAAAAAATCATGGACGAGAACGTGTGAACATATCGAAAAGTGATGTCTTCTTTCAACATTTCACGGCCATAAAACCGAGATGGCTCAGGAGTTTCCGTGAAACCCTGCTATTCCAAATTAACAGCAGTATTCCAAATATCTTCCTTTTCCTCTACCATTGCATTTGCACATCAATTCCATTTTACCAACACCATTTGCAGAAATGCTTTTTACAACATCAGATTGTGTCATGAACATTCTTCGCCTAGTATGTTCTAATAATGCTTGCAGTGCAACTGTAGCTTCAGTTTCAGTTACTGAACTTTCGGAATTTTCGGAATTTTTTCTTCTTGAATGCGGTGCATACTTTGAAGATAATTTGATGCTTTTGATGGACTACCCGCTGCAACATTCTTCACCACTGTTGCTGCATCTAACTGCCCAGAAACTCAGAGACTCATTTGTGTAGCGTGGGACAGAACTTCGACGTCACGTTCTGTTCGAGCAGTTTCTGTCATTCTCCGTTTTGACCGGTCACCTCAATGTTTCCAACTTGACGGGGGACGCCCTGTAACACTTTGTTCTCGTTGTTTCCGTGCTTTCATATTTTATGGCAAAAAAAACATGAGCGTTGAGCCAATCTTTGTATTTTTACCGAAGAATTTACGTTCGGCCCTTTTAACCAGCCTCCACCTTGGCTTGAACACTGATAACTTTGCAATCACATCTTTTAGATTTTGAGGCAAAACGCATGGATTTCCCAATCAATCTGTCACCTCCGTTTTAATAATGTCATGAATCATGTTGATATTTTCATTTAAATGTGGTTTCACAAGTACGAAAATTTCCTTTCTCGCAAGATGAAGTTCAGAATTTAAATTTGGACTTTCTGTAAAAGAAAGGAAAATAAATGTAGCATTAACAATTGTTATAACAAGTTTTTTTACAAAGCAATATTAAATATCTATTTAAACATAATACAATTATGTAATATCAATAATAATATGCAATACAATTAAATATTATTATATATTTCATATGTGTATACAGAGTGTCCTGTTATGGATGGTTAACCCTGCAACTGTCGGCAGGTCAGATCACGTCCTACTATATGCTGGAATTTCAGTTTGGTAAAAGTCCCACGGTTTTCGAGATCAAAATCATCTGCTTTTGGTTTTTCGCATGCCGTTTCAACAAATGATAACCTTTTTTACCCGGTTTTTTTTTAATACTCTTGGTTGTTCGTTTTATCTAGAAAAGTCTTTTTTTTACCTTGAGTGTTAAGGAAAGTTTATGAAAACAGATATTATGCAGAATTTACATACAAAGCAATTCGAACATCTGACTTTGATAGCCTGCGGTGCAAAAAATGTACTATCCATATCGTGCCAATTACTTCAAAAAGTTTCTTAGTTATTGTCGATTCGGTTAGATTCCGGACCCCCTTCCCCGCTCTGATCGAGCTGAAATTACAAAAATTTGCAATAGGTGAGCATTTTTCAATTCTGTAAAATGGATTCTTTTCCTGAAGGTGAGTACAATAGTAATCTGTTGTTCAAAATGAATATACACAACATGTCAATGAGTCAAATGTGGATCTTATCAACGTAATTTTGGTTGTTGACTTAAAAAAAGTCGTTAAAAAAAGCGAAAAAGCGAACCTAATTCCGAATTCGGGTGAGAGTCTGTACTCGGGGGTTTTTGGGGTCGCTAAATACGAATCCGAAGTCAACATTTCAAAAAACTAGCGGAAAATTCCAACAAAATGGGGGATCTGAAACGGTAAAAAATGTCTTCAAAAACCTGTTCCATTCGGGTGAGAGTATGTACTCGGAGGTTTTTGGGGTCGCTCAATACGAATCTGATGCAAAAATTTCGAAAAACACAATGCTGGACTCAATATGGACGGCTACTCTTTGGAGAGTCGATTTCGTTTGCACGAAATTCATTTTGTAGGAGTTTCCAAGGCTGGGAACGTGTGGGAAGAATAGGTTTAGGATAAAGTAATTAATGCCTGTTATAATGATACTGAAAACTTATTTCTATATAATCTCACAATGTCTGCTCCTACTACTACTAATACTACAACGTCTTCCTCGCTATCTAATGCATGCGGTGTAAAATCATTGTCATCTTCAGATTCATCGCTCTCCGTATCAATCGAAGGAATCTGACTTGATTCCGCAACTGAAGGTGAAATCAATAGTTCACCCGCATCTGTGGTTAATGATTTCAGTTTTTTCGGAGGAACTTTACACAAACTAGATATTAGTGGATTTGACGTTATCAAAAGTCTGCCAAAAACGTTTTCCATGGTTTTAGCTCGGTCGCATTTTCGTGAAAAATCTTGCCGGAATTTTTAAATATATTTGTTACACGATTCCTGAGCTTCTTCGGACATTAGCCCGATAGGCAATATCAAAGAATCAATAATTTCGGACCGTGTATCAGAATTTTGTGCACTGTTGTTGGCATGTAATACCACCCATATAGGTCAACAAATTTTCTTGCATTAATTTCTGTGTAGACGCGAAATGTTGGTATTTTGCTCTCCAACCCATAAGAAATCACCTACAATATCACATGACATCGCTTTATCAATTCCTCGTCAAATCTCGTTATAGAAGCAGAGATTTCAGAATTTTATAAATCCTAATTTGTCTTAATAATAAGTCACAATTTTAATAAGTCCTAATTTGTCCCGAAAACCTTGTTGTGTATTTTTTTCTTCTCTCAAGTCCTTCTTTATCCTCTTTGCGCCCTTGCCACTTTTTTATGTCTAACTCCACTTTTCGAAAAACTCCACTTTTTCGAAAAACCGTATCCAAGCATGCAGCGACGATATTCGGAATTTGAAGTAATCTTCATTGATCTGTCTTTGCAACGCCTTATCGATATCATTGAAATCTTTAGACGTAGCGCCACAAAGGTAGCAACGCATACTTGACGATGTATTCGTAATCGAATTACAAACTTTACCATCTATCATTGTCAACACAAGTTTGAAATGGATGTTAATGTTTCTTTCGTGAAGTATGGCTTCAAAGGGCACAAAGGTTTTTTCTTGCGCTTCGATACCGAAGGACCGAAGCAACTTCTCTCCTAGTTGCTTCGGCAGTTTCGTGCAAAAAAAACTATTTTTATCGGGCGACAAAATCTTGGCGACGAAGGACAAGCATTTCTCCAAATAATAACCTGTGGATTGACTTTATCATAGATTTGCAAGAGGACAAGTGAAATAAAAAAAAAGTTGGCATCCGATTCATTGTCATCTTCATCGCTGAATTTTTGTTTGTAAGTGCTTTGACCAGAAGTGCCATCGCATCCCCACTTGCATAGTAATTCTAAACCAGCAAGTTTGTTTTCAAGAAGACTTCTAATAACGTCCGATTATGCCAATAATAATGGTTCAGCTGATGATTTAACAATGCTTGGAGTCCAACTGTGGCTGCACTTTCAGTTATAGAAATTTCGGACTTCCAAGGGTAACACTTTTTTTTCGCTTCTTATACAGTGCTATAAGGTGGCCATCCTCTACAATTTATCATAGCGGATGTGGAACGTATTAATTGATATACGCTCTTCGTCACTCCACCTTCTACAACAAATGATAATACTTCGTTGCCTGTCAATACCCTTTCGGGAACGTGTTCCATAGATTCCCGGTACTTTGATGCGGTTGATGGACTGCCTTCTGTGACATCCCTAATTACCTTCGAAGCCTCTAAATTTCCAGAAGCCCGGAGATCCAGTTGTGTAGCGTAGGCTAGTTCTTGGACGCTGTATTGTTCACGAATCTTTTTTGTCTTCCTCCGTTTTGACCTGTCACTCAACTCGTCCCAACTTGTCGAAGGACGCCCGGGCCCCGCTGTGTTTTCCGTGGAAGTCGTCGAACCTTCATTTTCAGTTGTGAAAAGTATAGGACCGTTGAGCCATATGTCGAATTTTGCGTAGAATCTGTTTTCTATCCTGTTCCACCTTTTCCTGAATTCGGATACTAATGTTTTCAGGGCATCTTTTTTATTTAGCAGCAAAATGTATGGATGCTCCTGTTTTTTTGAAACCTGTGCTTCAATAATTTCACTGAGCACGTTGATGTTCCCATTTAACACTGGTTTCACGAATTCGAAAATTTCCCTCCTCGTGAAAGAAATTTCTTTGGTATCATCCGGAGGATCTGTAAGACTTGAAAAATATGATTATTTAAACGAATTATTTTTACCAAATTTCTCTAAACCACATTTTGGACGCGGAAACTACGAAAAACTGCCAAAAGCGCACACATCTTCCCATAAAAATGATAACTAAAGCCAAAAGAGCAGCTATGTGCAGCTGGTTTTTTCGATATGTTTTGAAGAAATGTCTAAGAAACAATGTCCATTTTGGCTTAGAGCCCCACCCAACCCCACTTTTGACTTATGGCTTTTTTTAACACGAATTTTTAAAACGTGGCCAAGGAGAACACCACCACCGTTATTAATGATTCACTATTTCATATATGCTTAATAATATTTCTACACAGGACATTTAAATTGCACTTACTTTCCGGAGAAGAATCCATTTCGTAAAATGCAAATCCGTTAACTTTTCACTGTTGTAGACGCTTCTAAACTTTCGTGTTACTTCACCGTGCGACGAGCAAACAATGCGGTCGGCACGACGCTCACGAACGGAATGCGTTCCCAAGCCCCAGGTAGGGACGCTGCCCCTTTCTTAACGGTCATAGCACATTGTAGGGGTACCACTACAACTGTTCTAAGCATTTAAAGTCCCTAATTTTTTTTGGTTTTTTGTCCGCTTTTTCGGGATTTCGGACCACTGTGTGTCGCGCAGTAGTAGCGGAAGAAAAAACGAGGTCAAATATGCTCTTTAATAGTTGTAACGAATATTCGAAGCTTCTCTCGAATGCGAGCGGATGGGAGGCTTTTTTCCCTTGCGTGACGTTGGTGATTCAGGGCGGCGAGGAATATAGCCCGAAAAGCTTCCGAGCAAATATTTGACTTGCGCTTGCAGCAATTTATGTTTATCTAGCGGCAAACACTCTCGGGTGTAGTTAGTCGCGCATGTAAATGAGCGTCCAAGTTCCACGGGCAACATTGGCCTGCATAGGCGATCGTACAAGTACCGGGAGGATGCTCGGATAATCCGCTAATACGATAATTGATTTATCATGTATTATTGCTAACTTGTATAAAATGATATCGCCCGAGCCAGAGTGCACATTACAATCGTTGATTAATTACACTGTGTAGTAGGGTGGCATAAAATGCAGCTCTATTTTTTTTTCTCACCACGCAATCTTCTCTAAAGAAAAAAACAATTGTCGCGAACGCTGCTGGTGAACAAACAATATTTAGAGGTCGCTCAAGCCTCCCAAAAGCTCAAATTTTCATTAAGAAATAGATTTTTTTTCGTTCACCTCTCACCCATGCGTTTTACGCTTTATAATTTTTAAATTAACCTCGCGAAAGCTCTAGCCGGACAATGTTTATTTAGTGGTCGCTCAAGAGCTTCGAAATTTCTAATTTTCGCCAATTTTTTACTCGTCTCACTCATAAATTTAACGCTTTGTAAAATGTTCACAACGATTAATCCTTTTTTCTTTAGAAACGGTTTTCCGCGCATAGTAATGGGCCCCACAGTTGGTCTCGGCACACACTTGGACGAGCGACGCCATAATGCATTAACACATTAAATACCTAATAACACATATTGTCTAATTTGCGTTTGTTACAAATTATTATAATAAACTATTCAGAAAATGTAACACTTCGCTGTTTATTTTGTTTTCATGCTACAAGGAATTATAGTCCATGCGAGATTCTTTTTTCGGCGAAAATTCTGAATGTCGAAAACCTTGGGCGACCACTAAATATTTATTGATCGGCTAGAGCGTTGCGAGGTTAATTATAAAATTATAAAGCGTAAAATTCACGGGTGAGAATGAGACGAAAAAAAATCGATTTTTTAATGAAAATTTGTATTTTTCCGAGACTTGAGCGACGTCTAAATATTTTTTGACCGCTCGCAGCTTCCGGGACATTTTTTCTTTTTCTTTGAAACAGATAATTGAATGGTGAGAAAAAGGAAAAAAAAGAGCTGAAATTTGTGCCACCCTATGTGCATATAAGGATTTCACCGCCTCAAATTTACACAAATCCTTCGTTGTACTCGATTACATTCTTAGTGACGGGAATATTGAAGTCTTTTTCGTTATGTTACGTTTTTTTTTAAACAGAAATATTTGCCATATATTTCTTTTTATTATTTAGTATTTGCATATTACTTTTAATTTTTAAAGATAGCTCTCTGATCACGTGTCGGTATTAATGACATACGAAAAATAAAATAATCTGCTCGTTAAGTTTTCTTACAATCAATCACTAAAAGCTTCCCTGCTAATTTGTCAATTTCCTGGAGTCCGAACATGCCCTCTATTGCTACGTCCCGTTGAATTTCAGGTGGGGGGTTCTAATATTCTCACGCAAGCTCTTGACGGGTCGCAGTCGCGTTGGCAGGAAAATACGAGGTGGTGTGGGCGCGCAGAACAAAGGGTGAAATAGGGAGCGGGAGAGAGAGAGAGAGAGAGAGAGAGAGAGAGAGAGAGAGAGAGAGAAATCGCGTCGGAAAGTGGTGAATATATCGTACGTGTGATAAAGGAAGGTTGGCGTGGAACAGGAGAGAAGAGCGTTCAAGTGGCTGATGTTACTCCGCACAAACCTCGGGCTCACCAGAAAGGATCATACCGTGTGCAATTTTCCTCCTTTTCCGTGGGCAATTAAGGTTCAACGTCTCGTGGAACTGTGGCGAACCGCGCGTACACCATTTGGTGACTATAGCATCTTGCGCGAAATCTCTTTGAGCGGTGGGGAAACTTACCGTGACGTACAAAGCTCTCCGCTCACACCCCCCCCCTCCTTCTAATTCACGTGCAGGATAAATCTCTTTTGTTCTCGGTGCCGTTAGCTTTTGACATTAGCCAATCAAATTATCGCAGCTCTCTTGAAGATTGTGGCGTTGCCGTTTGGAGAGTGCTGTTCGCGCGCAATCATCGCATTCCCAAGCCATCCCCAAGGAATGAAAGTCTCGTTGAGAAAGGTGAGGCCGCTTCTTCTTCTTCCTATCGTTTTTTCCGTCAATTGTAGCTTTGAGCTTCAACCGATACGCCAGATAGGAGAGCAAAACCCTTGATGTACGTGAAAGAGCTCCTGCGAGATCGCTTTTTTCAACTGATGCCTGCCTGAGAGAGTTCGCACTTTGGTGACTTGTTGGACTTTCCGGGAAAATGCAGTGAAACGAGCGATGCCACGAAATGGCACTTGTTTCGTCGAAGGTGTGATTCTTTGACGACCCACTGCTGGATAGCCAGACTTTGATCGTTCCCACTGGTGATCCACTTCAACTTGAACCAACTTCTACCAATCAACGTTAACCAACCAACAAATTTGTTTGGGTTAACGAAAAAATTTCATCACTTTTTGCGAAAATCCAGCTAGTGATGAGAACGATAAGTTATCATTTTGGATCCGTCGTCTTATGATGACAATGTCCAAGAATTTGTGTACAAAGATCAAAATCGGAAATTGGCTTGTTGACGGGATGATGAGCTCGATGAGGCCAGCTTTCTCGACCGCAATTTGACAAGCGCCACATTGACGAAGAATAGTAACGAGCAAAGTAAACTGCCCTCGGGACGTTTCAGCCAACAGAGACCAAGTTTGCCCGACGAGAGCCAATGACTGGGAAGACAATGACAATCGGATGGTCCAGACCTCATTGTGACAGTACTTGTCATAACTATCTCGCGCTTATGTCATGCCTGTCCGAATGAGTTTTGCATGAAACGTGATTACTCGCTCGACATGTAGCACACGTGCGCACACAAACACGAATATCCTTCGCGATGCACGTGAGTATAGGATATCGAATGTACGCCAGGGTTGATGCATCGGCAATGAAATTCCCTATCGCGCTCCGCATCGCAGAGCTGCATAGATGCTCCCCCCTGCCCCGTTACATCACATCGGTCCATTGTGCCCTCCAACATCCGTTGTCCTAACTAGCACACAACGACGACGATGGCGATCTTCTCCGGTTGTTCGATACAACCCCCCCCCCCCCCCCACACACACTCGCACAAGCCTAATGGTAGCGATGGACGTCGCCGGGACTACTTGCAACCGCCCGAACACCCAAGACTAATCGCTTTACCGCTACCACTAAGTACCGATCAACCGCACTGTGGAATATCTCCCATCCACTATTATATATCGTAACTGCGACCATTACACGTCTTCCCAATTATCATGACAAAATTTCTGATAACGCGCTTCCATAGGCTCCTTGATTTCACTCAACGGACTATTGTACGATCCTTTGAGCCCATAGAGCATTTTTGATGGTTCGGTAAAGGGAGAAAATCTCAGTGCGCACCGATCATAATGGTTATCTGATCGATCGACAAGATCGCGGAGCGCTATCGACTGTCACATTTGGCGAAACGGTGCATGGATCTGCGAAAATCTTGTAATCTGCCGTGCAATCCGAAGAATTTCGGGCCACGAGGGTTAAGGGAACAGACGATTATCGGAGCAAATATGGAGGATGTGATAGGATCATCGCGGGACGCCGTGCGGAAGATAACGCGAGGCGCGAAGGATTCCACATGGCGCCCTAGTCCTCAATCTCTGTCGGAGCTTAATGTCGTGATTCGAGATCGTACGAGAGAGGCCAGGAAAAAGGCCGAGCCTAGGGTGATCCAACGGCTTTATAACAGCAGCTTCGCAAATGCATCTGAATAAAAAAAACGTTGAAGCCTGTTCGCAAGCTGCTGCACGATATCATCGGAAGGACGGCAATTCGGTGGCCCGGTTGTTTTGACGCGTACACCAACCTCCAATGAAGCTAGACAAAGCGTTAACTACGGAGACATTGGAGACATTGAGCATTTGATCGATTGCTCGGAATCGGCTACTCAACGAATGTTTATGTCTATCGCCAATATCAAATAACGTAATTGTAATTCGCGAAAGATTTCGACAGCTGGTGAATCTTAACCGGATTTCTCTTGCGATTTTCCCTACTTGGTGGGCTGGCTGCTTTTTCACCTGATATCTCTTCATTGCCGAGGTCAGAGGAATGCCCGCGGGAAATTCCAGCTCTTCGATGGCTTCGGGTAAAATCTGCAATTTCCCGAGCGAATGAGCTTCCGGAGAGCGGGAATAAGCTGGTCGGCGGGGAGAGGTACAAGTTTGAAAAACCTTCTGTTTTCTCGCATAGCGTATGGAGACGGGGAAGGAAGAGACGAGGAGCGAGCCGCGCTTGGTCGTCGTGGGAGGACTCAAGGTGTATCGGTGGTTCGTCTATTGTAACAGGCACCATCCGAGTAATCGGGATGGGAGTCAATAATCCGTGATCCGCTCAGCCCGGGGAAATACCTCGCCGACGTGTAATTGGGATCAGTGCTTATCGGTGGCGTGCAGCGAGAGGTTCTAACTCGACGCCACAGCGCACCCCATCGCCCTCCCCCGTGTTCGCTTCCGCCACGTTCGCCTTGCTCATTCCGTCCTTCACAGCCATCGTCTCGCCACCTCTTCAAATGTTCTCAACAGTGCCCGGATTGGGCGCTCGATTTGAGGTTCGTCCGAGGTCGCATACGTCCTTCTCGCAATTAGATGTGTATCCTTATTCCCGGGTCATTGATTTTCCACCGAGCAACGTCGGCATTTTCGGCGGCCGCTGCATCCACCTGCACCGAAACTGCGCGCCAAGTTTGGGAATTTATTGCCAGCGAACGAGCCGCGCGATTCGCTTTATTTTTGAATCATCGACGATCCACCCAATGACCAAGGTGCGAGTATAATTTCATGTAAATATATGAAGAATTGAAAAAGTTGGAAATATGCAACGGTTCCACTTGTGCCAAGCCGACCAGCCTGATTACCGACCGAAGCACGTTTCACATTTGCCTCGGTAAGAGGTCTCCGATGGCCAGTGCAACGTTCGAAACGAAGGATCTTGAGACAGATGCCGTCAAGGGATAGAAAAATACGGCAGCCTCACGGGTCACGAGAGACGTGGGTCGTGATGGTCTCTCAAAAGGAGTGCGGCTTTGGTGTCCGGATCGATGGTTGGAACGATTCGGTTATCCCTTATCGGTTTTCGTCTCGCGTACCTTTTCACGGTAGCCCCCCCTCCTTCGATGCCTACAACGGGGACGATGTACTTCCCGACCTCTTTTGCGATGCAGCATCTTTATCGGAACTTTATCGCTCCCCGGTCGAGGCGACGACTCGGATAGAGCCCGTTCCGCGTCGAAACGCTATCCCCGTACTAGATAGCCGGGAATTTATTTTCCGTATCTATATATAGATATATATATATATATATGTATATAGCCATGGGTCAGGTTGTTATATAAGGAGCTTTGAAGTTGGTGAAACCACCGAACTGCCATTGCCATTGTGCATGTGATGAAAAAAATTTAAAAATCGCTGCGCTGTATCGTTCACAAATAACGTGCATTCAAAGTGGAATGGGGGGGGGGGGGGGGGTGCCCGTTGCGGAATATCGCTGACGGGACACAGCCTGAATCGCTAACTTAGCCTGAAGCCTTCGATGCGTTGTTTGTGTTTCAGAAGGACCAAGTTTCACGGTGCCGATAACAAATGTGACTGTACCTGTCGGTCGCGAGGCCATGCTCGCTTGCGTTGTCGAAGATCTCTCCACATACAAGGTAAAAGAAGCAGCAGTATACGTGGCCGAGTTGTCTATATTTATGGTAGCTAGAACCATTTTAAGGGCGAACATCCCGAAGATTATAGGAATTTCTCTACTCGCAGGAAAGGTTGCGCGGTGTAACCCTCCGATTTCGATTTAGCATGTTTGTAGAATAGGTAAAAACAGGCGACACGTATTTTTTTATATCTGCTTAACCCGATTTTTATGGGGTGAAACGCACTCTCGAAAAGAGGGGTGTTTTTTGTTTTTCATCGATAACGTTATAACGGTACGAGATATGAAAAAATGTCAAATTGCAACAGCGTTTATTTTTCCGTGTACTATACATTGGAGATGAGAACGATGCGGATAACAAAAAATTTTGTATTGTTTATTGCAAAAAGCAATTTTTTCATACGTATCTTCGAAAAATTTTAATCGATTGGGATGTAAATTTGCATACATGCAGAGGATGGAAAAGTAGCGGATACGTGTTTTTTCTTTTTCCGATATCTCATAATTATGAGGTTGAAACGGCCCTTCGATTTTTCAGCCAAGAGCATCGTATAATCAGCGAGCCTTTTGGCATTCCGGGTTACATTCACGCCAATACAAGTTTGTTTTATGACACGATTGCATATTTGTAAATTCCACCCACCCGTCCCCTCTCGAAAGGCAAACGATCGAAGTTCTTATTATGCAGCATGGACGAAAATTTGCAGAAATGAAAACTGGTTACGATGATAGTGCAATCAGTCAAGATAGTCGATACAAATTTCCTTGTTTTGGCGGAACACCACTTTTAAGGGGTCAACGGACCTTTAAAAACTTTGATCTATAACTCGTGAACGGGCCGAGATAAAAATAAAGTTTAAAGAGAAGCAATGTTGTATTACTCGACTACTAGACGTTCATGATGACAGTGATGAATACAACAACAAGTGGCGTATTGTTTATCGCAATAATTCGTGAATAACTGCCAAAAATCATTCTTCAATTTCCCGCTAATATGGGCAGCGGCAATCTTCGCAATCACGGACTAACATCATGCGTCCTTAGGCAACTGAATTACAATTGTTTATTTACGAAGGAATTCTCCCCCGACACGTACTACCTTTGAATATTACAATATCATCGGAAAAATGTTCTCGCGCTGACTTATTTAATAAACGTTTCAACTCTATGTTTTTTTTATTGATTATACTTATTACAACAATGATGTCATGATAAAAGTGTTTGGAACAAAGAGACCTCTTACACCACGCACAAGCGATAATAGCTGCTTCGTCGCATATATCGCATGTCAGTTTAAAAATCAAAATTCTACCGGATTTTCGAAGTTTGGTGGTCTTTCTTCTTCGTAACCGCTTTTGTACCACGCAGATTTAAAAAGGTTTGTAATCTGTGGAGAAGAAAACTGGTTGTGTGTAAGGTATTGCAACTTAACAATATAGTCTCTCAAGTGCAGATTGACGTCGTAATTGTAAAATATTACTATATACGATTTCTATTACATATTCATTAACTTTCGGATCTAGGGATCGTTGTCCGGGCCAATCTACTCCAGGGTCATCTTCTATTGTGGCTGCGTCATAAATTTCATTTGGTGATAGAAAATCCGAACCAGTTTCGAATTTCATCTCCATAGGCTGATCAATCGCTTCCATGATCATTATTTCTAGATCTTTACTGAACTGTTTTCCCCGTCCGGTGATTTGGAGTTCAAGGCAAATTCATAGAACTTATCGCTATGGTTAGAAGTTTAATAATCTTCACCGGATTAACGTACACTTTTATCCATATTTGAAATCCAAAATGTATAGCTGGCTTCTCCGTCGTAAACTGCAGCTATAATGAGCGTTGCTGAATTCATATTACTTGATACGCAATTTATCAGCACAAAGGAAAGGATAACGACGACACACGCTATTATTAGACCTATTATCAGTCTATAATAAGGTGATCTCAAGGTTATCTCGGGGTAGCCGCTCTTTGCACCGGATTATTTCATTCCTTCATTGGTTCTCCTGTTTGTGAATAAAGTGCAATTATGCTGCGTTATAAGCCGATAAAAATGTTTTGCATCACTCCTTTTACGAGTTGCAGCAGAAACCCAAAACGCTGTGATCTCTGCAGATGGCGCCTTCGATACGGTGAGGGGAGTGAAATTTTGTCGTAAGTATCCAATTGTAATTCAGCTGCTTCCCGAACCACGAAGTTGGTCCGTGATTGCGAGCCTTACCTGTGCCCATATTAGCTGAAAATTTAAGAGTGATTTTCACCAGTTATTCACGATTTTTCGTAATAAACAATACGCAACTTGTTGTTGTATTCATCATTATCATCATAAACATCTAGGAGTCGAAGAAACAGCATTTTTTCGATTTTAAATTTATTTTCATCCCGGCCCGTTCACGAGTTATGGGAAGAACAAAGTTCCGCCAAAACGAAAAAATTTGTATCGACTATTTTGACTGATTGTCCTTTCATTGTAACCCATTTTTAGTTCTACTGATTTCCGTCCATGCCGTACGGTGAGAACTTTGAACGTTTGCTTTTCGAGAGTGGGACGTTTGGGGGGGGGGGATGCTAAAAGACTAGCTGATTATACGATGCTCTTGGCTAAAAATCGAAGGGCACTTTCAACCCCTTAATCATGAGACGTCGAGGAAACCAAAAACACGTATCCGCTATTTTTCCAACCTTCACATGTACGCAAAAGTACATCTTAATCGGTTAAAAATTCTCGGAGATACGTATGAAAAAATTGCATTTTCGCAATAAACAATATGAAATTCGTTGTTATCTGCGTCGTTCTCATCCCCAATGTATAGTACAAGAAAACATAAACGTTGTTGCATTGTGTATTTTGTTCATAACTCGTTGCGTTAAGAAGTTATCGCCGAAAAAACGAAAAACACCCCATTTTCGAGGGTGCGTTTCACCCCTTAAAAATCGGGTTCAGCAGATATAAAAAAATACGTGTCGTCTATTTTTACCCATTCTACAAACATGCCAAATATCATCGAAATCGGAAGTTTTCACCTCGCGACCTTTCCTCAGATATTTACCTTTATTTGATACCCAACCCTTCCCCTTTTGAGCGTTAAACCGCGGAGAAAATCGATAGGAACCACCCTCATAATGATAATGACAGTTGATGTCGGGATAATATGGATTCGCGAGCTTCATAGCGTTAAAAAGCTGGGACAATGCGCAGACGGAAAGTTTGGTTTGGGCGTGCAGCGAAAGACTGACGGAGGAGAGGGGTGAGTGAGAGAAAGAGCGAGACAGAGAAAGGCGGCTGTTCATCAGGCGAGTTCTTCCTAAAAGCTAATTGAATAAGTTACAGGCGTAGACGCGACTTTCGCGGCTTAATCGCGTCACGGAATTCTCCCCTTCGGACGAAACTCCTTAAACGGGCTCTATACATCTCTCGTCAAGCCGAGGCTATTGTGAGTCCTGTGAGGCAGGGAGAGAAGGAGGAACGCACGCGGCTTTCACGCGGAGGCTTTTCCTTCTATCACGAAAATCGTGAATAAATTTACATTGTATTCCGCACACGTAGGAGCTTACGCGATGATGCGCTGCTTGTCCTCGCGCTTACGGGGCCTTTCTTGTTGTCGACGGCCCCTTTGCATAATATCCGCGTAGATGTACATTAACCGGAAGGCTTAACCGATTCCCAGCAGCGATCAGCACCCGGTTGGTCTTCGTGCGAGCTAGTCGGGTTGCGGCGTGTGGTATATGAGCGCGATAGCGCTGATTTACCAGGGGTTCCGGACTCTCTGGTAGTCGCTCATATCCGGGCTAATGTGCAAACTGGACAAATCTTTGCCTTACGGGAGCCACGCCATATGGAACGTTTGCAACTTCGCAGCCCAAGGCTGACATCAAAGTAAAATTATGGAATCAAAGCGAAGGCTGAATAATCGAACGTGATGGGTGGGATCAAAGTTGAAGCCGGAAATCAAAGTCAAAGCCTCAAATAAAAGACGGAAGTCACAATCAAAGTCTAAAATAAAACTGCAATCCTAAAATCGAAAGTGAAGAATGAAATCAAAACGACAGACCCAAATCAAAGTTGAATGCTATGTCCAAACATTTTTTGATATCCTTCCCTGTCTTCATTTTGGATAATAATGAACATTACTCTAGTGTCCGGCTCTGATTTTTGCAAAACTCGTGTATATATTTAGAGCATCGAAAACAATTAGGTGTTTCTTTTTATCGGCGGAAAAACGCTTTCGAGGGGTGGAACCGCCTCTCAGAGAAGCATTCTAAGAGCTGATTTTGTAGTTATACCCACGAGCAGTTAACCGACTTCAGTGAAACAAACGAAAATCCTTTTAATGCAAAATCATCAGAAAACCACTATGAGTACCCGAGTCGAAATTTTCAGCCTATTTTAAAGGCTTTTGATCCTATGTCAGCCTCACTTGAGTGTGTTCCCGAGTCGAAATTTTCAGCCTATTTTAAAGGCCTTCGATCCTATGTCAGCCTCACTTGAGTCTGTTTACTGCTAGAAGTCCTACTATGGGCTCCTAACATGCTCTCTCTTTGCTGCTCACCTCCTGCATAGGCCCTTATACTCCTACCTAAGCTAGCTGAAGTCGTTGCAGCTCCTCTTTTGATTGCGTTTGGACCTATCGCGCATTTGACTGTTTCGCCGAAACGAGGCTGGGGATGGTCGCATTCGAAAGAGGGGGTCTAATAGTTTTCAGTAACCATCATGCGTTCGACTAGGTAGGACCGCACGTTCGACGTAGAGGCGTACTTTTCCAATGGCTTTTCCATTATCTCCACTCAGCGAACCTTTCGCATTCGCTTCAAACTTGCCCGTGCAGCGTCAGCAACTCTCCAAAGTGGAAGAAATGGATCTTGGGCAAACAGTTACAATATTTTTGATAGGAATTGCCCTCACGCATGCATGTATATGCGGATCCCTATAGTAGGCACGCATGCATACGTATAGGTACTAGTATACGTGTGTTGGTGTATGCTTTGGCGTGTATGTATGCGGGTATATACGTGTGTCTACGCATGCGCGTATTCAGGCATATGTATCTCTATATGCGTAATAGAGTGTACGCGTGTGCGTATATACGTGTGCCAATCGACGTCCTCCTTAGCGCCTCCAAGTGGAGAAAAGGGAAATTTGTTCCCGTTTTAGGCCCTAAGTAGGAGCTAATTTTATATTGAATACGAAGCTACTTTACTGCCTTTATCTCCTACCACTGTAAGGATCTGGAGGGGCAAAATAGGCTGAAAATTTCGACTCGGGTTTACTGCGAGAAGTCCTACTATGGGCTCCTAACATGTTCGTTCTTTGCTGCTTACCTCCTGCAAAGGCCCTTATACTCCTACCTAACCTAGCTGAAGTCGTTGCAGCTCCTCTTTTGCTGCTAGAAGTCTTACTATGGGTCCTAACAGCTCTTCCTTCGCTGCTTATCTTCTGCATAGGCCCTTATACTCCTACCTAACCTAGCTGAAGTCGTTGCAGCTCTTCTTTTGATTGCGTTTGGACCTATCGCGCATTTGGCTGTTTCGACGAAACGAGGGTGGGGATGGTCGCATTCGAAAGAGGGGGTCTAATAGTTTTCAGTAACCATCATGCGTTGGATTAGGTAGGACCGGGCGTTCGACGTTGAGGCTTACTTTTCCAATTGTCTTTCCATTATCTCCACCCAGCGAACCTTTCGCATTCGCTTCAAACTTGCCCGTGCAGCTCCAGCAACTCTCCAAAGTGGAAGAAATGGATCTTGGGCAAACAGTTACAATATTTTTGATAGGAATTGCCCTCACGTATGCTTGTATACGCGGATCCCTATAGCAAGCACACATGCATACGTATAGGTACTAGTATACGTGTGTTGGTGTATGCTTAGGCGTGTATGTGTGCGGGTATAAACGTGTGTCTACGCATGCGCGTATTCAGGCATATGTATCTCCATATGCGTAATTGAGGGTATGCGTGTGCGTGTATACGTGTCCCAATCGACGTCCTCCTTAGCGCCTGCAAGTGGAGAAAAGGGACATTTGGTCCCGTTCTAGGCCCTAAGTAGGAGCTCATTTTATATTGAATACGAAGCTCCTGTACTGCCTTTATCTCCTACCACTGTGAGGATCTGGAGGGGCAAAATAGGCTGAAAATTTCGACTCGGGTACATTGAAAAAAAAAATGAAGGATCCAAGAACCCTTTTATTTTTCTTTCTACCACCCCACATTGAAAAATGGCGCTTAAAATTGAACGTAACGGGAAACACCTCGAAAGGGGGAATAAACTTAAAGTTCACATATTTCACCGAAAAGCAAGCTTAAGGGGGCAAATCACATTCCCTACATTTTTGACGATTCGAAATGAAAACTGAGGGTTTTAGGGGGAATGAAAGATAAATTCGTATTCGGGTGGTAAAAGTACATCGATATGGACTTGTAAAGAGATATTTAAAACTCACATGTTTTTTTTTCCCATCTCAGCAAAAAATAATTGCCTTCACTGAATCGTCGATCATTTAATTTCTGCTTTGATTTGGCACTCTACTCCATACTCATTCTCTTTTTAATCGGTTTTCCTTTAAAACGCCGTTTGAATAATCGAGTCCTGTTGATTTGACAATTTGTGGCAGCATTTGAAAGACGAAGCGTCGATTTTCGCCAATTTTTCTGTACATGGAGTATGAAAGTACACCCCTTTGCTTTTCGGCCCCATTTTGAGTGGACTTTCCGGAAAAATAGTTGGGGTATGGGGATGAATCACGCGACATTCTGCAAGTCTATCTACCAAAATTCTTTCGAAACCCTTCCATTAAACGGCTGTCACTCAAATAGGACCGACGCCTAGGCTGTATGAAATTTCCGGATTCTGACGTTTCGGGAAAAGTGGCCAAATGAGTCGAAAAATATTTTGTTACGCCTTTTAACCAACTTCGAGTCTCTTTGATGCGAAATTTTCCTCGAATCACGGATATCGCCAAGTTTTTATTTAAAGTTCAAAATTACGTCGGCTCAACGCGAAAAAAACGTCTTTCCTCGCACACTCTCGAAGATTTTCAATAGAAATTAAGGGTTTTGAGGAAAATTAATGGTGAATCCATTTTCAGGGAACCAAAATACATCGAATGGACTTGTAAAAAAGCAATGATAATCCAAATTTTGTTTGGCCCTTTTTCGAAAAAAGTGGCTTCGCTAAGTCGTCGATTACTTATTTCCGGTTTGGATTAAAAACTCCGCTTTGTGCGCATCTTTTTCGTGATTGTTCTCTTCAAAATACGGTTTTATTCGCGAAGTATCGATGATTTTTGCCAATTTTTCTATATAGCTTTTCCGCGGAGAAATAAAATGTATTTAATGGTTTTCAATGTTCCACCATATGCACGAGTTTTAAGACAATCGCAGCCGGACACCATAGTGATGTTCATTGTAAGTAGTTTGATTGACAGGTTCAAGTTGGCATTTCGACTCAGTCCCTTCTTCGTACGCGGAGGTTTTGAGCTCGCAATTTTTGCTTCCAACGGTTAAAAACCATAAAAGTTTCAATCATTGGCAACGAAAATAGTGCCGTATCAGGGTGGGAAAAGAGTCATATCCGCTTGGAGACGCCGAGTGGCGAAGGAAATAAAATAATAAAGCACAACACACACACGTGCGCGCGAGTGCGAAGGTCGTCAACCGTATGCTCGCTCTTTCCGTACACAGGAGCGAGGCTCGTTAACGGTTTACGATTCGCCTCAAACGCGTCAAAGAAGGAAGATAAAGGTGATGTAGTGGGGGCCCAAAGTGAGCACTCTAAGGGAAATAAAAGATGATTCAAATTTTAAAAAAGGTTTAACCACGTTTTTAAAACGGACTAAAAAGTATAAAATACTTTTTCCTAGCCCCATACAGATTTATGACCCAATACAGATTCCTAACCCCATACAGATTGTCCCAAAAATTTGTGATTGTGAATTTTTAATAGCTATGAAAATACTTGTAAGAATTAAAATGCAAAACGTCGGACGCATGCAATAGATGAAGTGTAGGGATAAGAGTGTAGTGAGGAGCTGCTGGTGAGAAAACTCACACAACAGTTCATATGATTAGCAGTGTAATAAAATTGTTAGTGACTTAGGTGAACTATTCATGCATCAATTATATATTATATACACCCCACGTCTTTCGTTTTAAATGTAACACGTATTTTCATAGCTATTTAAAATTCACAATCACAAATTTTCAGGACAATCTGTATGCGGTTAGGAATCTTTATGGGGCTAGGAGAAATTATTTTACACTTTTTAGTCCGTTTTAAAAACGTGGTTGAATTTTTTAATTTTAATAATATTATTTTCTGCTATTCAGTCTTATGTATGTGAAATTTTGCAATCGATTTTAAACATCATCATGAGATTATGACAGAGACATGTGGCAAATTTCATATTTATTTCAGTTTCTCTTCACCTGATCATATCTGAGATAGAAAATTGTTCTCCGACCATATATCAAATTGTTAAACGATAATATATCAATCTGTTTAACCGTTATTTTCATGAAATTAAAAATAAAGAAGCAACCAAAATTAATGTTACAAAATCTTTATTTTAATGTTAGAACAAATTAATTCTAGATCCTTCTTAGTTACCAATTTTTATTTGAAATCTATGACTCACTTATGGTGCTAGAGGTCCTACTTGTCGCATTCTTTCCATCTCCTTCATTGCGTTTTCATTGCACGGTGTCTTGCCGGTATGTTTTGAGCAATCGACCTCCTCTATTCTTGATCCATCCAATGATCTGACGCGACTCAATGCTGCATATGCCTGTCCTCTAGCAAGCAGTGCAGATCCGAGGTATACAACCGCATGGTCCACTGTAAATCCCCGCATTTTATGAACTGTGCAGGCCCAGCACGGTACTAGTGGAAGCTGCGTTCGCTCGATTGTTCCATAGTTTCGGAGTGCCGGAAACTCTATTGATTTTGGCTTGATCAAATGAATTCCATCGCTGCCAAAGCCGATATGAACCGGTGAAAGGTCGGTATCGTATATCTGATCACGACGGAATAAAGGCCAAACAATTTCAGTGATAGTGCCCATTGCACCATTTACAAGTCGTTGCTCTATGTTAATATTTGAGCGAAGCATCACTCTTCCTCCGTTGAAAATGTCCAACTCCGTTTGGAATCCTCCAGTCTTGTTGATATCGCCTGACACAATTTTGTCCATATTTACATTGTCGGTATTTCTTGTCGCATACCCTAGCACATCCTGAGCGCGAATGCGGAAGATTCGCTCTCCTTGGGCTAGATATTGTTCAACGACGGCTGTGTTGTGTATATCAACTTGGGCACTAGTTGGATATATGTGGATCGCTCTATCCAAATCAAAATCGCCAGATGTCTTTTTCAACACTTTTGACGTCAATAGAGAAAAATGTTGGGCCTTCAACTCGCCGATGAGTAGAGCATTCAAAAGATCGGAAAATGTTGTGTCGTCTTGTTGTTGCATGTTCTCCGTCAACTCCACAAAACTGAGGAGTCTCCACAAATGGGTTGCTGGAATAAATCTTGCAGGCTGGTGGAATGTCTGACCTCCTCGGATAGGTGTCAACTGAAACAAATCTCCAAAACCCATAATGTTGATGCCACTGAATGGTTCATTTTTCGTCTTTTGTAGTTGTCGCAATCTAGAATCGATCATGTCCAACATTTCGTATGGAACCATGGAAATCTCATCGATGAACAGGAATTCAATGTCCTTCCACTGATTTTGCAAGATCCTCAAATTGTTCCCAGTCAGGGGTGTCAAATTTTCTACCATTTTTCCGTCTTACTCAACTGGCATTTTAAATAATATGTGCAGCGTTGTTCCACCAACAAGTCGTGCCGCTACACCGGTCGATGCGCCTACTTTAACTGCTTTTTTACCATAGCAGCGATTGACCTGTTCTTTAAGTACATTGAATGTGAATGTTTTGCCTACTCCAGCACCTCCGGTGACGAACATTCTGATGCGACTCGGACTTCTATTCATTTGGTCCTAAATACTGCGAGTAAAGATGTTGAATAATTCACGCTGTCGTAAATTCATTGCATCACACACGTTCTGGAACTGCTCATTTGTCATCGGCTGTTCGGTAACTTCGTTTTCAAGTTCTGCCTCAACAATTTCTTCTGGATTTTAAAAAAGATTGAAAGCCCGATTGAATGCAGTTTCAAGTTGTCTGTCTCTTGCCCGATGTATTTCGCAGTATGCATTCGTCTCAATTGCTCTTCCCGAGCAAGAAAAGCCTCGTGTTCATTGTTATTCTCATCAATTGATTTATTTTTCGAGTAAAATGGTACATATTGTACGGGCAGGCTATAGACATGGGTTTCCGGATCCGTCTGCATTTGAAAGAATGGCACTCGTACAACGGCTGGAACATTTTTAATTACCATTTTAGTATTGTCAACTAGCTTGATGAGTCTTCGTCTTGATGAGTCTTCGTTGCATTTACTGGCTTTTGTTCTGGTTCATTTTCAGTAGGAACTTCTTCGTCTACCTGTATCGATGGATGTGCCTCTAAATATTGCTGTAATGGTACAAATCCTTCTTTAACAACATTGATGGCATTAATTGAAAATTGTCTCTCGACATTGGCATGCACACTTCGGTGGATAATACGAAGGAATTCGTCAATCGTATCACATTCGGTGACACAGTCTTTTCCATTTTGTGCTCCGCATTTTCCCTTTGGCCCGCATGAATGAGAATCAGTGAAATAAAACTTGTTATCATAATACATGATACCACATGCACTGCCAGCAACAATCAAAATTCCAACATTATGTTCGGCGAACAATAAGTTTATCGAAGCACGAAGATTTGGGAAGCTAATTCCATCGGTTTCTCCGTCGCATAAACTGCCATCGAAGGCGCCATTTAAATCATCATATTCAACAACAGAGGCATTGTCAAACATCAGGATGTCGTGCCTTACAACATCAAGATTTCTGTTCTTCAAATAGCCGCGATTGTCAATTGGAAAGGCCCCCGGTTGATTTTTAGTTTCCCAATCAATCCATTCGTAAAATCCATCGCCTCCAATAATGTTCTGATTTTAAACATTTGTATCCCATAGGCTTGGTGGTAGAATGGCAGCACGAATTAAATTTGCCACGACCATTGCGTAACATTGGTGTCCAGCATGTCGGGATTGAAAGATTTCTTTATTTCTTTGATTCCAGGAAGCAAGTACGATTCGCGATGAATCATTAATTCGCATATAGGCACTGCGAGTTGGCGCATCAGTAGCTTGGTCATTAGATTCGTTTGGTCGTTTTTGCTGAGCTGGAATAACGCGGATGACATCCTGCGTATTCAATCGCGAAAATTGTTTTACTTTTACATTCTTGTAGAGTGGGTTATTTGCAATAAGCCAATCAGGTGCCTTGTAGACACGATCCGGTGAAATGTTATAATCTCTGGATACATTCAAGTTCTCCAGAGTTTCAGTCACTACAACAATTCCTACATGTGTGCTCAACCGAGGAGGCATTTTAGGCAGCTTTTCGCTAACTTCAAATACATCGAGAGCAAATCATGTTGCATGTCCTTTGAAACCGTTATTGACCAAATCTGAGTGGAAATTTGACCACTTTGAAATACGGAATGATGCGCTGAAGCAGACGTCGTTCTGATTCAGTTAGTGCCGAAATTTCACCCGGAAGAAAGTTATTCCATTATGCCTTGGATGGAGCATAACTTTTGGAGCCCTCCAAGTGCTTATTGCATCGATGGCCAACAAGCAAATCATTTTTAGCGGGACGTTCCGGTGGCAAGTATGGCTTGGGCGAAATCAAACGATATTTCCCTACCTGATTATGGTAGCATTTTTTCTGGCAGATATCACAGCACTTGTCGCAAAAAGTATTTATGGTTGAGTGAAAATCTGTTTCATCACCTACCCGTTGAGAATAGGCCTCAAGTTGACGCCGTGGTCTTGCTTCACGTTCCTGGCTTGTCTCTCTATCTCTCAATTCAGGTTGTCTCAATCGTTTTGATTCTAGTCGAGAGACATGCGCTTCGGTAGGCTCAATTGCTTTCGTTTGAGAATAACGAAATGCGTCACTAGCACGTCGAGATATATGTTCATCAGCTGTCTCGACCACTCTCGATTGAGCTTGTCGTGCTCTTTGATTTTCGACAGGAGATATATGTTCATCGGCTGTTTCATTTGCTCTTGCTTGAGCATGCCGCTGCGCGTCACTGGCTATGAATGTACCCACATATTATATTGCAGACAAATCATTATTATTATTATTATAAAAGAACAAAAACTTAACGTGCCTACTTAGCAATCAGTAAACTGAATTTTTTTTCGGTCATTATCACAGTAAAATGACCCAACACCTGGGTAACCAGTGCATGCATCATGAGCCCACATTTGACAGTCATTGCATGGACTCCAGTCTTCGGTGGGAGGATTTATATATGGTCCATTGCACGTAATGCAAATGTTTGTTTCTTTTTTTACCTATTGGCTTTTCCTTAGATTTCAAATTGTCACACCCGGAAAGGATGAGAAAATAAAATTTCGTTTCCCTCTTTCTTGCCTACGCCGAGCGCAATAGCACGGGATAAGGGTAAAAGGGAGTTTAGGCTTCGAATGTCTCCGCGGTTAAGGCGTTACCCCCACTTGTAGCGCAAAAAGGCCTTTTTCATGAATTTTTTTAAAGAAAACTACAAAACTTTTTTAATCGATCAATATACCATCTTAAAGAACACATCTTGAAGAACTTTCAGTAATTTTTTTATTGAAAAATATTACATTGTTTAGTGGCAAATGGCCGTCAATGAAATGATGTTTTTATATACACGGTTTGCGGTGACCAACATTGCGGCGAAGTGGATCATCTGAAAAAAAAATGCGGATGGATTTAGTCAAATATAAGTATAAACTAGTCTTTAATCAAAGGATTTTAAAAAATATTAATTTTTCACAAAATGGCGGACAGTCAAAGTTAATGGTTCGATTTTAACGAAAAAAAAACGGCCGTTTTTTGGCTATAAAACGGCCATTTTTTTTTCGAAAAAAAAATCGAACGATTAAAGACTACATTTTTATGTATTAAATAAGCCTGAAAAATGTCAAGAAGATCGGTTCATTAGTGTTCGAGTAATCTTGGTCACCGACTTCAGAAATGCCATTTTGAGAAAAACGCGTTTAAAGTTTCTCTTTCAACGCTCTTTCAACGCGGATTCTTCTCTTTGAACGCTCATATCTCGGTCAATTTTGTTCGGATCGACTTGAAATTTTCAGGACATATTCTCAGATACTTATACTTCAAAAAAATACAATAAAAAAAATCGATTTTTTCAACATCGCAAGTGGGGGTAACCCCTTAAGAGATACGTAACGAGTTGGACAAACGTGAATGCCAGAAACAAGATTCTCTTATTCTTTTATTATATTTGAGGTTCGGATTCCTCGGAACATAGTTTTGGTAATCGAGGAAAGATAAAGAAACATATAATCGGCTTAGCTTACGTTCACAGTGTGGTCGTTGCTCGTAGTCGGACGAAGGGCCTTCGCTCTCGGGGTAGGTACGCTCGCTCGTACAATCGATGATAAGACCGCTCGGAAGGTTTTACAACAATGTGCGTTATTTATTACATGCTACTCGGACACTTTGCGTAGTTAAAAATATGAACTTGTCTCGAAAAGATGAAGTTTGAGGATTTGACGTGGAGCAAAAATGCGGTATGTGTCGCGATGATGAATAAAAGATTTTAAGTTCAAGCTACTTTGGGTGACTGACTCCAACGGATGGTGATGGAAGTGACTTCAACTCGTGGTGATGGAACACTAACTTTTTGTAGGTATTTCTTCACAAAGTAGAAATTAGGAGAGGTTTAGTTGGTGGGGAAAGGGGTGCATTCCCGTGATGCATTTTCCTTAGGGATTAGTTAATCGCCCGTGAGGATGTAGGGTGACCTATGGGGTCGAGACAGGGTGGGAGAAAGGACTTCTGGTTCGTTATTGGGTCACGGTTTTGATAAACGCAATCACAGCTCTGTTTCCGAGAATTGAGTTGAACGCAGGTGTTTTCTGTGGGTCTAGGTTTACGACCCTTGAAGTATTTCGAGTTGGGTAAGTCTTCCTTGAAGAGTTGTTTGGGTCTCAAGATAAGGGATTATCGCTTGGTGGAGCCCCGCTTTCTTTTTCTGTTCGAGTCGTCTGGGGACTTTTGGCCTTGCACGTGGATTTGTTCGTGATATCTTTGAGACCGCTGTACTTTCGCGTGGGAAAGCACGCGAGATGCTTGCTTATCATCAATAGGTTACTTTTTGCTGTGATATGCCTAAGTCATGCCTAAACACCTCAAAAACATAGTTGCAATAAATAATAGCGTTTTGGTGAATTCCTACATAGACAAACAAATGGGGAAATTATTTAAATAAAGTCACATAGTCAGGTTCTATCTTCTATTATCATCTTAATGTCACATAGTCATCAGTCATTAGCGCATAGCGGGCACGTGCTCGATTTCCTATAATAATAATAAGTAAATAGAGAAATTACTTAAATAAAGCATCAACTTCATTTCACATAGCCATCTTTTATACTGGGCATAAGCGGGCACGTGTTCGCTTTGCCCTGCCCTTTTGCGCCACTTGACGTTTCCATCAAACCTGACCAAAAAATGATTGGAAGACATTTAAACAAACATGAATGAAACAAAGTGAAATAGGCATAAAACTATAGTCACATTTTAGTGTTGATCTATTTTACTCACAAATATACAAAACACGATGTACATACTTTGCTTTTTTTTCCAAAACCCGTGGAAGTTTGTTTTTTTGGCACACGAGCCACGCGGTCGGCCGCAGTTGAGCTTCACGACTGTGGCAGATCGGGCGGGACGGGGCCAACGTATTCGGGTCGCGAAACCGCGGTAAGTTTCAAAACGTTGGTCCAATGGAGGACGCCCGCTGCAGGCCGGCTGCTCGCTTTGGGCCCCCTTCTGCTACATGTTGGGTCAGAGGGGAAGAAAAAAACCAAAATATTCCGCAAAGTGAACGTCATGCTCGCGAGGATCCACGCGACGGCTCCCAAATGGAGCGTGTGCGCTCTGTACGTGCGCACATACTCGGGGTCACGTAATTGAAAAAGTCTCGCGACACTATTGAAATAATGGCTCACGTGAGGAGACTCGTGGCTCGGGGGAGACGCATCGCCAAAGTGTCTTAGTGAGTTTGTTTGGGTTTGCCGTTTTACGAGATTCGATATACTTTTCCGAAAGACAACATTTCTGTGTCTAATAACAAACTCCCGATAAAAATGGGACCTACTCCCGAACGGCGGTTGGGGGAGGGACCGAGCCGAAGTTGCGATAGCAGACTTTTCGTTGATTAACCGTGGCCGTGTCATTTCCCTGGCCCTACAAACCAATTGGCCATTATATTTGGATAGTGGGTTTCATAAAGAAATAAATAATTTAAAGCAAACCCAAAAAAAGTCGAAAGAGGAGAGACTTTTAAAAATATCATTGCAAAATATTAAATATACAAATGATGAATTAAAAAATCTGCCAAGTGCGAGTCGGGCCTCGCTCTATTAGCGTTCCGTACATATGACCAATTAACTATTTTCTGAAACTAGATATTTAATTAGGTAATGCTTTTTTTCTATGGTAGCACCAAACTGAAAGCATATGGGGTGATGATAGCTAGAGAAGGCCTCTTACACTCCTGCGGTAAGATAATAATGAAAATATATAAAATTATTGTTATTTAAATATTTACAATACCAAATGACTTATTTTTGGGCCCGGTACCAGCCAATCGCAATATATTGTTACACTTTTCGCAGACAAAGAGGAGGCGGAGAAAAATAAAAGAAATATACGATCTAGTCTTTTTATAATTTGCAATCTCGTTTCTTTCGTGACGTCAATTTCTCGTTTTCGCTTGCACCAACTCCAAAAATACGTAATTTGGTATCATAAATATTTGAATAACAATAATTTTGGATAAAGTTCCGAAAAGATCCTACCTCCGATCGTGCTGAAATTTTGCACTGACCTTCTTTTTAATATCGTAAGCGATCCCCTAAAAAAGATTTTGGGACGCGCCATAGTTTTCGAGATTTCAATTTTTGGAAGTTATTTTTTTTACTGCGCTCCCATTATATCTATAGCTGACGGGCTGGGCTCTGGCTATACCGATACAGGGTGTCCCAGAGGTAACGTACGCCCTTCTAGCATCTGGTAGGAAACAATATTCTGAGACGAAAAGTCCTCAGTCATTTTTTTATCAGACGCATAGACAATTAATCATGAAATAAAATAAATAGCCAATCAGGTGCGCGCTACAGCGGCAAGGCGGCGTAGAGGGGAGGGAATGCGTTGTAATTGCGTGCGGAGGGAAAATGCAAGTGCACACACACACACACACACACACACACACACACACACACACGCGCACACGCACACCCACACCCACACACACACACACACACACCCACACCCACGCACACGCACACCCACACACACGTACACACAAACACACGTACACACAAACACACACACGCACACACACACACACACACACACACACACACACACACACACACACACACACCCACACCCACGCACACGCACACCCACACACACCCACACACAAACACACACACACACGCACACACACGCACGCACACACACACACACACACACACACACACACACACACACACACACACACACACACACACACACACACACACACACACACACCCACACACACACACACACACACGCACATCCACACACACACAAACACACACGCACACACACACACACACACGCACACACACACACACACACACACACACACACACACACACCCACACCCACGCACACCCACACACAAACACACACACGCACACACACACACACGCACACACACACACACACACACACACACACACACACACACACACACACACACACACACACACACACACACACACACACACGCGCGCGCGCGCGCGCGCGCACCCACACACACACAAACACACACGCACACACACACACACACACACTTGCTTTCGAAATTTTCACTCTGCACACATTTTCAGGTGCACGCAAATACAACGCATTCCCCTATCCCTCCCCTCTACGCTACCTTTCCGCTGTAGTGCGCACCTGATTGGCTATCTATTTTAATTCATAATTAATTATCTATGCGTCTGATAAAGAAATGACTGAGGACTTTTCGTCTAAGAATTAACTTCCTACCAGATGCTAGAACGATGTACGTTACTTCTGGGACACCCTGTATATGTTATCTCGCTCTCCGTCTTGTGATGATCTTCGTCTAGTCCACGCGTTACCCCTCCCCCCCGCCCTGTCCGCCACATCGCCAGCGTTTTCGGTGTTTTATTTTGACGAGTGGTATACATGGCGAGTTTGCCCATGTAATATTGGTATTTAGCGTGGGTGCGGGTCCTCTCTGATGTCCGTGTGGAATCGTGGGGTGCATAGAACGCTAATGTTGGTGCGACATACCGCGGATTCATGAGCGCTATTCCGAGCAGCGAACCCCCTTATAATTCTTGGTAACCGGCTGGGGTAGCGATGTTGGGAGGGTTTCTATCGCCCAAGCTTGATGAAGATCAGTACAAAACGGAGAGCGCGATAACATGTATAGGTGTAGCCAGAGCCCGTCAGCCATAGATGTAGTAGGAGCGCAGTAAAAAAAAGTAACTTTCCAAAATCGATATGTCGAAAACTATGGCGCGTCGCCAAAACTCCTTTTAGGGGATCTCTTAAGATATTACGAAGAAGGTCGGTGCAAGATTTCAGCCCGATCAGAGGTAGGACCTTTTCGGAACTCGACCCATAATTTTATTTATTCTCATTATAAATTTAATGTACTATGTACACAATAAATTATTATATGTACTACATTATGAATCGGCGTTTTCAGTATTTGTTGTTTAAATACAGTATATGGTACATAATATACAGAAATTCCTAATTCCTAAGTAGTGTAGTTTTTGAGATAACCTCCGTAACCAAAATGGTCTAAAACTAACAATTTTTATGGGTACCCATTGCTTTATTTTCGAAGATCAAAAATATATTTGTTCTCTACTCTATGAGCTTGAAACAATGACACCCCACATGCAAGGGCAAGACAATTTTCTTTTTTTCTACTTCTTTTCCATGTATGGGAGCCCCACGAAGAATAATTTAATTGAATATCTAATTCAATATTCGGTTTCGGGTTAACATTCTACACAAAATATCCAAATTTAAGGTCTGTAACTCATTCAATTTACGAGCCAGAGACCCGTGGCATACGGGCGGAAAGATGGCAGAGTGACAACAATAGGGCTTCATTTTGCCCTTTGGGTACGGAACCCTGAAAATGATCAGTTGAATATTAAATGATAAAGTAATAAATATATGCAATCATCTATTTAAGTATTCATCATTTTATAAACATTTAAATTACAAAATTGCATAAATATTTTCTGTTATAATATATGAAACTATAAAATTATAAAATTTATATATAAATTATATAAAAACGATAAAATTTGCTCAAACAAGTTCGGACAAATTTGATGTATTGAGAAACAAAACAACAAATGATAGAAAAGTAACAGAGCTACAGTGAATAACGAATCCAAACAAATGAAGCTGGCAGCCAAACTATTGTTTGGGTTTGTCTAGGTTTGCTTATTTCGCAAACATTAGGTAACACTCATTACCGAACGAACGCTTGCCAACCGAGCTAATTTCCTCTCGTCTGGCACCGCATATGCCCTAAACCCCGTCGTATGAGTTACTTCAGCCTCATATTCCTCGTGTGTCCGGGTTGAACGTTTGCCGAGACGTGTACGAGCCTCGATAGAAGTAGACTGTCTCTCGATTCGTCGTCCAAACAGAGTGGCTCATAACCAGGAACCTTCAGGAATTTCGGATAGCCCTCTAAGTGGTGAGGATCGCCGTAGGGCAAGTGCACCCAGTGAATTTCGGCAATGTGTGTGCGAGTATACATAACACACGCGACGAAAGTTGGTCCTGGTGGATTCACTTGGATCGAGGAAAATCGGATGGGATGCGGTATCGGTGCGAGGGGGAGGGAAAAGGAGCGGGGGGGGGGCGAATGCCGGGGATGACACTAGTCGAGGTTCCAAATGGAAGGTGGAACGTTCCGGGATGAGGAAGCCAACAGCCGCGTAGCTTCGCTCAAGTGCGTCACTTTAAGCCGAGGTATCGCGCAGTCACGGATCAAGGCATTTCGTACCATATCCTACTGGCTCTCAACCGCCCCCACCTGCTTTCCCGATTATGCTTGCCTTACATTCTCCCTTCCATTTCTCTCTCTCTCTCCCTCTCTTTTTCTCTCTCTCCCTCTCTCTTTCTCTCTCTCCCTCTCTTCTCTCTTAAACGCTTATCAAGCCCATGTTCTAAGCTTTTCGTCCTTGTATTTCCGTGCTTGGGCCAAATCCCTTAGCCAAACGTCTCGTGTAGGTGTATATTGAGGAACCGAGGAAGACATCGTGGTAGTGCGAGGATATTGGCGGGAAAGTTTTACGTCGCAGGGATACTTTGCGTGCCGAGTTGGTCCCGTTAAATCGATAAATAGTGGAACGGAAGTTTGCCAGAGGCAAAAGCCGATGAGGCTGTAGCGATTCCATAGTCTCTTCATACGTGTACTATCCTCGGAGTGAGGCAGAGACACAGAGCGAGCGGCCGAGCCAACTTGATTTATCTGGTTCCTATGCGTTTTAGCCTCCCGAATTCGCGAGGTGTACCATTGCCGCACAGCGAGGTAAGTGAGTGGTGTACGTACCACGACACACAAAATCAGCAACAATTCCGCGCCTACGGGGGTGGGGGTACCCCCTAATAATATAATAATATATGATAAATATATAATAAATATAATAATAATGGACCTTCGTGGCATTCGTCACGCGAAAAGCTGGGCGAATGATGTCTCTTTGGCTTTTCGGTAGTCAGTACCGAAATCACGAGTCTTTGTGATTTCGTCTTCGCGAAATAACGGAATATCGAAGCGCAAAGCGGACGAAGATTCCGAGTTGTTTGGGTCCCGCGTTAAGTTAGTTCGAAGTGACCGAACTAGGGGACACGGGACTAGCCCAGTTATGCAGATCCGAGTTTCTCCAGAGGCTATGGTAATTGTTTCGACTTCACAGTGCCTCTTTGCATGCCTCGGAATGTGCGAGTTGTAGCAGCTTGGAAATAAACTATTTTGAACGCTAGTGACGACCGCTCTCATTCGTGCTTCGAGACAATCCAGGATTCAAGGAAGCGTTTATCGGAGATTGGGGTAGGTACATCTCTTTCGCCTATCAAATAATTATTGAATCGTTCGTGTTGTTTGTTATCAGCATCAATTGATCGCTGATCAGGAGAGTGCGGCAACGTTTTTTTTTCTCATTTCCGATGCGAACAGAAATATTCGATTCTTCTTTTTTCCATTTTCAGTTTAGTAATAGTTATTTCTAACGGAGGTCATTTTCAAGTATATTTTTCATATTCAATAATGAAGATTATTCCGAATAATTCAGAATAAACATTATTTGCACCAATTATAATTTTTGTCAGCGGACCAACTTCCGTTCCCTTATTTTAAATTTTATATTCCTTGTACACAAGTGACGTTCTTTTTTCGGAATACCTTCATTTTCGCGCCAGTCTCACTTTTTCGACTCACTCAGAATAGTCGGTGCCGCGTACAAATGTTTGGACAAATTTGTCAGCACGTCCCGCCATCCGAAAGCTTCTACTCCCTCCTTTCTCTCTTCGCATCTCTTTGCCCGAGGGAGCGAGGGAGAGAGACTGGGAAATTACTATCCAACAACGGAGGACGTACAGTTCCTCATTTCGCCGAGAGAGCGCGAGTTGAAATTCGAGCGAAGAAACATTTACGGTTATTTCAGTCTCGCGGAAACGGCAATGCATAAAGAGAAACGCGGAAAGTAGAGAACTGGTTCGCGGTGTGTGTACTCGGCTGCATTTTCGTTGTTGTTCTTCTCTTCCACGCGTGACACATGATGAAAGTGCGACCAACAAACAGTTAAGCAAAGTGGGAGTAACGCGCAACTGTGCGGCGGGGACGCGTCTATGCACGTGGTGGCGTTCTTTTGGCCGATCCACATGACGCGCCAAAGGCTTTGACGACCATTGTTATCCATGTGGCAAGTTTGCCACTTATCGCGATCCACCCAGTCTTTGTTCATTGAGACTGGAGTGCGAGATTCGGTACACCGACCCGACGACTTTCAGTTAGGATTGAATCTATGGTAGACGCCCAGACAAACACCGAGAGTGGAGAGGAGAGGAGAGGAGAGCAGAGGAGAGGAGAGGAGAGGAGCGGAGAGGAGAGGAGAGGAGAGGAGAGGAGAGGAGAGGAGAGGAGAGGAGAGGAGCGGAGAGGAGAGGAGAGGAGAGGAGAGGAGGAGGAGAGGAGAGGAGAGGAGAGGAGAGGAGAGGAGAGGAGAGGAGAGGAGAGGAGAGGAGAGGAGAGGAGAGGAGAGGAGAGGAGAGGAGAGGAGAGGAGAGGAGAGGAGAGGAGAGGAGAGAAGAGGAGAGAAGAGGAGAGAAGAGGAGAGGAGAGGAGAGGAGAGGAGAGGAGAGGAGAGGAGAGGAGAGGAGAGGAGAGGAGAGGAGAGGAGAGGAGAGGAGAGGAGAGGAGAGGAGAGGAGAGGAGAGGAGAGGAGAGGAGAGGAGAGGAGAGGAGAGGAGAGGAGAGGAGAGGAGAGGAGAGGAGAGGAGAGGAGAGGAGAGGAGAGGAGAGGAGAGGAGAGGAGAGGAGAGGAGAGGAGAGGAGAGGAGAGGAGAGGAGAGGAGAGGAGAGGAGAGGAGAGGAGAGGAGAGGAGAGGAGAGAGAGAGAGAGAGAGAGAGAGAGAGAGAGAGAGAGAGAGAGAGAGAGAGAGAGAGAGAGAGAGAGAGAGAGAGAGAGAGAGAGAGAGAGAGAGAGAGAGAGAGAGAGAGAGAGAGAGAGAGAGAGAGAGAGGAGAGAGAGAGGAGAGAGGGGAGAGAGAGAGAGAGAGAGAGAGAGAGAGAGAGAGAGAGAGAGAGAGAGAAATCCTCCGGTATCCACTGAACGGAAAGGTGTGGCGCGCGGATTTTCGGATGACGCGCTCGAGCGATCGGAAGGGAGCGGGGACACCCGAATGCCGCACTCGCATTTCCGTTGAAAAGAGTGGTGAGTGGCCTCGACTGATTATGAGTGACCGTTTTCCCCGAATACTGCATTTCTCCCTCTCGTTCGACAGTTTCCCCAGTAGCGGGATTCCGTCGTTCGCGATACGAGGGATCGTAAACAATGCCGTCGTCGACGCACACCCCTGCACCAGCTGAACATAGAAACGTGGCCGGTCGTATTGGTACAATGCGTAAAATCCCGTCATTCGTTGGGGGTGGATTCGCAAACTCCAGGTACAATCTCGCGATAAACGTTCGTTAAACAAATGAGTCAAGCCGAGGCGAGTATTCGTTCGCGATTTCGTGGATATTCGCGCCCGCTGTCGAGCCACGCATCCGTCATACAAGATCCTAGATTCGTTTTCGAATCCGTCGTAATTTCACACGAGCGGAAACCCAAACCTACCAAAACAAGCTCGCTTGAAATTGGTTGTTGATTCGTTCGTCGAAGCACCGGAGAACATAAGTTTTTTGAAATTGAGAGCCTGTGCATTCGTTCGAGGAGCACTTACATGTCTGTCCAGCGACGCCTACGCGTGTACCAAATGCCCAGACCCGTGGGCCTACGACTATTTACGCTCCGCGCCGCAATCCGCCCGCCTCCTGGTCTCCTCCTATCGCGTCCGAATAACAAATGAAAAAAAATATCCGCGATAACTATCGTGGTGACAGATCGCGGAAATTACGCCCGTGTGTATTTGCGAGGCCGGGAGTTACGGGAATTACGGGGCAATGTTGGGCACCGGGCTAGGCTGGAGGTGAAATCGGTCGCGAATATACAGGGGAGCATCCCTCCGCCCCACTTACCTACCGGCTATCGGCTCGTGGTTCGACAAGTTCGCTTCTCCCGATACCGCTTCCCAACCCACTCATTCGTCCGCTAGTACGAGCTCGTGTGCATTACCGACTTCTGGCAACCGTCACATCGAAAAGGGAGCGTCGGCTTTTTGGCTTTTTTATTCCGCGATACTTGATTCGCGGAGGCTGTTGAGTATTCGTCAGCAAAAAATGAAATAGGGCTCGAAGGATTGACCAAGACTTGATTTTTTTTTCACCCAAGGACACAGCGAGACGGCCCACCGGATCATCCAGTGAAAAACATCCGGATGAATTTGTAGTGCCGGTATTTTGAGGCTCCAATTGCGAAGAATTATTCGTAGGACTCGTGGATCCTTCACGAGGCGAATTGTTCGTGACTTTCGACGAAGTTGACGATTCGTTAAAATTATTCCCAATTACCCTAAAACACCTTAAACTCGAGGAGGCCACATGCGGGGACAACCGGTTGATGATTCTTTTTTCTCGTATTTTCATCGAAGAAGAGATGAAAAAACGGTCACAGGAAGAGTAGGGGATTTTTTGCAAGTACGCGAGTACATTCGCCTGGGTGTACACTGATAACGAACGGGCTGAGAAGCGACGCAGCGTAGACGTCCGTTCCGTCATCGCAGAGCCATCATTGTTACGAGGAAGTCGAGTCCTCAACGTCTCTACTTCGAGTGCAAACGTCCTGGGAATGTCAAAATCCTCTCGGTGACGACATACCCTTTTCGACGGCGACGACAACGACGACTGAAACAGTCGTCTCTCGCTACTTTTCCTCCCTCGACGTCTCCTTACGGGACGGCGCTCCCATTACTCTTGAGTCTGCTGACTTAGTCGCCAAAGACCACTTTCGCGCTTTCGTCTTCAAACCTTGAGTATATTTATATCTCAGTCGTGTCGATCATCATCATTACCATCATCTTCCTACATATCATTATGAATATATCCATTTTCTAATGGCACCCAACCTATATATAATACTATTATAACAGGTGTGAGGGAATGAAACTTGGGCTTTTTGTTATCGGAAAGTAACAACTCATTTTTTTTAATGGTCCAAGATAGGTCATTGAATCTAATTGCAATGTTTGCTGCGCCATTTTCCCAACTTTCCCGCAACTTGTGAATGCCGTTGCAGAAAAACGATTGAGCCTTTGATGCGGTCCATTCGACGAGTTCGTTGTTTGCCCTGTTTCTTCGAAATTGGTCAAGTGCTGCTCAGCAAGTGTCTGTGCCAACGACCGAAACAAGTGATTATCCGGGAGAGCCAAGTCTGGTGAATACGGCGGGTGGGGTTAAATCACTTCCAACGCAAGTGGATAGAAGTGGTATG
>OY723391.1:2454367-2464367 GCA_963210295.1 Ophion ellenae
GATAAGGGGGCGTCCATTAATTACGTGAGGCGTTTAGGGGGGGGGGGGGTCGAGCGAAATCTCTTTTATAATTTTATTAATAATTTTATTAATTTTAGTAATATTAGTAATTTTAGTAATCACGTAATTTTTATCACGTAGGGGGAGTCTCCCTACTACTTTACATGGTCGAGTGAATGGTACTACAACCGCAGTTACTTCTACTACAATTTATTTTCCGTGAACGTATGCATTTTGAAAAATCTCACGTGAGATTAGGGGAGGGGGGAGGGGGTCGAGCAAAATCTCACGACATCTCACCAGGGGAGAGGGGGGGTCGAAAAATCGCCAAAATCACCTCACGTAATTACTGGATGCCCCCTAAATGTACCAACCATTTGCACATTGCTCATTGCAATAATTCGTTTATTGCATGCGTATCTACGAAAAATGTTGTTTCATTGGAATGTACAGAACATGTGCAGAGAGTGGAATATAGTCGACACACGGTTTTTGAAATTTAATCAACATCTTGCAATTTACGGGTGAAAACCAATTCATCGGTTCCCTGTCACTTACCGTTTCATTTGCCCAGGGACACGTCATCCCTATGGTGTAAATGCCGAGGAGGGCCCCTAGAGTGACTCCGTTTAGAGTTAGCGTCGCCTTGTTGAGACCGGAAACCAAAAACACCAGGTGGATTAGTTAAATAGGCGGAAAAGTGTCTCCACCTATTTATAGAGGTAAAGTAAGAGAGTAATCGCTCACTATATACGTCATATATTTTTGCGTGAGCGGCCTTAAGCGCGTTACGACAATTAATTTCGTTTATTATAATTGGCTGGGTATGGTGGATGGATTACACGTTATGGAGAGAGAAATAGAGTTCCGAGTGGATGGAGAGAAAGGCATGCGCACGTAAAGGGAAGTTGCGCGGCACAAGTAGATTATACTATGTGTGTGTATGTGTGTGTGTGTGTGTGTGTGCGCGCGCGAGCCAACGGTTATCTCAATGCAAATTAGCAAGGGAAAAGGTAGAAGCAGGGAGGGGAAGAGTGAAAGGGCTGAAGAAGATGGAAAGTACGAGGGTCGGTCCCGGGCAGGACGTTATTTTCAACATCCCTGCTCTCGCTCCAATTTTCACGCGCTGGCATAAAGCCCTTGCTGTCTTCTGATGTACAGTCTTGCAGCATCATAGACCGAGCTGTGTGTCACGTAGACTGGGGTAAAATTAATTCCCACTCGTTTCACCGTCCCTCGCGGAATTATGACGGGAAAGGAGCAACGGTTATTGCAGAGAAGGTGCGAATCGGAGAAGGGTATACCTGTATGATTTCGCCCATTTTGTCAACGACGAAAGTCATAAGGAGTGCGAGCAAACCGATGAACATCGTTGTCATTTTGACACTCGTGCGCGGATTCAATCTCCATGGAGCGCGCCATTTCGCGATGAATTCGTCAAAGATAATGCCGGACAGTGCGTTCATTGCGGCGGAAAGCGAACTAAAAATAAAACAATTCAAGATAGACGATTGTGCACATTGAAGGGGCTTGCGACACGAGCGTCATCACTTTCCGCTTCGAGGAGACATTCTACGATTTTTATTGTCATCTGAATAAACTGTTACTTTAATGTTGATTATGAACAAATCGTTTAATTGGGTAAGAAATCTTTGTAATTTTCGAATAATAATCAGTTTGTTGATTTGCATTTTGAGACGGCATTACGGATTTGCCTTTTTTGGTGGGAATGTCTGGGTTTTTGTGTACTCGAAGCAAAAATGCGTATCGCTATCGCTATGGTTCCATAAGCTATCCGCCTTTATTAAAAGGCGGACGATTTAAACAAAATCAATAGCAGCTTCCATGACGCAATTTAATTTTCGTTCAAGTTGAATCTGTGGTTTCATTGCAGTAAAGAGGAAAGTCTAACTTCGAAAAAATATTATTTGTGTCTGATGAAGGTCATAAGAGTCAATGGTAATTGATTGACACGTTTAGTTGAAGCAAATTCATTGAACATCGTACACGAGTCCATTGGGTCGCAATTTAAATGAAATTCAAAGAGTGCTTTCATCGGAAAGATGTTCCAGTAACTCCAACTAAACGGTTCGAACGATGACGAGACTATCGGCTCTCCGGTAGATTTTTATTAAAATTCTTCAAGCACGTCGAGTGGATCCGTCTCGAATTTTTCTCTGCCGGTGTCTCCATCTCATGCTGAGAAAACGCATTTCTTGTTGTGAATTTCTCAGCTCGGCTGATTATATACACAAACTGGTGTATATGAATGTAGTTTTTTCGGCTCCTGAATTTTGCCGCTGACTTGCTCTATCGATGTATAAAATGATTAGAAGCAAGAAGAAAACGAGACGAGTGAGTGAGGGAAACGAACAAGTATAAGACGTCTTGGGTGAATGATTTATAAGACGCGCCTTAATCCGAGCTGTAATAAGTCGCCAAGCGTAATTCATCGTTTCGTATCCTCTTCTCTTGACTTTCATATCGCGTCAACGTACACACGTACCTATCTCAACCCCGTTAAACGTCAAACCATCGCAACTCTCTTTGAGGGAAACAACCATCAGTTATTCACTCAATTTTTCTCACTCGGCTCCATCGTAATATTTCAAGAGTAATTAATCATTCTCGTCCGACGTTTATGGATTACCACGTCGCAACGGACACGATAGAAATTTCGATGTTTCTCATCTCCGAAATATATTAACCTATCGATTTCATTTGACTTCATATATGAATTATGATTTAGTGTTTTTCGGAGAAGGGTGGAATCTGCGCTCGCGTTGCTCTGCCTAATATATTCCTGACCTGTAACTGTATTTAGGTCCATGTTCGTGAAATAGTATGCGCTGATATAATGGTTAGGCTTTATAAAAAACGAGAACCAATTTATTGACAATCAAGTGACAACGTTGGGACCTGTCTGCTGTGCCCGCTCGTCAGCGATTGCGCTCTTCCCGTGACGCCAAGCCCTTATATACTACGCTCAGACGTGAGAGGGCGGGGCGATTTGAGCGCCGTAGCGGAATGTGTGTGTGCTGGTGTCGAGCGAAGTGGGAGAGTCGGTCGGGATTGGCTGGGAGCGCTTATTGCAGGGTAGTGGGGTTAGCCCGGGCGCTTTGATTCACACCACAGACTGCCGCGAAATTTCAAATAATAAATTACACACCATGCATCCTTAGCTTCTATCCGGATTCATTTCCAACAAGTCGCGTAAGCACCTTGCATCTGACGGTACAGCCGATGCAAACGTACTTATTAACATGTTAGCGTTATCGGAGGTTCATTTGCTCTCGATGCGTTACACTTAAAAGGAACGTCACTTTGGTGTCCGCCTTCAATTTTGTTGAAACTCATGTACCTATATGGTATAGCATCACAAACTATTAGATACGTCTTTCGTCTTATTGGCGGAAGAATCCATCTCGAACACGAATGAGTGGCTTCACCTAATCGTCGATAATTCATTTTTTATTGAGTCTTGGAACTTCACCATATGCGCAGTCTCTGTGTAATCGTTTTCTTTCTAAAATGCCGTTTGTTTGATTAAGTTCAATGATTTTTCGATTTTTGGCAGAATTTCAAAGACGAAATATCGATTTTCACTAAATCTACCCGTTGTCTTTTATTCGGCGGTTTTTAAGGTCACTTTCCGAGAAAACTATTTGAGATATCGGGATGAATCCAACGGCATTCTTCAAGTCTATTGAAACCCTTTTCAACGCCCCCTCCCCCCATTGAATTTAAGTAACTAAAAAAACCGACACTACGGCTAATTAAAATTTCGCGATTTCGGGAAAGTGACTAAGAGGGTCGACATTTTTTTCGTCTTTTAAACGATTTCAATCGTTTATCCGGTAGGAAATGTTCGGGCCGATTACAAATGTCACTGGTTTTTTTAAAATCGACAACTCGAAATTACGGCGCTTAAACGCAAAAAACCTCTTTAAAAAAAACATTTGATGATTTAATAAATGAAAATTGCGAGTTTTAGTGGGATGTGAATGCTAAATTCGTGCTTAGGGGAGACTTATTCGTGAGAATACATGAACATGAAATTTAAAAAAAATTAAAAATCCAATCTTTTTCCATACTTTGGTAAAAAAAAATTTTTTACACTCAATCGCCCCACGCCATTTATTTTTGGTTTCCATTTAGAAACTCGTTCTTTTGGAAGCCGTTTACTGTAAATACTGCGGCTTGATTCGTCGAGCTACGATGTCGATGTTTCGCGGACTCTGTAAGCCGCACCATCAATTATACCGAATTTTCTCATACTCTAACCGTCAATTTGGTGTTTGTGGAAAAATATTGAATCGGCATACATATTTTCAATGGATAAAAAAACAACTGCGATAAGGAACTTCACGCAACGGGTGGTTTACCCACTTATGCTGGCTCTCACGCAAAAAAAAAAATTCAAAATTAAGGGGTCATCTCTTCATTTATTTTCACTGTACTCATAGTGGATTTCGGATCGTTTTGAATGAGAAAAATGTTTGTTTTTTTTCTGCTGTAATCGGTAGGCTGCTTGCAGGTGAAACTGCTAAATCAACTGTTCGCACACTAAGGGGTGATATCACCCCTCAAAACGGATTTTCCGTCGATAAACCGAATACGTATCTGATAGTTTTAAATGCCGTACCAAATACATGAGTTTAAACAAAATCGATGGCGGACACCAAAGTGATATTTCTTGTTACCCATGTAGAGATTGACCGTTGGGTCTGGGACGGGCCTTCCCAGTTAGCCTTTCTAGAATATTGGGCCGTAAGTATTTACCAATGAGGTGCCTTTGTAGAAATGATAAGAACGGCCCGATCTCGGCCAACGGAGCCAACAATTATTGGGCCAATGATTTAATTCATTGTAGCGGCAATGTTGTTGATTGCACTTGGCACTATGTGGGCCCTCTTAAAGGGCCTATGTAGAAATTGACCACTGGCTCTATGATGGGCCTTCACAGTTGGTCTATCTAGAAGTTAGTCTATCTAGAATATTGGTTTGTGAGTTTTTTTGGGTTTGTTTGGGTGCGTGATGAATATTCAACCTATATCGGGCCAAGATTGGCCCAAGATTGGTCCTTATGGATACATATTTCATGGAATAACCTTGGAATAAATTGTGATTTGCGTATATGACAGGTTTTAAAATTGGCATATTTTACTTACTTATGTTGGTTATTTACAAATGCCAATGATAGGCCAAGACTTGATTACACAAACTGAACTAAAAAATATAAACGATTAATATATGACGTGCCAGTTGTTTGCCTATTCTAGCACAATATACAGATAATGAATAACATAACGCTTAAATAAAATACAAGCAGGTATGGTCTGACCCACTTAGCCAATAAGGGGCTTAGATTAATTAAATGTAATTTCCAGTATTTTAGCATTGCCAGTTTTAAAATTAGCAAATTTCGATGAACTATCACGGCTGTTCATTGGTTTTAACAGATGGGCCCGGATGGGTTTTAGTGATGGGCTGATATTGTGCCAGTTCTCAATTTATAACGGAACAATAATGGGCCAATGTAATTGGCAGTTCTTCAGCATTACCAGTTAAAAAATTGGCAAATATTGTTTATCTATCATGACTGTTTAATGAATTTAAAAGATGGGCCATGATAGGTTTTAACTATGGGCCGATATTGTATCGGTTTTCAATTTACTACGAGACTATAATGAGCCAATGTAATAGCCAGTATTTTAGGATTGCCAGCTTTAGGATTGGCAAATTTAGTTTAACTGTCACTGCTGTTTATTGGTTTTGAAAGATGGGCCAGGATTATCTTTAGTAATGGGCCGATATTGTGCTGTTTCTCAATTTATAACGGGACAATAATGGGCCAATGTAATTGCTTGTATTTTAGCATCACCAGTTTTTAAATTGGCAAATATAGTTCAACCATCACGGCTATTTATTGGTTTTAAACGATGGGCCGATATTGTGCCGGTTTTCAATTTATAACGGAACAATATTGGGCCAATGGAATTGTCAGTATTTTAGTATCCCCAGTTTTCAAATTGGCAAATTTAGTTTAACTATCACGGCTGTTTATTAGTTTTTAAAGATGGGCCAGGACAGGCTTTAGGGATGGGCCGGTATTGTGCCAGTTTTCAGTTTAGAGCGGAACAGTAATTGGCCAATATTATTTCTCTTTTGTTGGCTTATACGATGGTCCCAATATTGGCCTCATCGTAACATTGGGCAACTCATGGCAACCTCTACATGGGTAGATGCACGTGACACCAGACACCAGACACCAAAGTGATATTTCTCGTTAGATGCACGTGGTAAATTGAGATGACGGCCAATCGAAAAAGTACGGGAACCGAGAGTCATTGGACGCTCGCCCAATACAAGCGCATTTTTCCGTTGTCTTATGGCATTGAAGGGCAGTCGGGGGCTGTTCTACCGTGAGTACTGGGATGTAGTTCTTGACATATCGATTGGTATGTTAAACAATGACCGCAACTGAGCGAGACTCACGATCCGAATATATTTGTTGGCCCAACCATGCGCAGCGACACCATAAACGACAACGTGCGTTCCTTTTTATCTTGTATACACGGGTAAATACGCTGGTACGAGAAAAAATGTAGCGCAACGAATGGAAAAAGCATCGAGCATATCCATTCCCATAACCATTCTCGTCCCTCTGTATAGGTACATGAGGTAGCATACAAGAGCTGATTTTCCTCGTCGGTCTCTCTGTTTTTTTTTTTTTTAAATCGTTTGCAATATTACCATACTTATTTCGTTTTCCCTTTATAATTAATAATCCGGTGATAGACGTAAATTTTCCATATACATGAGTGAAATTATGAAATACAAAATATTGAATTTTGTATTTCATAATTATATAAATGTAAATATGTATTTGTAAATATTGTATTGAAATACAAAATTATGAAATAGTATGCAAATGGAATAATTAATAATGATCGACGGCTCCATTGGGACATTCGTCAGAAACTAAAGACGGATGAAAGAGCGGGAGCTCATTTTCTCGTTTCAAACTAGAAAACCACGTTGATCGCACAAAGCAATTGCATTTCACGATGAAAACAAAGGGAAATAATACCTGAGCGCTCCACTGAAGATTGCAGCGACAAAGAGTCCTGGCAAGCCCGGAATATGGCCCACCGTGTCCATGACGAAATAAGGCACCAACTGATCGTGCTTGTTCACTTGCTGTAACAACCGTCTCTTCTTAAGACTCCAAATATCACCATTTTATTTGACAAAATAAGAGCGTGTTTCAATTCCAACTGTAAGACTCTCAAGAAAAATCTGATTACGGCGTCTAATCTAAATTTTCGATTAGACCAAGCTACTCTTGCGTATTTCGCGATACTTTCAGTCGAGGTGGATCGATTGAATTCATCCGGCTTCGACATTGCGCTACCTCTAGCACTCCCTCTTCGAATTCCCGCATTCACTCATCCTCTTGCCATTTTCAAGGAAGGCTGCGATCTCTTCGCTGTACAATATATCCAATACATTTTCTGCAAAACCTCAAGAGAATGTCAGAGACGGAGTGCGCGTGTGGGTGTGAAAGAGACTGGGGGAGGAAGCGCACGAGATGGTACGGAGGAAAAGCCATGTCATGAGTATTCGCTAGCCCCAAAAGTCTTGGCGCCTCTCGTGGCTTAAGGGAGACTTTGTCCTTGAAATCGGCGGGAGATGTTAGCGGCTCAACATGAGCAGCTAGAAGAAGAGGAGGGATGCCTCTGTGGACCAGGCATTGCCAATTAGCGGTAATTATAAACACATTTGTGTAAACACATTACAAAACTTTAAACGCGTTTTTCTCGAAAACACGTTTTTAAAAATGGCTGACATTCTCCTGACCGCTGTAATTAACATATCGACCTGAAATTTGGAGAGCATACTCAGAAAATATGTCTTCACGGAATGACGGATCGTTTTTTCGATAGATACATTTTTGCATTTATTATTCATCTTTTTATGCGAAAAAAAACGCGACAATTCGATTTTTTTTAAATTGCCGCCATTTTCCGAAATTTGTACTAAACGAAAAACCCATCTGTCATTCCATGACCAAAGGGTCACAGATTGATAATATGCTTTGAATTTGTGTTTCAGATCAACAAAGAGGGGGCAGTGATGTCAGCCGTTTACCTCCCGCGATTTGAGGACCTGTTCTCGCGGAGCTGCAACGGCCGCCATTTTGGTTTTTTTTTTTTAATTCTTTTAACGTTTTGTATATCATGAATAAAAGCAAGAAAAAAACTGCACTCAAAAAGCTTCACTCGTTTCCTTTAAAAAAAATAAAATGTAAACACCTGAAATATGGCACTCCAAGGACAAAGTCTCCGTTAAGGTTGTTATGGGGTTAAGTCAACATGTTACCACCGGGATGAATTTTTTTCTGGACCTTTATAACCTCTTTGATGATCATCCCGTGCAGTTTTAATACGATCCACCGTACCGTTTTTTAAATAAAAAATACGGCAACTCGATTTAATGTTTTTGATAGCGAATTTGTGCGAAAATCGAAACATTAGACTGTGTAATCATGGCAACGTCGTAGACAGCACAAATGCCACGTATCTTATCGTTATTCGGTTATTATGCCCGGGAACCTCAAACTACTCGGTCAGGATAATTAACGAGTATTATTGGTACTTATTCTCTTAATTAGTAACAATTACTTAATATTAATTTGATGACCGTGTTCAGAAATTATACATTTTTAGGCATTTCTAGGCAAAGACAAAATAACGCGGATTTTTTTTTCATACATACATTTTTTTTAGAATTGCTTTTTTATTTCTTCGAGATTGTAGACAGTTTTAGTACACACTTTTTCATTCCAGCGGAATTTTTTTACTCGGACCGATATTAATTTTTGACACCTCCTTGGGCCGATGTTGAGGGTACGAACGGGGCGGGTATGTCTCTAACTTCGGGACACTTTTGCCAACCGGGGCATTATTATATACCACGATTTACGACGTTGCCAATTCGTTTCACGTTTATTGAGCGTGAACAAGTTATAGAAAATCATTATACAAAGTAATGAAAAGAGTTAATGTAGTCACCGAATGTTCAAAAATGAATATTTTTACAAATATATGTAGAAAAATAGTTCGAAAACGCACGTTGAATATGACGATTACTTGAAAGCTTACAGTTGGTAACAGTCAATCGGCTCAGTGCATAAGCATAGGCGCTTCACTCGTACTTCACCCCCGGCGGCAAAACCCCATAACAACCTTAAGGTAGAAGTTCTACTAGTATAGTAGACTTGGTTTGTTTGGCTTGTTTGTTACATACATTGCTAACAATGGACACCGTTTTGAAAACAAAAATTTACTCGATGTTCTGCTATGTTCCAGGGTGCGAGACGGATAATAAACGTGAATTGTCGTTCCATAAGCCACCTTAAGATTAAGTATTTTTAAAAAAGTGGTTAGTCGCTCTGAAAATGACTCTCGTTAGCCCATCAAGGCGAGTTTGTGGTCATACCACAAGACTTTTTCTTTCCAAGTTTGTATCATTATAAATAATAAATCAAATAACATCAAAAGTTATTTCTGTTATATACAATGTTTAAATATAATTTCAGACATCCCTTGTAAAAAGGGTGCTCTTGAAAAATAGAAACACTTTTTCTCTAAACCTGCGAGTGATTGTTATAACCTTAAAAAATCTAAAACCAAAGCTGACAGAGCTTAAAAATTAGCGGGATATAAATTATTCACTTCAGTAGCTTCTTTACGATCTACCATGGCGGTAAATCCAATAGCCAACACGCAGGAAGTCAAGAACGTAGTAATTGTTTACGTTTGAGGCTCTACTTTGATCGGCCATATTCAAATATCGTCTGCCACCTCTGGGACGTGAAAATCGTGAATATACATAAAGAGATTATGCGATAACTCACCCCGTCAAGGACCGGATCACAATCCCCGTATATCGTGTATATTATGAGGCCGGTAAACGTGCTCAAAGTGGTCAGACA